>JAVRXN010000008.1:43139215-43219215 GCA_033556935.1 Timema podura | reverse complement strand
TTTGACATTTAAATTAACAGCGTGGATGGACCACACTTCAGAAAATATCCACTACACTAGATACCATTAATAACGAGATTTTCAGTCAAGCAATAATATGTCTTCGGAAAAATCTCTATAAATGTTAATGATGGGAAAAAAGGTAAGCAGTGATGGGTTTTTAAATCGTCCAGAGCTCAAAGAAACGACCAAGTTAATCAGTATCAAAGGCCAAAATGTGCCAGAGAGTATTTTTAAAAGCTTACTATGTTAGCAGTCTTGATGCTGACCAGAGCTCACTGAGGCTTAGGAGCTATCCGGCATCAGCTGGTGGGTTAGTCCGGCTGTCATTTTGTGATGGAGGGGTATTTTATATGGAAGGGTATGGACTCGATTTCACGGTTTGTCGTGCATTTTGTCGGGGACACTGTCACTCTAACGTGATTTATGTTGTGGAAAAGATTGAAATTTATGTGTATGTTTTAGAATTTTAAAATATTGATGACTATGAGTTAATATTATTTTGTTTTTATTATTTATTCATGTAATTATTAAGTTTATTTAAATGTATTATATATGTTTAATTTGTGTTCAATGTACAGAACTTATTAAATTTGTCCTAAAATCTGACTGGTTAGTAGGACGTGGAGTTAAAAAAATATTAAATTTAAATAACTCACTGACTATTGAGTTGTAGGCTTACCTAATTAAGTGTATGTAAGTATTTTGTCATGTTCACAATAATTACAAACTTAAGAATTGTTTTCCGTTTTCAATCCTAATAATATCTCCAAACTACTGTTGAGAATTCACTATTCCCACGGTGAGGTAGAAATTGCCCACCCCGATCATGTATTAGTGTTTAGTTCCCCCACAATATTTACGAGTCTACAACACATAGTATGTCTAGAACTCTTTTTTAACAACGATCGCTACCTACACCAACCAGAAACTTTTTTTTAAATATTGAATTAATTAAAGAAATAAATCCATTATGCTTATGAGAAATATTCTATAAACATACAGTTTAAACTGATACAGCATCACATAGCTAATAACAACCACGTTATGAAATTTGTCCTGAGCAGAAAAAAAAAGAGGATTGTATTTCCTCTTTCAAAAAAATCGAGAAAAGTATTTCCTCTTTCTAGTCTAGAAACTTATTGAGGAACTATTTCCTCATGATGAAGTATTTCCTCTTTCCCATCTAGAAATCATTGATGAAACGTATTTTCTCTTTCCAATCTAGAAACTCAATGATAAACGTATGTTCTTTTGATCTAGAACTCATGATGAATCGTATTCTCTTTCCAATACGAAACTCATTGATGAAACGTATTTTCTTTCCATCTAGAAACTTATTGAGGAACCTATTTCCTCTTTCCACTAGAACTCATTGAGAAAGTATTTCCTCTTTCGATCAGAAACTCATTGATGAATCGTATTTCCTCTTTCCAATCTAGAATCTCAATGATGAATCGTATTTCCTCTTTCCGATCTAGAAACTCATTGAGGAACTGTATTTCCTCTTTCCAATCTAGAAACTCATTGATGAAACGTATTTCCTCTTTCCGATCTAGAAACTCATTGATGAATCGTATTTCCTCTTTCCAATCTAGAAACTCATTGAGGAACTGTATTTACTCTTTCCAATCTAGAATCTCAATGATGAATCGTATTTCCTCTTTCCGATCTAGAAACTCATTGAGGGACTGTATTTCCTCTTTCCAATCTATAAATCATTTAGGAACTGTATTTCCTCTTTCCAATCTAGAAACTCAATGATGAAAATATTTTCCTCTTTCCGATCTAAAACTCAATGATGAAACGTATTTCCTCTTTCCAATCAAGAAATTCATTGAGGATCGTGTTTTCTTCACCATAAATAACTTTCTTCTCCTCTTAACCTCACGTGTTGAAGATTATGTCCACCCTCATTTTACTAACCATTCCTATATTTTAGCCCCTAATTTTTTGAAAGATATCTGAACTGTAAGCTACAACCATTGGGAGCGAAAGGAATGTGTTTATAAGTGTGATAACTCATGACATACACTAACGGAAACAAATCAGACACATAAAAACAGTTTGTAAAAGTTTGCTGACAAATTTATACTATTTGATTTTAATATAATATTTGGAGCTTTTTTTATATAACCTCGAGTCAAATTTCAGGTTAACGTAGCTTACTGCTTGAATCTTCTTTAGTGAGGAGGTTAGTTAACATGGAGTTAATTTGTTGGATACAAACGTTGGTATTATGTGTTAACATAAACTTAACTGGTAAACATTTTTAATTGGACAATTGAATGCTGAAATTCGTGAATACAATCATTACCTTTTTTTTATATAAACACATGTGTAAGCTTTTGATATGTTTCAACACTTTTTACAAACCTATACAATTCTCTCCAAAAACTTTGAAGCTAACTCGATGCGTAAATGGGGAAAATAGTCTGAGATACAGGGTATAGGCGTGACAATTAGCTACAAGAAGGTCCTACAAAACTAAATGAGCTATTTTAAAATATAACACCACAAATAAGCTTAAAAGTTTACTTTGCCTTTCTTGAGATAAATTATTAGAGTGCCTATACACTAGAATGGGTGTGAATATATTTTCTCGAACCACTATGTTCAGGTTTCAAATAAAACTTTATTTACTGTAGTACTTAATATCACTAGGCCTGCGCCTTTGTGAAATGCAATGCTCGAAAAAGGAATATATATTTTCAAGTTAAGGTTGATTTTCCACATTACGATGCCATATTTATAGAAATAGATCATTGTTAACTTTTCAAAAAGATTTTACTGGCCAATAGAAAACACTTATTCCAATGCCCAGACTATTCAATCACTTTTCCTGGAATTGATATTATATTCATTTTTAAAATCTTCAATAGCTAGGTTCCCATCGGTTTGTTGAGCTTTCAAAATTGTCTTCAAAAATCCCTAACAAATCGGTGGCAGTAGTTTCCGTCAATCTGAAACGTTAAAAAGAAATATGGCTCATCAAAATTTTAGAAATAACCAGTTCGTGTTTGAAATGTAGGTCTTTTACGCCTGTTAAATCACTCTAGGCGTACCATAGGTCCCCGTCAACTGCATCTCAATCAAATATCATCAATAAACATTTGTTATCTCCACTAAATCCATCAATAAACAATTGAATGTTATGAACAGTCAGATGACAAAAAGAGTGGTGACCATGTTGTTCTCTATTTAACTTTAAGTTAAATCATTAACTTAAAATCCTTCTTCGAGTTAATTAGACATTAAGTTAAAGCTAAGGCAATATGATAGCCTAATATTGAAACAGGTAGTAAATCTTTTATCCTGGATTTATAATTTAACCTCAACAAAATCTGACAATGAAACAGTGGCCCTAATGTTCCCTCATCAAACATATTATCTTATTATAGGTAAAACTTCGCCTATAATTTGTTGAAGGTTTTTATTAGTGTCATAAATAAAAATCATCCATTATTTAACGAAGCCATTGAATTTTACTGTTGTTCAATTGGTTAAATTCACTATATTTCAATCTAGTCTACTTAAAGAATGAGCCTTAGATCAAGCGGCCAACGAAGTTTAAAGGTATTTTAATATAATCTCGTGCTGATGGAAATGCCAATATGTCCTTACTAAAATTGTCTCATACCCCCACACCATTTATATTTCCAGTGCCACTTCTCTGCGATAGAGAGGGCAATAGGGTGTACTTGATACTAATTATATTGCTCCTATGGGGGAGGTTAACTCCCTTTCATCAGAATGATCATGATTGTACAATAGTACAGACATCTACTTAAATTAAATAGATTGTTGTAGTTTATTAACTTTACTTCGAAACGACCTACTAGATTTATTGGTGATAATACATATCAATTAATAAGTAACTTTCAAATATCATTTATTTAAATATATCAACACTCTTTAAATAATCTGAAAATTGAAAAATGACACCTGGACATGGGACTCGAACCCGGGACCCGGGTTTGATCTCCATGTTAAGGTGCCATTTTTCAATTTTCATAATATATATATATAGGTGGAGTAGTCCTCCCTAAAAGCATAAATAATAGCTTTGGCTATTTGATATTCTTTAAATAAGATATCGATTTTATCTCAAACGAAGTGTGAGAGCATTGATAACTAGCAATATATTACAAATAAGTCGGGTTTTATTTATCTCTTCTTATATTTTAATTAAACACGGTATCATTCTAAAACAATAGAATGTCATGATACAAGGTCAATGCTAGTCCAGTCTCAAACAATTGCTTGTGGAATATTTCAACATTGTCTGTATGAACTGTTTATGTTCGTTTAATATTATATTATAAAAATTGTAGTTAAAAAACTGTTAGTTAATCATGTACTATAATATGATTATCATTTTGATAAGAATGTGACAATTAATTTTTTAATTTCAAGAAACAATCTAATCTTTAAAAAAAACTGTCACTTTGTTTTATTTATATTAATAACTATCACTTTTTTATATAAAAAGATACGTAGCGGCTATATTTAGGTTTAAAACAATTCTTACGAGTTCCACAAGTATGGATACCGCCTTTACTGTCATTAGTTATCATCTTAGATTGCAGATGTTGAGGTGCGATTAGTTTTTCAACAAAATAATATTGTGATAGTTGTATTGAAATAATATATTGTATGTTTGTCAAAGAGGTTATTTTCTATACTTTTTTATTAGTTTTACTTTCTCTCAACAACTCGAAGAACGAAGTATTGTGATCGGCAAATAAATCTAACTCTAGATTACGATAACTGTCCAAGTTTCTTGACCCCCTGAAATGGGAAAAGTGATATTTGCGGTACCATCTCTCTGTCTGTTTGTATCCTGGCCTGGAGCCGAAACCATTTTACCGATCGAGTCTTAAACTTGGTATCAGGGGTTTTCATAAGGTCGGCCTGAGATTTTTTTTGGAACTATAATTACATCCAACCCTAAGATCAGGGACAGTTTACTGAAGAGCAAAAAAAGGAAAAAATTGATTTTCTCAAAATCCGCTATAATGATTTTTATTAAATTTTGTATATATACATTTTTAAACATTATAAACAAAATGGCAGTTTTAATTTTTCCAGGAAAATGACTTTGACTTTGGCTTTGACATAGGCAGAAATTTGTTCCTACCTCCATAACTATTTGATATACGAAATAGTCTATCTATCTGAATATGTAGTACTATTATAAATATAAATATTTGATTTGAAATATATTTTTATAAAATCAATAGTTTCTTAGCTATAAGCCAATTTTTTAAATCCAAGTCTTAAAAAATAAATAATTAATTGTAATGTTCTTTGGTGGACAGAGATGTTCCTCTTTTCTTAATAGTTCTGTAACATTGTATGAGATTTAATGTATGCACTTTAGTGTAATGTGAGGCTCTTTTTGTAAATTTTACATGATTTTAGTAAATGTCTTTATTTTCAGATTAAAGAAGATAAAGTCTGTGCAATGCACTGTATCATTTATTTATATCACAGCGTCTTATTAACCGTTTGGGTTATATGTTTATGTACGATTTATGATTATGCTTTTAGGCTTGAGGAACGTAACATTTATAGTTAATGTACAAGCATTTGCTTGGATAGAGACTGAAAACCTTTAGTAATAATCACCCTCAATGCACCCGACAGAGATTTGAACCTTAATCTCCACGTCAGTGGCACTAAAGTCTACCGTGAAATTGAGGCCTTAGACAATGCGGTCACCAAAGTGGATTATATTTCATAACTATTCGTAATTAATTATATTTAGATGTAATTATTTTGTGAACATTAAAATATTCTACGGTGCTATATGTGAAATAATGCTATATACCACCAATAAATGTTCCACACTACCCTCAAGTCAATAATCCTGTGTATCATCAATAATGTTCTACATTTGCTAAATTACTGTTTTCATAAGTGACACTAATAAAATAGTAGCACCCTAGCAAGCCAGATTGTTGCTGCCAACTGCTTCATCACACTCTTGCATAGTTTTATGTATTTTGGAAGGGAAGAGGAAACTGTTATCATAAGCTACAACAGTGTTAATAATATAAGTATGCTAATTGTATCCAAAAATGTAGAAATGATAGGACCAATGAACCAGACCAGCAAATATAGAGTATTGTCTAACGTTGAGGAGAAGATACCTTAGGCCTTAGGGTGTCACCGGTTTGAGGTGGTATTCTCACATAGCAGTAGAGGGGGCTCCTTTCACTACAATTTGACCTTTGACATCTGACTACAGTCTGGAGAAAGTGTATATTGTGATGATTACGTCATGTTGCAATGCTGTATGTGATGTCGCAACCGGGCTAGTTTGGCATGTGTGATCGTCATAGACGTCTGGGTCATTGGGTTGTTTTGTAAGATGTAATTGTGCTGGTTTATTCTTATCCAAACTTGTTGGTTCCTCTCCCATTAGTTTTTTATGTCTGCACATTGCTTTTTATGTGTGCCCATTTGTTTTTATGTGTGCCATTGGATCGTATGTCTGGGTAGGATTGGGACTGAATCGGGAGTATTTTATTTATTGGTGTGATAATTTTTTATTTATTAGTGGAGGGAACGTGCAGTCCATGTCGTTGGACACTCCTTCCGCAACGTTCGATAAAATGTTGGCATCGCTACTGAGGGCAGGAGCTTGCAGGAGGATCCTCTCTGGACGGCCGTTTGGCGTAGAGTATGAGAAATGGCTCCCAGCATCAAGACTCTGAATCTATTTTTGTGTCGCAACCCTACTCTCCCCCTTCCCCAACTATGTGGTAATTGGTCTTTCCCACTGGCGTCATCGCAACACTTGCGCCAGTTTGGTGGTTCGACAAGACAAGTAGAGACAGGAATAGCTCACGACCTTGAATGATGTCGCAACCTCTCCCCACAAAGCATTGATACAGCTCTGATTATGCACAAACAGGGGCCTCGAAAGCCTCACGCTGATTTATAATCCTCAGTTGGGGCCACTATCCCCCCACAAAATTCTACTAAAATTGGTTGTTTGGTATCGTCCGTCGACATGCATGGATGTAGGTATCTACCATACCAACATGGACCACTGTTGGTGGAGGAGTAAGGTAGAAAAGTTCCAGCGTTTACGTAGAGTGAGGGAGAGTAGAAAACCGCCCCAGTACACTCGAGCGAGATTTGAACCCACAACCTCCCCGCCATAGCTAGATGAGTTATACGCACTCTTTCTGGCTAAATGTCTATATATATTAATAATGATAGTGCGGTAGGTATGATTAAGAAAATGTTCACCATTTTTTACCTGGAGACAGAACTAACAACCCAGCAGGGGTTTGATTCCAACAGTTTACACAGCAGAGATTCTATTCCAACTCCCCCGCTATAGCTAATGAGATACACGCACACTTTTCGGAATAAGCGTCTATATATATTAATGAATAAAATGTGATAGGAATGATTAAGAAAATGTTAGCGTATTTTTTTGCTGGAGGGAGAAATACCAACAGTTTACCTAGAAAGGATTCGATTTCAACCACCCCTGCCAGAATTAGATGAGCCTGACATTTATATGTCGTGCCGACAGCGATTCAAACCTCGATATTGTTCTCAGGTGTTGAGTGTACTCCGCATTTTCGAGGGCTAAAAATTAAGGCGAAATCAAAAATCAGTTAAATCTGGTTGACAAGATGTTTCGATTGAGATAATTAGATCAGGTAGAATATGTAGAAGCATTTGGTTCAGGAAAAACCTACCCTTAACTGGAATATTCCTGAGATTACATCACCACTTGGTGTATGCGAGAACACAATTGACGAGTAACGTTACATCTACGCTGTTTACATGAATCGACCGCTCACCGTCGTCAAATTGGCACTTTGACCAGTCGAGACAAGAATAATCACGGTAAAACCACGGTGCCAGTTTGTAGGCTCAACGTGTCGAGACAGGAATGGGTGATGTCGCAATCCCCCCCAGCAATGGGTTTTACTAGATGACTCATACCGTGCACCAGTTTGGTGTCTCAACAATACAAGTCGATACAAGAATAAATCACGTTCTTGAAACCGCTATGTCATTGACCTTGTTCATTTCGTACCACCTGACATCGATCATAGGGGGGAGAGGGTGAATATATAGGGGGCTCAATTGGTCGTCTATTTATCAGCTTTAGTAGAGGGGATCAAGATGGTCAAGATACAGCAGCTGGGAAGTATTGTTAACGTCATTCAAATCGTAAAATTGTGTGATCTAATCGTCGATCAAAAGTACTCGGTGGATAAATAAAAAGAGGTCTATATAAACTTCGTGAGACGCCTAATAACCTATCTAGATGGCGAGTTTTGTGTATTTTTACTTTGTCGTTTTGGTACTCTAACAGATGAGTACGTGTGTAAGGTTAATAATGAAAAACTGCTATTTATCTGCACCGGAGTAAAACCCGGTTCCCCTACTATTGTGAACTTTGAACGAGTTTAAGAGACGGGCAAAAGAGTCAAACGGTTAACAACAACAACATCATCGGGAAGATGGGCAGTTAATATAAGTGCACAAGTTAAAGACGTATAATACCGTATTGTACCGGTATAGAGACAGTGGACAAGTTAAGGACCCTACAAACCATTCAGCACGTTTAGCGATCAGGAACGCTCACCATGCTTAGAACCAGATGTATTAATTTAATGTGTGTGGGTCATACTAATGCGGGGCGTGCCTATAGGACAGCATAAAATATTCACAGTGTGATTGTGAGCGATAGACATGTAATTTACACGATATAGGTGTGCCACAGGAGCGAGGCTACATCGAGTTCTGTGACTCTACCTGTCACACGATAAGAGCAACTGAATTACTAATCCACGAGAGAATCGAGGAATCTTACCTGTGTGATATAACATGTTCTGTGTACAATTTCCGCAAAGGAGACGTTGTGGCCGTGTTGCCCAGGGCTCCACCACCCAACACAACCCTTCATGACGCCATAGCCACCATCCAAACCCCCAGAGTCACCAACATAACCCCCGCTGTATTGCACTATCTATCAGCACCATGTCGATAACAATATGTGTTTGTGCCAACAGGACTGTGTATTCCTGGCACTATCTATCAGCACCATGTCGATAACAATAGCGTGTTTGTGCCAACAGTACGGTGTATTCCTGGCACTATCTATCAGCACCATGTCGATAACAATAGCATGTTTGTGCCAACAGGATGGTGTATTCCTGCCCGTTATGTATTCCTGATAATATCTGTGTTAGGAGCACTAACTACCAGCATCATGCGTTCCAGCATGTCTGTAGCCATAGTTGCCATGGTAAAGGCAACAAATACCACCACCACCACCAACAGCAGTCTCCATACAGACACGGACACGTGTCCTGGTCAGGAAGTGGCCACCAGTGCTTCCGGATCAAAGGTAAAACCAAATTATTAGTAATAAATAATTTAAAAACGTGATTCAAGCGAGCATTCTTGTCTAGTTTGTTTCTGAGTGCTTCCATCACATTGTATAACAGCGATATTAGCAAGAGAGGCGTCTTACAAACAGTAAACTTAATATCTCTAAAGATAATGAAAAATCGTTATATATAACCTATTGATATATTTGTTTATTCACGTAGCCTATTATATTAAAACCACCTACTACTTCAAGTTATTAAAGAGTTTTAGAGTTAAAAAATTATTAATCTGAATAATAAATTATGCATGCACTGTATTTAATCATTATAATTGCCAAGATTCGCGCTTAAACATTATTCAATGATCATAGCTACACATCGTACTTTTAAAACAATCATATTCCATCAATTTATGCCTCAAACATTCAATCCTCAGTAATTGATCAGAAGCTTAGAAGACATTTGATCATTGGTGCAAACAGTGGCAGTTGGTGGGCTCAGGAGATGGCCAAGCATCCTTTAATTAATTTATCTTTTTGCATTAAATTCTTGGGAGCATTATTTAAGCCAAAATAAACTATAAATCGTGAATTAATTTTAAAATGACCATTTTGGGAGTAGAGCAAAAAAATATTAATTTTATAAAGATAAATTAACTTTCTATTAATTAGGACCTACTATAAAAAATACTGAAAGTAAGTTGCGAAAGATCAGGTGTTGTCTACTAGTTTTAACAATCTCACTTTTAAAAGCAAAGTCTTGAAAACTTGAAAAATATTTCACTAATAACTTACTAACTACACATTTCTCGCTACCCACACACATATCGAAAATATAAATTTATGTTAAATTAAAATAATTAATATGATAAATAAGATAAAATATAAAAATTAACACTTCAATCAAACAAATTATGACCCTACGAGACCCTCCAGTAAACACAACTAAAGTATAATTGACATTGCGTATGCTCCAACATAGACAGTGAGCACCAGGTGGATATTTACATTCCACGATAGCAAGAGGCAGTTTAAACTTTGCTTTTATCTACTTCTACTGATTGTATAGGGGACCTATAAGACTCTTTCCCTCCCTTTCAGCCCTCATTGCCATTTGAAGGCCATAGAAACACGGTTGAGATTGCTATCAGGGGCTTCGTAGAGAGGAAAAATCCACAGACATAATTGAACAATAAAAAAGCTTAAATAAAGAGGCTGACAAAATATATTATGTTTGGGATTTTTAAAATATGTAAATTATTTTAATTTATTTATTAGAATAATAATTATTTCGCTGGAAGTAGGCAAGCAGTGCTTTCATTGCTTACATGGCCCGACCACCACTGGATTTAAATATTGCATGATAAATAGATAGTATTTGAGCATTCATCTTAGCCAAGCTTCTTACATAAAGATGGCTACATTAATTATCATACATATCCAACATTTTAGCGTATTTCATCGATCTAAGCCTCATACTTACAATTATTACCCGTCATTGATCAGAGGCCTACAAGTAATTTTATCTTTGCTCTGAATAATATATAATACCTGAATACATTTGATCATTATTAGAAATCTACATCACACGTAAACCAAAATAGAATCTTTGATCTGAACTCAATAACATATTTAGATTTAATCATTGTATATACACCACTTCCTGTAACTGGTGTAGTGCACCACTTTGTGTTTCTAGTGTTAATTCTCCAAGTAGTTTGGTAAGTAACCATTCCCTATCATATTTGAAATAGTTACGGGAAGGAAGATAGGACCAAGTCTACAAGTTATAGAAATTAGTTTAAATTGAGATAAGTTTTAATGGAAAATAAATAGAATCATTACAAAAAGTCTACAACAATAATTATAAGTGAGTTTAATTTCGTCTAGTAATTATTAGGGAACATTAGGTAGGCACAGTCGCCTTAAGAATACTGAAACTAAGTGGTGTATGAAACATGATCCATTGTTTGGTTACAATGTTTAAAAACTAGATTATTAAAAGAAGTATCATCCCAGTGGCCTAAGCACATTGTGTCAAACATAAACCAAGAAGGCGCTAGGTTTATCAAAATTATTAAAGCAAGAGTCAACATCCAAAACAAGTTGAATTGGTGGCCAAATCCAAGTTAGTAGAGCATGATAGTAGCATGTGTAACATGGTTATAGACTCTAACCAAAGAAATACAATAGGAACCATTCTTTAGCAGTGGCCTATACATGACATATATATTCACGTAAGGATCTTAGCTTAAAGAGTTCCACCATGGTGAAACTTACAAAATATATTATTTGTATAAATTATTAAGGAAGGTGTCTCATCATGAGCGCCATTCTATTTATGTTAATGATAAACCGAAGGAACCATAGTAGAAGCATTCTTGTTAAGTAGTCTTTAAAAAATATATTGTAAAATATGAGTTGTTATAATAGGAGTGGATTGGCAGGTTAAAGTGGCCTGGTATTACCAATGTATCGACAGCATTACCCCCGAAACATTTATTTAGTTGTACAGCTGGTGTTATTAAACCAACCGCAAGTCACCATGGCTTTGTTTCTTATAGTTAATGAGTACCTTCTTAAGTACAAGAATTGTACCTTTAAATCAGAGACAATGCCTTAATCATTCATCTTTGTATGGCACTGCGCAAGGTATGAACTTGAATAGTTCATTGACAAAATATGTGTGTGGTAGATTCATGAGTTCAAGTATCATTTTTCAGTCAAATATTTAAATGAGATTCTTTTTATCTTTCCCTATCTAATATGATGCTGGGGTTGAATTATTATTTTCTCTCCTGGCTTTGCAATGTCACAGAAGATCTGTGGCGCCTTTTATATTCGAAGTGCCACAAACACCCATATTTTTTTAATCAAGCTATCTATGTCATTGTGAAGAACTAAAAATTCTCGGGACAGAAATACATACATACTCGTACATACATATACAGACACCATAAGAATTTTATTAATATTGATCCCTAAACCTCAGGACTTTTTTAAATATAATTTGATCCTGGTCCTCAAATTAAGAGTAGTTTATTGATTAGACATTTTTAAAATTCCCAATTTTTTAAAAATGGCTATAATGATTTTGTTAAATAATATAAATGGGGATTGTTTAAGTGACAAATAAAAATTTATACTTGTTTTTCTTAGAAAAAAATGATCAAAGGTAGTTTAATGATGATTGTATTTTTTTGAATTTGAAACGTTTTTAAATATCTTAAACTATTTGGTTCAAAATGACTGACTAGTTGGTAAGTCTTTTACAAAAAAAAGTTATATAATTGATTTTCTTTAAAAAATTTGCATATTAGTATTTTACTGATGACTTATTATAGAATATTTTTTTTAATTTTTAAAATAACTATAAACAATTAAACATATTGTTCTTAATTGGCGACGGGATTTATTGCAATACAATATTAGTGTATGCTTATTTTTTACGAAAATAATAATTATATAGTTGTAGTTTATTTTGACACATTCAAGAAAATTTTGAAATTTGGGATAATGGACTTTAATATTTAGTTCAAAATGTGTACATATTTAGAATTTGCTTTTAATGATAAATAATAATATTTTTGTTATTTTAACAAACACAAATAACACAAACACAGATAATTTGAGGGTGGTTTGAATATTAAAAATCTACTATTTTTTTTAAAGGTGTGAGGTTTTTAAAAAAATTACATGAAACATATTTATTGTTATTTTAAACATAGATTATTGGTGTTTTTGAGGGCAAACTATTTAGGGATAATTTACTGAAAACTTATTTTTGAAGTTTTGGTCCAAAGGTACACGAGAAAGCTAATGCGATTGTATCGTTTCCTTTATTTAAAAATAATCCTAATTGAATGATTTCGAATTACTAAAAAGTGGGTTTTATACTTTATCAAAACACTTTTGTTCCTTAGCGTTCATATCTGACAGCTAAGTAATCTCCCAAATAAAAAATAACTAGAACATCATATCACGAAAAATCTTTTGGAATAATTAACGATTGAATAAGACCAAATATAAATTACTATAATGGAATAATAATTAAATAAATATTTAGTAATAAAATGAAATCACCTGAAACAATGTAAAATATTTTTCCAACTGAAGTGTACTTCTGACTAGTTAATATTTGTTCAGGACGGTGAATTCGAATGGAACGAGCTGACTCAGAGCTACATTCTGACTGGGAACATGTACGGATCTCTGGTAACAGTGCTGATTGGAGCACGCCTGGCTGAGATGTTCGGTAACAAACGAATGTGTGGAATAGCGATGTTCATGACATCAATCCTCAACATAATGTGCCCTATATGTGTCCGATGGAATGTAGCAGCTTTCATTGCAGCTAGAGTGCTGCAAGGACTTTTCACTGTAAGTAACGCATCTAACACCTACACACGAGTATGACCAAAGAGCAGTAACCAATCTTAGTTATAATATAAGTTTATTAGTAAACACATTTACATCTATTGTATTGGGGTTACTTTGCAAGTGATACTCTGCACACATTACTTTTGTGCTAAGAATATTAAACGTTGACTTAGAGACTACTAAATAAAACAACTATTTAACAATCTTAATTAAAGTACTCTGAAGATTATGGCTGTCAGAACATAAGCTGCCTTCAACCCTATTAATCCGATCCCTAAAGTGACACACAACCTCCTTCAAATACATGTTAACATCATCATCCAATTGACGTCCGGGCCATTCCCAACTTGGTATCCCGAATAAAATGTTTTGGTATACCACACACCTGCTATCGCCCATGACCACATCCACAACTTTAGAATACTCACCTTGTTCATCATTATTATATTTATGAAGGACTATAAACCATGAAGTTATTCACTATAAAACTCTCTCCATTTGCCTGTGAATTCTTCCCTTTTAGGGCCAAATATCTTTCTTAATACTTGGTTCTCAAAAACAGTAATAACACTAATTAATTTAAATTAGTTTTTATTTCAAAACAGTAATAATAGGTTTAAGATCCTTTTTCCATTAAAATATAACATTAATAATCTACTCCAAACTAAAGTTACTCTTGATGTTGTGAACTTGCAGGGCCCATTCATGCCGGCAAACATGGCTTTGTTCGCCTCATGGCTGCCACCTCAAGAGAGGGCTCGCTTGTCTGGAATTATCTTTTCTGGTAAGCTACGTGGACTGATATTGAACATGGTTCCTTAAAAAAAATACTTCGTTAAGTGAAGGTAATCAGACTAAGTTTATGTTAATAATCTAATCAAATTTTAATCAGTCAAGAAGAATAGGAACTAATTTAGTAAAGACAACACTAATTTAAGTATATTCACAAGAACAATAATTAATTTTGTATTTGAAATCAAAATTGAATTGAACGTTTTGCACTGCTACAGACAGTGATAGGTATATTTTGTTTTCACACAGCTTCTAATATAGGAAGTCTTATATCCATGGGTATCTCTGGCAAGATGGCTTCCACATTCGGTTGGGAATCCCTCTTCTACGTGTATGGTGTGTTGACGGCGCTGTGGTGTGTTCTGTGGATGTTCTTTGCTCATGAATCCCCAGAAACTCACCCTTGGATCTCTGATGAAGAGAAGGAATACATAGTTTCCAACACTAAAAAAGTTGCCATTGTGAGTCAACATTTTAAGAAAACATTATTATTTTGTTCTTTGTCCATATGTCATTCTTAGTATCGAACTCGATTATCTTAACATTTCACAATCTTTTGGTTTTGAATGTTAAATAATGTTTAGAACAGTTTCAGTGTGATATAGTCTGATAAAATAATTATGTTAACACATTGGACATAAGAACAGATAATAATGTCACAACAATTTTTTATTACAACGGTTTGTGGAGCTCCTGGGACGTTAGCTCCTGGAAGTTTGGGTGTGCCGAAAAAATTAATATATAATTTTATTTTATAATTCTTACCTATTCAAAAAGTTGCATTTTAATGTTAATAGCAAAAGAATGAGATTTCATCAAACTTGAATGGTAACTTTTGCCTTCTATCAACTATTTTATATTAAGAAATTGATTAAAAAATGGTAAATTTACCTTTATTATATCGCTCTTGTAATATTTGAATTCAATATCGTAGGCCCATCATTTGACTAGAGAATTCTTCTCTGAACTTGTTTATAGAGGTTTTACCAAGATCCAAGATATTTAGTCAAGCGTACTCGCATTCTTCTATTTGCCCCTTTTTGCAGTGTCTTGATCGGAGGAAGATTGCTATTTCTACGTTGTTTTGGAAATATAATTATAAGATAACCAAAATTTGTTTGCTTATTTTGTGTCAATGACTACATGAAAAATTCTAATTAAAGCATTCCCAAAGTGATCTGGAATTGTAGTACTTAGATAGAAAAATTAGTGTAACAAGCTTTAATAACTAATAAAAAGTCAAGTCAACTGTTTAATTATAGTCAGACAAAAGGAAATTGCTTTGATTCCTGCTGTGTAGTACGCGCTCATCTTGCAATTGATTGACAACTACAATATTAAATACCTAAACATTTACGATAATTTCTTAAGGTCAAATGAAATCCAAATGTTCCAAAAGTAGATACTTTTGATAATAAACACAAACATTTTGATATCGCTACCTACCTGTAAATATGTATCATTCTCTTAATTTCTTGTTAAAAAAGTATGAAATTATGTATTAAGGAACAGTATTTTCTTAGTTTTGACAGTAGCCAACTCAATTTCAACAAAACCAACACTCTTTAACTAAAACTTATATAGGTACAAATTATTTACAGTAAGAATTTGCGTGGTAGATTTACCTCTCGGTCACAACAAATAACGACCTTTGGATCCTTATTAGAACAACAATAGTTTTTGCAGTCTCAATTAAAATACATTTTTTGTCCTGAGAGGGCACGTTGGATTGGTCTAAAAAGTTTACGAGTCGATGTCCTCAGGCGGACCAGATGAACTGCGCCATCTCACCCAGGCAATAATTAATTCTTTCACCCTGGCTAAGGTCCAGTCAAGTCTCTTTGTACTGTCGCTCCCGACAAGCATCACTTCACCAACTGTAATGTTCCTGAAGTTTTTTAATCTGGTCCTTTGCATGAGCTGTCCAAGATACTCCGGAATCGTTGACGCAGGTCATCTCTTAATTTTTGCTGGTAACGCCTCCTATGGTTCAAATCACATTTGTTTACATTAACATAATCTGGAACACCAATTTCCCTAATCTCCTGTAATAACATTGCTGGAGTCAGCGGTATAAGATCTGAAGATTCATTCAACACATAGGTGAGTGGACGAGCATTAATAACAGCCTCACAATCACAAAGAACTGTAGTCCTCTCTTCAAATTAAAGTATAGCCTTTCCCAATACTCTCTCCCAACATCCATCTCACCATGTAGCTGTATGTGGGTTGGATTTCCATTGGATACGTTGTGCAGTGCTAAATTCGGTTATTCTTATGCCATTCAAGCCTTTCAAATGAATTCGCAGCACCCACAAAATTTGTTCCATTATCACTATATGGCACCGATGGTCTACCACGCCTTGCTATAAAACGATGGAGAGCCTAAACGAAATCAGGGGTTGATAATGAAAACACCAGTTCTATATGTACGGCTCGAAACACCGCACCTGTAAACAATCATATCCAGGCTTTCTGTCCACCTTTAATGTACACTGGTCCAGGAAAATCAACACCAGTAATCTCTAAAACCCAGAATCCCTTACTCGATCAGCTGGCACGGATGCCGGTATATTCGTCAGGTTTATTGCATCTTGCCTTTTGCAAACAATACACTTAGAGATGACAGATCTGACTGCCCTTAATCCACCAAGTATCTAGAATTGTTCCCTCATAATGCTCAGCGATCCCTGCACACCAACATGACATAGGCTATCATGTTTCTCGTTTATCAATAACTTCAAAACAGGGTGCTGTGCGAGAAGAATCATAGGGTACATAAAATTCTCACAGTCTTCACGATGTGTAATTTTACTCTTCAGACCCAAAATGCATTGCTTGTCCGTAAATGGATGCAATGATACAATTTGTTGGTATTTCTCATCCTTAAAAAGGATTCATGTTGAATATATTTCACAATCTCATACTCGGCATCTTCAATTTCCTGGACAGAAAGTTCACCATTAATACGATGATTAGGCCTACGACAATTATTGACAAAATGCTGAACCCATCCTACTAAACGTAGTACATTTTGATAACTAGAGTAATATTGAAAGTACCATCCAGGATTCTCGTATTCTCTATTTTTCACACAGATCATGAATGTGGAGGTAATTTTCTTCTTTTTCTCTGCATTGACTTCATCTTGTTGACATAGAAATTCATTATTAGGGCACTCAGTGAATGGTTTTTGCAGCCAACTAGGCCCCTCCCACCATCTTGTCTCCAACAATTGCTTGGCTGTACAACCTCTAGATCACAGGTCAGCCGGATTCATGCACCCCGGTACTTGTCACCACACTCCATGTTTGGTTTATCTTCGTATTTCCACAACCCTATTTCATACAAATGTGGACCATTGATCGTCACATTAGATCCAAGGAAAAACAATGGATGAATCGCTCCAAAAATACATAGGCAGATCATTGATAGATAGGTCTTCTGCAACAGATGCACTTAGTCTTGCCCCTAGTGAAGCTGCTAACAGTTCAAGCCAGGAAATAGTCATTTTCCTAACTGTGCCACACTTGACTTCGCTTGAACTAATGCACAAACACACTGAGGCTATATCTACTCTAAGAAATACTGCTGCTGCCTATGCCAACTGGCTTGCATCACAAAACATATGTAGACTCCAGCTGTCTGTGTGACTCAGTCCTCCATTTATCCAGCTTTGAATCTTTATTTTCGTTATTCATGGTAGTTCATCCACCCAACTTAAAAACTTGGTTTTAATATTCGGACTTACTTCAGTATTACAACCTATCTTGGATTCCAATGTGTCTTGCAACAATAACTTAGGGCATAATGACACAGGGCATGAAAACCCAAATAGGTCAAAACAATGATGAGCCATGGAGAAAATATTTCTTTTTGTTACATCTTCCATGCTTATGTTTGTCAGACCCTCTGAAATAATCCCCAATGTATCAATTACATGGTTCCACTTTAGGCCTAGCACATAAGACTGTTCCACAGCGTCACGTGTTGGAATATATTTTGTTATAGTGTGTTCCCATCATCTAAGATAGATTTTCGTTCTAACATCAACTCACTAGCTTCTTGAATGAACCTATATAGGTCTTGTTCATTCTCAACACTTGTGACACAATTGTCAACATAAAATCTCTTTTTAATTTCAAAACTGTGGGCTTGGAATACGAGGTAGAATCATCACCTTTGAATAAATAGTCTTGTAGATGATGCTAAATCACAGCACCTAGCAGAAAAGGACTACAAGATACACCAAACACTACTCTTGTGTTACGAAAGACTACTACTTGTCCATCTTCATTCTTATCCAGCCATAAAAATCTTAAGAGATCTCGAGCTTCTTTAAACAAGCTTATTTGCATGAAAGCCTTCTTAATATCGGATATGACACCAATTTTCTTCAATCTGAAACGTGTTAAAACTGATGGAATATAATCCATTAAATTAACACATTTATCTAAGCAATCAATCAATGATGGATTACGTGTTTCTTTTGCCAAAGCATCAAAAACAAGTATCACTTTGGTAGAACTGTTCTATTTGACAACATGCCGTTGAGGTAGGTATTGTCCATAGTTTCCTACCTTAGAATCACTGACAACTTCAATAATACCTTTTTCCTTCCACTCGTCTAGTACTTGTTGATAAACCTCGTAATAACAATCCATCTTCACTTAACTTACTGTCTTGTTGAGTCTCCTACGGGCCATATTGTAATTTGAAGGCAGAGGTGGATGGCCCTCTATCCGAGGAATGTGACTTCATATAAGCTATCCGAGTTCAATGTTACTGTTTCAAGGAAGTTCTCCTTAGCTTCTCACTCGATTTCTTGTCTTGACTTCTTCTCTCCTGGATCCAAGATTCCTAGCACATCCAGATTCCATAAATCAGCAATATTGGCATTATTAGCGAACATTGTCGTCACCATCATGAATTTATTCTCACGTGCTTCTCCTCTAGGGACCTTACCCGCAAGAGTCCAGCCCAGTAATGTTTCAACTGTGACTAGACCATAAGATGTGATCGCCGACTGGTTAGCAACTTTCTGCCACATCAACACCTATTAGAATCTCTGTAGAAGCAAGACCCTCAACAATGTATGTTAAATTGATGTGGTTGTCCCGTAGTTCTTGTGTAGTGACCTTCACTGACATGTGATATGTTCCCACATATTGTTTTCTGATCCAATGCTTGGAAATTACAAGAATACTTGCCATCCAAGCTACCAAACTATATCTGATAACACTCATGTTCAAACACAGCACAGCTGTTTGAACGCCACCAAACAAGGCATGGATAATTTTTAACCTCTTTAATAGAAAATATCCCATCTCCAGAACTGCACTCTTCAAAATGTAGGATTTATGCGACCCTGTGTCAATAACAGCACGAACACGGCCTCCAGTTTCAGCACTCCTGAGTGAGACAACAAGAGTTTGTAGAAATACTTCATTAGTAGTATGGTTGGATAAATCATTCTCAACTACTAGGGTTGTCAATGCTTGACTGGTTTCAGCTATGGGTTCATGGGATTTATTAAAACCTTCTTTGTAAGAAGCAAGATTATGACACATCAGAACAAGGTGCGTTTTCCCACAGATTGCACACCTTAAACTAGCGTTGCACCTCTTAGAAATGTGCCCCGTCCTCAAACATAAAAATCAGCATCCATTACTGTTCAATGTCGCTTTTCATTAAAAGTCATTTTCTGTGCGTTAAAACAATCCTCACTTCGTTACATTTGTTATTCCTATCCCTTTAAGAGTACACTTTAGTGTTTAATAGTTCAGCAGCAGTAGGAACACTTTCTTCAATCTGATACTGGACTTTCTTCTTTATTGTTTATCTATGGTCCACTCCTACTCCAAAATTGTGATTTTTTAAAAATATATAGCTATATTATCCTTTTTCTCAAATTAGCACGGTTAAAGCTATTTATAAGTATTCAATGTAAATATTTACAAATATATGTAATAAGGACCTTTCAATTATTGATATTTTTATTATATATTTAAATAATTTGTTTTCTTTTTTTAAAACTAAGAACTATTATACGATTTTTAAATGACCAAGATGTTAAACATATTAAGAGGTTAGTAGAGGGCAGAATATATTATTTTAAAAATACATTTAAAAAAATAAGAACAATATTTGATATAAAATGCAACTTTAGTTCTATATTGGAATTCCAAATTATATATTTTTTAAGTTAATTTCGGCCAACCCTACTGTAGCTCTCCTTTAAATCCGTACCTGCTTGCACGAATAGTAAAGATAGCACTCAACATTCAGAAATACGCGTATTTAAAAATCTTTTAAATTGGGAAAATTAATAAAGGCTCATTGATTTCAGTAAATTAAAAATATTTTGCAAAATATAATGTTTAAATTACTGTTAATATATTACTAGTGAATTGAATAGTTGATAGCATATTATTTAGAAAATTACAACAATATTCCATAATACATATTATTATAACGCACATTACTAGATCTATATTTTAGTTTTGAAAAATAGACACAGAGGACCTTCAAGGACTAATAAATCGCTATCCTCTTAGTCTTTGAAACTAGATTTATATATATCTAACTTTTTAACATAGAAGCTAAAATGGTGGTTTCACTTGTATAACTTTTATATTTAATAAATTTTGATTAAAATACGCTATTTATTTCTCTCATTTTAGGCGAAAAATCCAGTTCCATGGATTAAGATTATCTTCAATGTGCCGTTTTGCGCCCAAATTTTAATGGACATCGCAAACACATGGATCATGTTCACCCTTACTACAGAATTGCCAACATACCTCAAAAACATTCTACATTTTGATACGGAAAGTGTACGTATAAAGTTAGTTTTAGAACGTGTATCATATTTAAGTTTGACAATTCAATTTGGTGAACGCTTCTTATTTTTGAAGTCATCAAATAACTTGGAGTAATCAACAGGATACATCTTGAGCTAGCGAATAGTAGCAAGTAGTCAGGAATGTGGCATCACTTGTAGAGCATACGCTGTGCAGGTCTGGTAGCCTTGAAGGGGAATGGGAGAGCTCACTTGGTTGCTGAACACAAAGTGATGACTCGTCAGCAGTGTATACACAAACAAAAATATACTTGACAAGTGAATGGATACAATTCGTATTAATCCTTTACGGGTACATTTTACTCTCGACCTCCTCTCCTCTGTCTGCTGGAGAGAGAAGGATGGGGTGCACTATTTAATATAAAACCTTACCGAGGGCTAAAACCCAATTGAGTCATGAACCAGCCTACGCTGAACTTTCATAAGAGCATCTTTTAGAAAATAGGATCACACGTTTTTATTGTCTTGATTGAAGTGTATATCTACCATCTATCATCAGACTTGTCGTTTTGATTCTTATCGCCAATACCTTCAATATATATTATTCCATTGGTGATTATAGAGGGCCCTAGGGTTGGATTACCGCTGCCAGAGCTCTTGGGCCTGCTCGTAGTCGGTCAAAACACAGACTATAATCCTTGCACTATCTCTGCTCCTCTGGCAACACTGCCACCACGTCTCACACACAAAGCATGCGCAAATAAATAGCCCGACAGAATACTCAATTATAGGGGTCTGGATTACAAAAGGTGCAGAGAGGACTACACAAGATATTATGTATGTTTAATAGCAATAAACTGGAAATACCTAGATTAGAATCCCAGTGAGGCGATGGAAGTTTCCCTCCTCGCAAATATTGATAAAATACTCTAAATTTAACCTTCTATATCATTGCACCATTAGGATAGTTAGAGAATGACCCAAAAATTCTAAGACTAAAGATTAGTTTTACATCCTTTTAAAGAAATATTCACATGATATATAAGATATAACAAATCATCATAGTTAACTTCTTCGATGATCTAAAGGTTTAATACGTCACTCTCGCAATAGAGTGCATTATCGCTGATGAGGAGATCGGGGTATAATTCCTTCTCCTAAGGTAGGTAGTATTCAGACTGACTTTTTCCCACTCCCCCTCAAAGCTAATTCAGGTATAAGTCAAAACCTTCCCTTATTCGTCTGAATTTGCGGGTCTTGGATAAACATCCACACAATATTTTACTGTCATAGAGCTGTCTCTTTCAACCGTACCTAAAGACTATCTTAAACACAATATACCGTACCCAAATACTATCTTACACACAATATACCGTACCTAAAGACTATCTTACACACAATATACCGTACCTAAAGACTATCTTACACACAATATACCGTACCTAAAGACTATCTTACACACAATATACCGTACCTAAAGACTATCTTACACACAATACACCGTACCTAAAGACTATCTTACACACAATATACCGTACATAAAGACTATCTTACACACAATATACCGTACCTAAAGACTATCTTATCATCCTCGAGCTTACATTGAGATTGTTACACGCAATCCCTAGGGAGACCCCACACATGGCCTGGTCTTCACTTAGACAGTTTTCGACGTGAGTTGATAATCTCTCCAGGCGCTTTGAAGACATTGATGGTGGAGTAACTATCCACACCGTATCCAATATAACGTTAATTGTTAAGCTGGAGCGTTCATTTGAATATGGGAGAACAGTTTAACTTTTGAGAATGTGTGCGTAGCAGCTGAAGAAATAGTAATTAATTTGTATTAATACTATATAAAATATTAATTTGAAACTATCTTAAAACTATAATAACCAGTCATTCTCGAAAATCTAATGCCAATAAAGCTTAGTTGTGTGTGTATATGTATTGTTCAGGCCAGCTACATTACAGCTCTCCCCTATCTTGCTGGTTGGTTGAGCAACGTGTTAAGTGGAATAACCTCCCAATGGCTCAGACAAAAGGGATACGTCAGTCACATGACAGCTTATAGGATCTTCAATGGGATAGGTGAGCACATTCAAAAATAATATCTTATCAAACCTGTTTGATATATGATTCAACATTTGCTAAATTAAAATTGTTTTTCACAGGTTCATCACATAAAATACACTAAGTGATATATTTAGTTTTTTATCACCAAGTCTTACTACCCCTTGGGGTTACACCCTTATGCACTAATAACGCTAATGTTTTTAAGAATTAGGAAGGTTATATTTATATAATCATACCAACATTTGCGTGTAGAGAAAGGGGAAACCATTTAGGAAAAACCACCCTCAGTAAATCAAACCAAGATTCGAACCTTGATCTCTACGTTATTGGTCGTCTAGTCCACTGCGAGAGTAGTCACTTATACCATGTGTTCACCGAAGTGGGTTACTACATCATAGTTTCATCAACTTCTTGGTGATAAATGTTAGTTAATTATAATTATATAAGTATGTCGGAAGCTTTATACCAACCTGATGATGGTGTGTGATTGATTTCAGCCGCACTAGGACCCGCTATCTGTCTGATCATCATCACACAAGTCGGATGTGAATCAGTCAGTATTATCATTCTGTTCACCATAACGCTGCTCTTCAACGGCTCCTATTTCGGAGGCAGCATGTTAGGCAATATGGACCTCGGGGTTAACTTTGCTGGTACCATGGCTGGAATCTCCGGGACCATTACAGGAGTTACCGGCATCATCGCACCTACTATCGTTGGGGCCGTCACTAATAATCAAGTTAGTAAAACCAATAGTTGTTTGTAAACATATTTTTATTTTATATTCAAACAAATTCGGTATCATACAATACTGCGAGTCTCTAGTATTGTTCTTGTAGAATTTAAAACCTTGACTCCAGGAAAGCATGAGTGCAGGGAAAGAAGGTGCAAGGTTCCCAGATCTCTTGTTTTGGATTTTACATAAGGATAAAAACATTTAGGAAATAATCATCAACTAAGAAATTTTAAATCAGATTCTTTAAATGCATTTAGTCTTCGGGAATCAAATTTATCTATATGAATCTGTCATATTTTTAGCATAGACTAACATTATATTTTTCTTCTTATTTAAATGACCCGTTGTCAAGTAGATTAAGTTGGAAACTATCGTACATTTTCCAACTAGACTCTAAATATGATGCTCAAATAAACTACCTACTTATTTACAAGCAAAATGCCTCAATTAAATATGTTTATTTTGGGTGGTATTAATAAAGTATGTGTATAAAGGAAGACTTAAACGGATTTACAGTGTTGAAAAAATAAAATTAACAAGAATTGTTATAGTTTTTAACAAAGAAAAGTACACTGCTATCGTCGAAGCTATAACAATTACACAAAAATTTGGTTCTCTTGCCCACGGGACTCGGACAAACCGTTAATAAAAGGAGTGCAAATGTGAATAAAAACGAAAAAAAAATTAAACCAGTTCAGAGTGAGATTCAGGAAATAGCTATAGATTATTGTGTCCATTCAACCTGTGAGAATGCAGGTTTGTACATGATGGTGAAGCTCAAGGGCATTCGTTTTAAACAAAACCATTTTTTGACGAGTTTTGAGGGTCATAATGGCCTTGAACGAACCAGAATGGTGAATACTCACCCACGTATTTTATCCTCTACTCCCAATATAAGGAGGGAACTAAGTAGTTTGAGGTATTCAATGCCTGCTATTTATTCTCAAACATCACTCAAGCAATATTTTAGCAACTAAAAGAATTTAATGTCACAAAAGATACTTTTTAATTATCTGACTGGACATAATTAAATAAAAATTGACGTATATAAAAAAAATTAACTTTAAATTTGTAAAACTATATTTTGTATTGTGAAAGGTTGTAAAACCATAAATGAAGTACTACAACTACACCTTTCAGAACCACTTATTGATTTAATAGGGTATTAATATAAACTGGAACATATTTACAAATCCTCTAGTTGGAAACGGGTATGAAATTATCCGTAATAGTCAATTATGATTTTTTTTGAAAGGGGCAATTTCTTGGGTTACTGCTGTGTTTCAGAATTTAATTTATTTCGTTGTTGGTATTTTATATTAGTGTGCATCTATATTAACTCAAAAAGATAACTGACCAATGTAATTATAAGGAGATCAAGAAAATAAAAAATACTTCTTCTTTCATATATCTTCCTGTAGACTAATCTAAGTTTGTAAGTCTTGTCAATTGACCAAGAGGGTAGTGATTGAATTTAAGCGGAACCAATTTGTTGAAACGAAAATAGCTCGGTTTTATGATAAACAGCTTATAGTACAAGCCATTGTTGTAAGTTTACTTGCGAAAAGCAGTTGAGAGTTATTGACGTACGTAAACTCCCTTACAACGACACGAGTACATCTTATTGAACCTCTAATCACCCTTACAACGACACGAGTACATCTTATTGAACCTCTAATCACCCTTACAACGACACGAGTACATCTAATTGAACCTCTAATCACCCTTACAACGACACGAGTACATCTTATTGAACCTCTAATCTCCTTTACAACGACACGAGTACATCTAATTGAACATCTAATCACCCTTACAACTGTACTAGTACATCTTAATGAACCTCTAATCACCCTTACAATGACACGAGTACATCTTATTGAACCACTAATCACCCTTACAACGACACGAGTACATATTTTGGACGCTAATGTTTTACCTGAACTTAAGACCAGTCATATTTTTTTACTTTTTACGTACCTGACTCTTCACTCTCGAGATCCACTTAGAAAGGTCCTCATGCTTACAATATTTTATTTTCTCTCAGACATAAATCCAAATGAGCCGTGTCGTCAGACTATATCTATCGGCGAACCTAATGCAAACCCACAAATATATCTTAAAGTAACCATATAAAACATAATCGTATAGGCTTATATGGACATTTTATTTATAATTTAAAAATTTAGAGAAACTTTTAAAGCGTGTAACCTAATAGCTTTTTAAATTTAGTCATAAGCCGAGATCTTTTATAGGTGTTTTATTAATACTATTACTTCCCTTCATATTTTGTTATTTTGCCACGTCTAGTTTTAGCTTAATTAGCCTGCTATGTGATAGTAGTGTAACATTTAAAAGTGTACCTCAATGAATTTTCAAGTGACATTCTAGCAATTTTGAAATTAATCATCACTAAAATGGTTAAATTTATTAAAAGACGAAGTTTTTATACTTGTTTATTTTATTATCTATGACTATAATTCATAGTTTTAAGTATCCTGGCATTAATGTTCTTCTATAAATTTTTACTTTCTCTCTATCTTACAGGTAGAGAAAGTATTGTGATCGTCAAAAAAATCGAACTCGAGATTTTGATGAATTTTGACGTTTCATGACTTCCTGAATCCGAAAAAGTGGTTTTTGAATTTCCGTCTGTCTGTCTGTCTGTCTGTCTGTCTGTCTGTCTGTCTGTACCTCCAACTAGAGCCTAAACTATTTTACCGATTGAGCTGAAACTTGATATCTAGGGTTTTCATAGGGTTGCCCCGAGGGGTTTTTGGAATTGGATATCTACCCCTAAAATTAAGGGTAGTTTACTGAAGGGAAAAAAGAGAAAAAGTCGATTTTCTCAAAATCGGCTCTAACGATTTTGATTAAATTTCATTTATGAACATAAATAAATATTACAAACAAAATGGCTACTCTCAATATTTCGGCAAAATCGTTTTAAGGGCTCCAGTTTGATGCGTAAATTAACATTTTTTATAATAGCTCCGAAACTATTTGAGATATGAAATTACTTAGCATTACAAATATGTATATATATTTATAATACAAATATTTTATTCGAAACATATTTTTATAAAATCAATAACTTTCAATATATACGCAATTATATATATATTTTTAACTTTTTGGGCATTAAAGCTTAAGTATTGCGACCGTAAGAAAAACTAACCTGAAATGTTGATGGATGTCGACGTCTCATGACCCCCCGAACCCTTAAAAATAGTATTTGCAATGCCGTCTGTCTGCGTGTCTATTAAAACTTAAAATTAAGGGTAGTTTACTGAGGGGCAAAAAGAAAAAAAGTCGATTTTCTCAAAATCGGCTCTAACGATTTTGATTAAATTTCATTTATGAACATAAATAAATATTACAAACAAAATGGCTACTCTCAATATTTCGGCAAAATCGTTTTAAGGGCTCCGGTCTGATGCGTAAATTAACATTTTTTATAATAGCTCCGAAACTATTTGAGATATGAAATTACTTAGCATTACAAATATGTATATATATTTATAATACAGATATTTTATTCGAAACATATTTTTATAAAATCAATAACTTTCAATATATACGCAATTATATATTTTTTTTAAACTTTTTGGGCATTAAAGCTTAAGTATTGCGATCGTAAGAAAAACTAACCTGAAATGTTGATGGATGTCGACGTCTCATGACCCCCCGAACCCTTAAAAATAGTCTTTGCAATGCCGTCTGTCTGTGTGTCTATTAAAACTAAAAATTAAGGGTAGTTTACTGAATGGCAAAAAGAGAAAAAGTCGATTTTCTCAAAATCGGCTCAAACGATTTTGATTAAATTTCATTTATAAACATTAATAAATATTCCAAACAAAATGGCTACCCTCAATATTTCGGCAAAATGGCTTTAAGGGCTCCGGTCTGATGCGTAAATTAACATTTTTTTAAATAGCTCCGAAACTATTTGAGATATGAAATTACTTAGCATTACAAATATGTATATATATTTATAATACAGATATTTTATTCGAAACATATTTTTATAAAATCAATAACTTTCAATATATACGCAATTATATGAATTTTTTTAACTTTTTGGACATTAAAGTTTAAGTATTGCGACCGTAAAAAAAAAACTAACCTGAAATGTTGATGGATGTCGACGTCTCATGACCCCCCGAACCCTAAAAAATAGTCTTTGCAATGCCGTCTCTCTGTGTGTCTATAAAAACTTAAAATTAAGGGTAGTTTACTGAAGGACGAAAAGAGAAAAATTTGGTTTTCTCAAAATCTGCTTAAACGATTTTGATTAAAATTTGTATCTAGGCGTTGATTAAGATTATAAATAAACTGGCTATTTTCATTTTCCTATGAAAATGATTTTTAGGGTACATTACAGAAGCGTTAATTTCCGTATCTCCACAACTATTGGAGAAACTAAACAACTTATCATTGCAAAATTGTAGGACTATTAGAAATAAAAAACTTTATTTGACATATATTTTTATAAAAACAGCAGTTTCTGAGATATTTGCAAATATATTAATACAATTTTGTGAGCTTTAGTTGTAAACATATACTACTTAAGTCTTAACGCAATAATACTCCAATGCCATAGAGTAATTAAATATAAGTAAGTATCTAAAAAAAGTATGTTATTTTTCCTTAAAGCTCTTAGGAGAAATGTTTGCATAGCAATGATCTATCTCCATTTTAGACTCAATAGTCAATATTTACATTTTTTATTAGTCAAAATGTATATATGAATAATTAAATATCAATGCGATGACTTGAAGATCTGCAACACCATTTAAAATGTTAAAATTTTAACCAGAAATCGAAATTTTAATACGTTTGTGTTTACCCTTGTGGAAGACATTAAACTGTTTGAAATGTTCTTAGGTGGACAAAGATGTGCCTCTTTTCTCATTGATTCTATATCATTGTATTATTTTAATGCGTGTTCTTATGTGAGTGTGATGATACAATGTACATTATTCGTTCAGAAATTTTACGAGTTTATAGAAGAGAGAGAAGTCTTGCGGTGTGCCGTACCATTTTTTCATAAATAGCTAATTAAAGTTTGTGAAATTGTATTTAATTCAGACTTTAACTGACCAAGTCAGAAAATTCCTAAAATACCTAGTTATTTTATGAAATAATGGAACTATACACAATTAGGGTAGCACATATACTAGATAGTTTGATTTAGAAATAAAATTAGAAGATGTTACTAACAGTTCTATTAAAATACATTGTTTGAATTTATTAAAAAATATCTAAATTCTATTTATTTATTTTTTCCAGCAAACAAGAAGTGCATGGTCTATAGTGTTTTACATCTCATCTGCTATGTCTGCATTGCCGTACCTCTTTTATATTTTCTTCGGTTCTGTGGATGAACAACCGTGGAACAAGTTTAAAGTAGTGGAGAGGAACACTGATCTGATAAAAGAACATGAAGAAACCGGGAAGGCTGACTAAATAATCCAAATAATAATAATATATTGTGATTTTGTTTAGGCTCGCTGAATGCATCTAGTGGATTTATAATATAATGATCTGGATATTTATATAATTATGTTGACTGGCTATGACAGTTTAAAAACAATGATTAGTTCAATGTGTATAGTAATATAATATATATTAAAGTGATTTTTACGTATGTGTAAAGTTAATATGGGAATTTCAGTGAACTAATACACAAAATCATCAAGCATAATACAAATTATTATAAAAACTACACTATATACCGATTTTTATATTGTAATATCTTAAAATTTGTCAGTAATTTATTATTTTTACTTGTTATTCTAATAGGCTAGGTCCACATACGTGTTCAAATATTGACCCCTCCCTTTCACCCCCTCTGCCATCCCCATCCTGACCCCCTTTCAGAGGTTTATTATTGTCCAAATTTGTTTGTTTCAGTCCCCATTGGTTTTTTATGTGTGCACATTGCTTTTTATATTTGTGTATGATTGGAAAGAGCGTTGGAGTTTATTTTTAATTTATTTATTTGTGTGGGAGTTTTTGTTGTAAGGTCCACGCCGTTGGGCGCTCAAGATTTGCTAAACTGGGAATGCATTTTATAATAATTTTGTATACTTGCATCGATGGTCGCATGGTCTAAGACGTCATTATAATAGACGGCCGATGACAGGGTGATCAATATTTGATTTTCTCACTCCAAGCAAATGCGGGTACACATTCTACCTAGTCTAGAAAAATCTGGTCAACCAGCAAAACCCCTTTGAAAATTGTGGTGGTGCACTCGGAAGGAAGTACGACCGTTCTAACAGATATTAGCTGTGATAAAGATATCAAGGTTCGAATCAAGGTGTGCATGCCATCGAAATGTCAGGCTCATCTAATTTTGGTGGGAGGAGTTTGAAATCGAATCCCTGCTGTGTAAAATGTTGGTTTTCCCATTCCAGGTAAATGCTGAAACATTTTCTTATTCATCCCTTCCGCATTATCATAATTAATATATAGACGTTTAGCCAGAAAAGGATGCGTGAATTTTGTTTAATTATGTCAGTGGAGATCAGGGCTCGAGTAGGTGTACTGTCACTAGTCTCCAGCGCCGGAACATTTCTACTTCACTCTTCCGGTGCATGGCTTATACTACATCCACGCATGTCGATGGATGATAACATACAACCAATTCTAATAGACATTTGTGGTGGGGGTTATAGGCTCCTAACTGATGATTCCGAGGCCCCTGATTGTGCATAATCAGAGCTGTGCCAATGCTCTCTAGTTGCGAGAAAACTCATTACCAAATTGGGGTGAAGGAGGGGTTGCGACATAGGAAAACTCATTGCCTGGGGTGAACGGGAGTGAGGGGAAGTGAAAGGGGTCTCACGGCTGGGGAACGATTTCTCACACTCTAAGCCTAACAGTTATCAGGAGAGGTTTGTGTTGAGCGATGCCGTGAGTGTCCGACGCAGTGGAATGCACGCCAATAAACTCCCACACAAATAAATAAATAAAAAATAAACTCAAACGAGCATCCCAATCCTACCCTGACATAAAAAATCGAGAACAATAAAAAACGATTCAGGGACAGAAACAAACAAATTTGAACTAGAACCAACATGCTTAAAATATGTTTGAACAAGTACCAGCATGCTTGGAACACTGGAAGTGGGTCAGGGTTGGAGGGAGTCAGAGAGAGGGGAGGGGAAATCCAACAGTCAATAAGAGAACGAGGGGGCGTGATCACGTGACCAAATTCAGCCAATAACAGACTGTCTTCAACGGTCAACCGTACTACTTCCTCCAATCTATATAAAATTTGATAGATGGTGGTTCATCGAGTTGCAGAATAGTAATAAGAAATTAATTTATGTACGGCATCCACACGATTGGTCCCAAGGTGCGTAGGTGAAAAGTGTGTTCAAGATTACTAAAACTAATATAACTAAATACTTTCCAGGGTTATATAAGATTGAAATTTGGCAGACAACCAATGGGACCACTACAAATAATTATAAAAGTATGAACATTTGTTCATAAGTGGGACCCTGGGACGTAAGGAAGGGGATATAAACAGACTACAAAGTTTTATGTGTGCTAGCAAATTTAAATTTGACAGTCGTTTAGGAAGACAGCTCCAAATAACCAAATAAGTCTTAAAAATGGAAATTTCTAAATGATTGTTAGAAAAATGCGCTTAAATATTTACAAAACTAATAGAAACAACTAATTCAAAGTGTGGTAGAGAATTGAAATGTATAAGTTAAGTAAAGGGACATGTCAAATTACTATAAGTCTGTACATTTTTAGTTTTAAAAAGTACCACGGGAAATAGTTGTGGGAGTTGTGGGTTTAAGAGAATATAAAAAAACTTTTAGTTTGATATAATATTTATTTTTGGCACGTAGGTAGAATTACCTTTAAAAATTACCAAATAAATCTTAATATTTGAAATTTCTAAGTAGGAGTTGAAGAAATGATAGAGGAAGGCTGTCTTCTCAGCATTTACAAAAACTAAATCATTCACTACTTCTTTGTGTGATAAAGCACTTATATTCGTAGGAATAAGGACCACTCTAAATACAAAGATATGATAATTTTACATTTTAAATTTAAATTATAGGAAATGGTGAAGGGGGAAGCTACAGCTAGAAATAACTTTAGAGATGAGATTAAAAATTAAAATTTGAAAGATTGGTTAAAATAAATCTCCAGATAACCAAATGAATGCTAGAACTTAAATGTTCTCATGGTGGGTTGGAAGAGTGGATTTAATGGTTAGAAACTAACAAAACTACTAGAAACAACTTCTTTTCGGTGTGGTATAGAACTAAAATTCTGCATACAGGCAAAGATACCATTCCAAATTAATATAAAAGTCCAAGAATTTTAAAGTTTATAAAGGGAGTCCAGGAAATAAAGGGGAATTGATAAAAAAATAAGTATGGTAGAAAATCTAAGTTTTTCATGGTGGCAGATGTACGGCTTCAGATAACCAAATAAGTCTTAAACTTGAAATTTGAATTGGGAGTTATATAAATGGGGAGGGGGGGGCTAAAACTTTCAAAACCAGAAAATAAACTACTTCTCTGTATGATACAAAATTGGAACTCTTCAAGTAGAGATTAGGACCACTCAAATTAACTACAATGTCTTAACTTTTAAATTTCAAAGTGAGACTACAGGAAATAGGTTTGTGGGGGTTGATAGGGTGATAGGCTGGTGATATAGTACGTCTCAAAATTTTAAAACTAAAAGGCTAAACTACTTCTCAAATTGTTAGACAATTGACATTAGTCAGACAGGTATAAGGACCAGCTCAAACTGTACCAAGGTCTTAAATCTTAAATTTTAAAATTGTTTCGGTAAAATAGGGAGGGATGGTACCCTCAAAATATTTCCAAATCTATATAAATACACTTTTTGTAGAGGTAAAATATTGAAATGTCTTGATGTAATTTAATAATAAAACATGTTTAAGTCACTAGACAGAGATACATTATTCACGTAAGTAAATTTAAAAAGTTTATCATCTAATGCTGCTATGCTCATGACAGATATTCAACAACTGTTGATATCACCAATTGAAGAAAATTAAACTATATGTTTCTAATGGAGTAATGTTTATTTATTTTGGCCAAAAAATATTTAGGAAAAAAAACTGCAAAAACATTGGCTTTTTCTCACTTTTTCTATACTATTGAACCAATGGAATTTCAAAATTGAACCCAGTATATAGTAGCGCTTAAAATGTATATAACCAATAAAGAACATTCTTTATGATGTGGTTATGTTGAAATTTGGTAGCCAAGCAAAATATAATATAAGATAACCATATAAGTCTTAAAATTCTAAATTGGATTTGTGGAAGCTAGGGAGGGTAAGAGATACAGAGGGGGTTTGGAAAGGAGAGTAAATTCCATCTTTTCAAAGAAAATATACTTTTATATGAAAGAAAATTTAAATTCGCCAAGTTGATAAAAGGACCCTCCTACAAAAACATAAAAGTTAGAAAGTTTGGAATTAGAAAATTTACTGCTGGTAAATGGGAGGTGCTCCTAAAATTTCCTAAACTTTAAAACACGATATGTTCCAAATGCGGGTACCCTTTATAATAATTAAACCTACCTCATGCACGTCACAATAGCAAAATTAATAAAACATAAGCGTATAGCTCGAATGAATAATAAGGCACGGTGATAAAAAAATATTACAAAATAGGAAAAGCTATTAATGTTGAGCACATAAAAAAATACTTTCTAAAAGGATCTTTTTATAAAAATTGGACTGTAGTTAGACATTTGGAACACTAAATTTGTAAAGGCAGAGGAAAAAAGTTTTAAGTACTAAAAGTAAATCAACACATAAACTAAAGCCTAACTTAAAGTGGATACATTAGTTTGCAAATACAAAGCTATTATCGCATATCTAGGAGGACATAACAGTTAAAATAAACCATTCAGGTGACATAACTTGGTGACCATGATTCGCTTTGAAAAATCATGATTCTTCATACTTGATATATTTCTGTAACAAAGTATATTATTTAACTTATGCTCTTTTTCCACACATGTTTCTATGATCGTGCTTAGGTAAAGTTTGCATTGCCAATGGAGTGCGATGACCACCCTGTGATTGCACTCGTTTGTGCACACCGTTTGTAGACTAGGTAATATTTTGATTTCTAAGATTTTTATTTATTAATAGCCATAACTTGTTTGTGATTGCCGTGGTTAGCTTAGAATTGTTCACGAAATAACTCTCAAAACTATGACAGCTGCATGTTCACCAATAAACCAAGAATGCTATAGCTAAATACGTCAAAGCTTGATCTAGTACAACACGAAATCAAATTGGCCATGGTTTTATGAAATATATCAATATCCAGATTTGTTTGATACATATTGTAATCAAATTTCTGTTAAATCTTATTATTGTATTAATATTTTATGATAATGATCATTATTTTAGTTTCAAACCTATCCAAACTAAATAAACAGAACGTTTTTCTTTACTTTAGTAGATTATTTTATAACAACCACTTGATAACTATAGCTATGATTAAAACAATATTTGGGTAAAGCTAAGAGTATTTTTTCATATACTTTGTATTGTCAACAATTTTAATCGCTTTACTAAAGTCCATTCTATTGTGATGTATATATTTATCTTTAAAGAAAATCATCAATATTAATTTTAAAAAAATATATTTTTCTATTATAATAAAACAAAGATTTTTCAACCTAATTTTTTTTCTATGTAGATTCCCCTTTACTAAAATTAAGAGATATTTAATTTTCCATACAGACACGAGAAGGTGTTGGACGAGTGTAATTGGACAAAACATTATGAACATTTTGTTGTGTAATCCTAAAAGCGCGTAAGCTTTATTTTCAGACTTGATTTTACTATAAACTGATTTAAAACTTATTTGTTAACTCTCATTGCACAACAATATAAAATAATAATACTACAACTTAGTACCACGTCTTACTACACCTTCGGTTTCTACGCTTAAGTAATAATTACGCTACTGGGTTAGGATTTGAGAGGGTTGAATATTGAGAAAGTTAACCCAAATTTGCTTGGAGGGGGAGTGGAAAACAATTTAGGATAAACCACCCCCAGTTCAACCAAGTGAGATTCGAACTTCGGTCTCCCCGACCTCAGCAGTCTAGCTCAACATGAAACTAGCGCTTTAGCTATCTATGCCACCGAGGCTGGTATTAGTATAAAATAATATTGAATATAGACGAGAGTCGGGTATTATGGAATAGTTGGGAAATACGGAATACTCAGGTTTTAGTTCTGTTTAGTGCTGCTACTTCTCATAAATATCATTAACTACTTCAAAAGATTCCCATGAAGCTCTATTGTGAGAGTTGACAGCCTGTTGCTGTTTAACTGCTCGCTACAGAACGAATTTTTTTTGTGCTTCACAAGAATTTTTGCAGGTAAGCCTTCAAAAATATTATTAACTACTACAATGTGACTTAAGCTTTACGACTAAGCATAATGTACGCCTAAAGAGTTGTAGTTTATTGTTATGAGATTCGTTTTTCAGTGACAATATTTGTTCATCAGTTATTAGGCTATCTGTCCAAGATGGCGTGTCGGGTTTTATGGAATACTAGGTATTCCATAATACCCAACATAAACAATATTGAAAAAAAGTTGAAATAGTAGACTAGATTATCTTTTAATTTTGTTACTTTATATTCTAAACAAGATTTATGAAAAAAATCCAAATTAACGTCAAGCTAAATTAAAAAAACAAAGTTTAGTCTTTTTATAAATTAATTGTAACCCACTGAGGTGTAAATATAAAATTATTTTAATGCCATTTAAACAGTTGCCTAAAGACTAAACCTGCAAGCCATTAGTTCTCTTGTATGTTTTGTTTGTTTTAAGTTTACCCCTCCCTTTTGTTAACTATAAGGGTTTAAAATCGTCTGATTTTTTTTTTCAGATATGCCTAAGAAAAAGGAAGATGAGGGAAAGAAGCGAAAACATTGGTGTCCGAACCAGATGATTTTGGCTATAGAAGTTGTTTGGGAGAAGAAGATGGGGTAGGTACCTCTAGGCGTCTAAGGAGTTCCAAGTTCCCAGAGCTTCTCTCTTCCGGCTTGCCAACAGTAATGAGAAAAGTGCTAATGTAGCCGCCTCAACTACTCTAGGCCGTAAGCCAGCGTTTTCGAAAGAAATAGAAGATGAGTTACAGAAGTACTTAGTTGAGATAGAGGCAATGTTCTAAGGAATAACCAAAAGGGATGTATGCAATCTTGCCTTCCAACTTGCGGTTCGCAATAACATTCCCCATCCATTTAAGGATGAAGCCGCAGGCAAAGATTGGTTCTATGCTTTCTGTAAAAGGAATCCAAAACTTTCAGTTCGTAAATCGATGGGTACATCCTTTGCCAGAGCCAGGGGGTTTAATAAAGACGAAGTTGACAAGTTTTTTGATCTGATCGACGTTGTTTTCAAAAAGCACAACTATCCTCCTAACAGGGTATTTAATGTAGACGAAACCGGTTTGTCTGTAGTTCAAAGTAAAATCCCTCGTTTAATAGGTCTGAAAGGTAAGAGACAAATCGGATCACTTACAACAGCTGAAAGAGCTTCCCTTGTTACCATAGTTCTTTGTATGAGTGCTGGAGATAACTTCATACCACCATTTGTCATATTTCCACTTAAAAACATGAATGAACAGCTGCATAAAGGTGCCCCGCCAGGAACCATAGCCTCTTGTCACCCAAGTGGTTGGATACAAACAAACATCTTCACCAAATGGTTTAGACATTTCATTGATGTTGCAAAATCCTCAGCTGATTCACCTGTCCTGCTTTTCCTTGATGGACATGCAGCCCACAAGAATAACATTGACGTTATCAACTTAGCTAGAGAATATCATGTTACGATCGTATGTCTGCCTCCCCACTCCTCACATCAAATCCAGCACTTGGACAAAACCTTTATTGGTCCATTAAAATCTCATTATAGTGAGGAATTTAGATCCTTTTTACGGCACAGTTCAAGGCCCTTGAGTGTTCTTAATATGATGGAGCTATTTGGCAGGGCATACCTTAAAGTACAAGTGGGGACATTGCAGTTAATGGTTTCAAAGCAACTGGCATTTATGCTGTCAATAGAAATGTTTTTAACAGTGAGGATTTCATTGCTTCAACACTCACTGTTCCAAGGCCTGAAACAAGACCTATTGAACCAACACCTTCCCCCATTCTAAGTCCATCAACCCTTTATGACTCACCTCAACCGTGTTCATCTAAAACTCTTGATGTGACTGTTCCTGTCATGCCAAAGTCGACCAATCTTGTCCTTTCTATACAGATTTCACCCCCAATTCCAAAAAAAATGAAATCAAGTAGAGGTAGGAAAGCTGGTTCCTCCTCTATAATAACATGCTCTCCAATATAAAAAGGATTAGAGACCGGATTGGAAGAAAAACAGACGAAGAAGGAACTCAAAGTTTTGAAAATACAAAAGAGAACAAAAGCTCAAAGACCCCCTGTTAAAAAATTAAACTTCAACCTCTCTTCTAATCCCAGGCCTAAGGCGACTAATCCAACTAGAGATAACTCCAGCAACGAATGAATCTTTCCATTCTGATGTGTCATCTGTAATGGACTATATGCCACCAGGAAAAGAACCGGACAACAAAGGCATCTTCTGTGATGGAATATTCTCCGAAGATTCCAAAGGGGAGATTTGGATTCTGTGTTTAAGCTGCTCTTTGTGGGCTCATCTTGACTGTACAGGGGCAGAAAAGGCAGATTACGTGTGCGATTTCTGTCTATTTCCATGAAGTAGACTCATTATATTAAAGTTTTGATTTTCAAATTAGAAATAAATAGTTTTTTTTGTACTTTAGATGGCTTTTTCTTTATATAAACCTCGTATTCCATATCATCCGACTATTTCATATTACCTCATACTGCTTTTGGGAGTTTTTACTAAGAAACAATAAATTACATACAAAAAATGTAAATTTATTCCATAATACCCTACTCTCCTCTAATCATTCCAGTGTTTAAATAAGAAAGTATTACCGTTCCCAAATATATAATTAGACACTCTTTTCACTGTATTTTCAATGCATTTCAATTTATTTATTTTTAGTTAATAAAGTAGCATATTACTTGTATTTTTTGTTTGTATTAATTTGACAACAAAATTTAAAAATAAATGCAATCTTTACAACATAAGTATTTAATTTTAATTACTGATATATTTTGTGTGCCGTGTCTTACTTCCCATTACAGCTATATGCGTATTTACTCCAATGGATTAGGAATGAGGAAGATAAAATATTTGGGAAATGTGTACGTATTTGCTTTGAAGGAGACTTATAAGCATTTTAGAAAAGAACTCTCATAATCTCACTACACCCGATCGGGATTCGAACCCTGATATCCCAATTATTTGCAGTCCATTCTAACGAAAATGTGAATCCTAAAGAATTGTGACCGTAGAAGCTGGTCACAAAATATTTAATAATTCATTTACAAGTGCATTTACAAGACCTCGTGTCACTTACGTTCAAACTGTTGAAGCACCGACATTGTATATTTGGGTCCAATCCTCTCAATTGTTTGAAAAGTTTTGGTCAATGAAAGGGGGTGAGGCGGAGTAAGGGATTATCACTACCTGGACTATTGTACTCGGAGAGACAGCAACTCTTAGCTCTCGCTTGTCTTTCTCAAGAGGAACATTTTGAAAGGGAGTTGTTTTAAAGAATTCTCACTTGGAAGCGCTGTTATCACTGGATATTTTAATATCTACCTGACTTTAGGGGCGAAGCAAATCTCCCGTAATGTTGTGTATCTGTTATTTCCTAGTCTGTGTCCAGGGTCTAAAATGTTACCCTGTTAGGAACTCCGGACTCCCTTTCAGTTTAGCCCCTGTCCCCTTCACTTTCAAATATCTTCTGGAGCCCCTGAGGATTGATGTCAGTAAATTAGGTCTACTCAGCAGAACCTAGGTCACTCAGATCTGTAGGCTAATTGAGATGAATAGTCCACGTATTCATAACATTGATTTAATACTGACCTTCAATAATGAAGATGTTTCAATGTACGATTTAATTACTATAAAACCAGTCACTTGTTTACACAAACATCATACACTTGTTATCACACAACAGAATAATAAACCCTCACCGAAATTTTTGTGGAGGGTGTCAATTACTCTCCCCCTCTCTCCTACCTATTTAAAATTTGAAAATCTTGTACTAGATAGTATTATTTAAAAGGGTTCAAACAAAGTTTCAATTGTGATAGTGTTTTTTAAATTACAAGTTTAAAGTCACAATTAATAAGCAACTAAAAATATGAAGGCGTCCGGTTGCCATGAAGATTAAACAAGAGGAGTGTGTTTGTCATGTAGAGTAAACAAGAGGAGTTTGGTGTCTACAACAAATTCTTCTTCTCATGTCACAATGATATATAATTGTGTAAATAGGCAAATAAAGGAAAAAGGGTTATTACTTTAGAGTAAAGAAATTAAAAAGAGTAAAATAGCCTAAATGGGTAAATAGGGAAAATGGGGTAAAAAGGTTAAATGGTGTAAAAATGTTAAACGGTATAAAATGATAAACAGGTTGAAAGGTTAAGTGGTGTGGGAAAGTTAAACGGGTTAATACGCTAAAAAAATGCTAAAATGTTTTTGATTGGATTTAATTACAACCCACTAACAACCAATTATTTATGCTGTGTCACTCTTATTTCTCTATTACTAGCCCCAACGGCAAGAGTTTAAATTATTGTGAGTTAATAGAGAACTATAACTTAATCTTAAAAAAAAAAGTCAGCTTTTAAAACATGCTCGATTATATCTCTATTTTGACATTGTTTAATGTTAGTCAGCCTAATTTCGTGTTTAGTATCACAATTAAAACCGTAAGGGATTAATATTTAAATATATAATTTAATATTTGGTCACTATTCCCTGTGGTTTGTTTTATACACTAAAAATAACAAAGCTACTTTATAAATTCCCCATGCGAAGAAGGAATACACCATCTGGTAGTTATATATTATAGTATTTAAAATCAATTTATTGCATTATGCAATTTAAACTCAATTTATTGCATTTATAGCTATTTATTAAAGCATATTTGTACCTGGAAAAAGTTTTCTTTCTTATAGCCATTCCAAGAAAAAAAATTCTAGCATTTAAATTGCAGGCTACTCTTAATTAATCAAAACAAATTAGCTTTAATCAATATTTGTTAATAAAACACTAATTTATATTTAATTTATAATTTATTGAATATTGTTCTCTAAAGTATCAAAAAATTTAAATACATAAAGAGTAGAGTGAATTTTCAAAGTACTACTTAACATTATTTGGAACCAAAAATGTAAGGAGTATTGTAAATAAGACGTGATCAATTAGACTATTTTCTTTCATAAACAGTAAGTTTACAATTGAAAATTTCAAACCACCTCACACGCCTGCATATTCCATTAAGAACAAGAGGTCTACAAATAAATATTAATTGTGTACGTTTAAAAATGTTGTAATATATAGCATATAATATGAAGTATATATTTAATTTTCAGTTCATGTTCTTTCTACTAATATAAATAAGGAGAAAAATAGCTTTGCACAGTATTTACTTTATTTTCTGAAGATAAACTTGTCACATAGAAGGCTGATTGTTCACAAATAGACTCGCAAACACACATAACTTTATTAGTAGTTTGCAGAAAATAGCACAAATCAGATTACACTAATTCAGTATATTGTGCTGTCTTTATAAGCTTGTAACAGTTTATTAACAAATTTCTTCTTATTCAGATCATGGATAGCTCAATTTATTTCTCTTTGGTTTTGGGTAAGTACCAAGTCTCTCACTTATAAAAAGAGGTTTGTTTGCCTGTCTTTATGTTTGTACCTCAAAAACTGCTGAAAACATTCTAGACACAATTTTTACTTTATTATACCTTATACTCCCAGGACAGATACCGTCTATTTTTTTTTACTTTTAAAATCAATAAATTTGATAGTTATTACAAATATTCAGTCTTAAGCCACGGGATAACTGTTAGTTTTCTTGTGAATCGTACGTATTACTTTCTTCGCACGGGGAAATAAAGTAGCCTTTGTTATTCTTAGTATATAAAATAAATCACAGTTAAAATATGAATACTTTATTGGTTTCAATTGTATTACAAAACTGGAAATTATTCAAGATAGAAATATAATCTGAACATATTTTAAGTACTGACTTTTCTTTTGAGGATAAGGTTATAACTTCTCTATACACAATACTTGTAATTCTTGCCTGTTGGTGCTAATAAAAATGAAAGAATAGTGTCACAACATGAAAGTTTGTCAAGGAGCTAAAACAAATTAAGGTTACAAGTTAATATCTTACAGTCTTTAAGCATTAGCAAATAATCATTTTAAACGTTTCTGACCCAATATTATCCAACTATTTTGAATCAATATCATAAGATATTAGTGTTTTGGATTTTTCTAAAGAACACTATTTTAAGACCTATTGGAATTCCAATTTTAAGATTTCTAGGATATTTAGAAGTGTTCAAATGACTCATGCAGATAGAATGATTTCCAAAATATATCAAATTATATGTACTTCATCCATCTGCACCATTTGTATAATTTATTATTTTTCAATATCAAGATAACCATGAAAATGTTCAGGCACTTTACCTATTTAAGTTTGTCCTATACAAGTATGTAAATACTACCACTCTATACCATATGGGAAAGGTTTTATTCTAGTAGTTTAGGAATTTTTTTAACTGCTGATGATGGGAATATCAGGGTTCGAATCTTGGTTGAGTTTCCTAGGATGGTTTTACCTTAGTTCAAACAGGAATATAAATTTTGTATCGAGGTCAGAACGTTCGTATTGTCATACAATTCCCAAGTATGGAAAGGAAGATTGATATCTCGTACGTGCTTGATAAAATTGAGCATATTGACCAATTAAAATCGTTGGTAGTGTAGTCTAGGACAACTGAGCGCTGGCCAGATTGGGCACCAAGACAACTGAGCTCTGGCCAGTCTGGGCACCAAGACAACTGGGCTCTGGCCAGACTGGGCACCAAGACAACTGGGCTCTGGCCAGACTGGACACAAAGACAACTGGGCTCTGACCAAACTGAACACCAAGACAAATGGGCTCCAGTGTAAAAACGTAATGATTGTTTTTTTACGTAAATATTCATTTTTGGAATTGTTTTAAATTATCATAATAGAAAAACCTTAATTTGATTGTATTTATACAGTTAGACTTCCTGATATTTTAAAATTAAAAAAGAATTAAACACACAAAAAAAACTTGAAAAATACCTAGCCTAGCCTAGCATAACCTAACCTAACTTTCTTTTTTTACACTTAAAACACACATTTTTCAGTTTTCTTACAATTGAAACACAAATTTTTAAGGCCATGCTAACTTTATCAATACAAATTAAGGTTTTTCTGATATGATTTTTTTAAACTATTCCAAAAATGAATATTTACTTAAAAAGATTCATTACGTTTTTACCCTGGCGCCCAGTATTACCAGCGTCAGGTTGGCGGCACCCAACTGATGACGCCAAGTTTTCCGGATCCGTCCGTATTGATGGGAGGCATTAGCCATGAGATTTTAATTTGTTCAATCTTGGAAGGAGTCTTGAGGTTGGCTCGTAGTAGCACGATACTGTCATTCATCAATCAGACAAGTATTAACTCCTGTTAAGCATTATTCAATATGCGGGAATAGTCTTTCACCCTAGTATAAGGCGTAAAGAGATGCGTTCGCCAAAAAAAACCATCGCGGCATTTACTTGTACTTCACCGAGTTTACATACCGCGCTTTGAAGGTACACTTGTTCACCTTTCTGAGTCGATAGCTAGTTCTACTATTAAGTTGGTATATTTGCATCTCTAGATTGATCGATCTCTACTCAATTGAACTCGTCAATTTTCTAGAATAAATGAAGGATATCGTAATTGATGACAATTGAAGTACTCCAGACAGCACCCATATTTACAGCAATTTTTCTCTTATATGTAAAGTTGAATGGAGTGGTAAGGTGTACAATCATATTACTGGATAGATATCCTAAGATCATCCCCGGTAGTTAATTATTCGGGAATATACGAAGCTACGAATTATACTGAAAACTGCTCAAAGCATTTTTGGATGCGACTGGTTCTCTAATGTTCGATATTTTCCATCCAATATTTCCATAGCGAGTAAACTAAGTGTTGTAAATATAGTTTATTGGATGGTGTATCGATATAGACCGATATAAATTATATGCAGATAAGATTTGTATCGAGGACAAGGACACCATTTGGTTTATCTAGCACAAGTCCCATTGTTTCAGATCGAGTCTTAACGATATAGTATCATTCCTAGAGTTGATTGTTTCTCCTCATTTGTAAAATAATCACACAGAGACTTTATTACCTGTTTCGTTACCAGAAGGTAAATTATATTACAAGATTATTTCTCTATTTTATAACCTGGAGGGACGTTAATGCTGAGCTTGTGAAGGTTCTCCGTTTACGTAAGCCCCACTAGCATGACTTCACTTCACACGGATCACGTTCACATGCAAAATATTCACAGTATTGGTCGAAATAATCGTTTTCCCTCCGGAAAGAAGGATAAGTTTCGAGACCTAACAGAGATACGAAAAAGCCATGTAGTGAAAAGTCGATAATTCGATCAAAAGTTATGTGGTCCTTGATAGTGGTCGGATCACCGGTGGTGGAGGGTTTCACATCGCTACTAACCACTCTTCTCGATGACTCTCCACACTTGTAGGTTATAAAGAACATAACTCTCCATCAGGTTTGAACTCTGACACATCAATGAGAGCTATGAATAGATTATCACAGACAGGAAACGGTATCGTACTCTTGATACTGTGTATGATTATATATTTGGGTATTCCACCATGATATCTTTTAAGTTCGATCTGAGGGCTTAGATATCCAAGAATATCGAACTAATCCGCTAAACCCCCTGCTCATTGATTACCCTTACCTTTGTCTCTATCGAAATTTATGAGACTATTTTCATTCATCCATACTCAGCTAGATGATAAAGGGTCTCTTGCAAATAAAACTCTAAATGAAGGAATCTTTAACAATTTAGTGCAGTTGATAAAATCTGATTTGGTAAGAGCACATTTAAATAGTTAGCTTTTAGGCTACGGACGTAGATACATCCCTTTACATAAAGTGATATATTCGAGCATACGATTATGACACTAAGCCTCACTCAATTGTTATTTATCAGACTTGGTACTACTGAGAGCTTTGGTACTATTGACAGCTTTGGGGATTCCTGCCGTACCTCCATTAACCGCCACTAGTGACACAGTTAGAGGAAGTATAAGTATTCACCCTACTTCTTAAAATGTTTAGTGGTAATACGTGATTTATTATTACTATTGTACTGACGATGACGTCCTTTGGTAAGGTTGGATCTCATTTTTATTCTTGATTTATTCGTATTCACTATATCCAAAGCATTTCACTTAACTTTTAATTGGGGACATAACTTTTTTTAAATCATTCTTGTTTAACTCATGATCTGTAATATGATGGCCGGGAAAATCTTACATAGGAGTAGGATATTATTGTGCTCTTTACAGGTTCAGTCTAGCTTGTTCACACCAGGATCACCTCGTTCCAAAGGTTTGCCAACATAGTACCTGGTCCGAAATACTGAAAAAATGGGTGTATGTGCTTTTAACGATAGTTTATCGATAAGCTTATCAAATATAATACCTCCCTTTCTTCGCTTCATGAGACGTAATAATTCTTGTTTGTATATTCATGAGCGTTATAAAATCTTGTTAGTCAGTATGTTACTCGTGAAATAGATCCATTACCCATCCATTACAATGTTCATGAAGAGGTAAAGCACTAGCCAATAGGCACGGTACGTTGCTACCCGATATTATCTACTGTGGACCTTCTGATTACAGTAAAAAATAATTTGATCAAACTTCTTGATTAACCTAATGGATTTTGATTTAAGAACAAAGTACTTTTATTCTAAATCGTTCTATATCCCAAACTATCAACGAATATCCCAAGTTCTTTGACTCGTTTAAAACATGGGCTACTACCTTTATTCTGACAACGAAGAGTTATTTCTAACATTCAAGTCGATCCCCAACTCTGTATTATTTTCGACGACGTTACTTGTGAAAACAGTATAATATAAAGGCTAATTTCAACATGGGTAGTTATAGAGCTATGGACCTTTTTATCTATGTCAAACATACTCTAGTATTCCTAAACAGATGTTGAGATATAACTCTAAATTTATAATACTTTTCATGATGGAAGATACCAGTTTGAAAAACGGCAATAACGATCATGTTAACACAAACATGGCCTTCCAAAGGTTTAAGGAAATGTGTTCGATATGTTGGAAGAACAAGTACGATTTCCTAGTCTCAAGCAAAGACTACGATAATTCAAATTGTCACAAATAATACGGTTTCAATACCTTTATATTTAAAGATTGATATGCATATGCACATACTCTCAGTTTGTGAATAGACATCACGTTGTTCATTTAGAAATTTGCTCATAGTCTCTACACGTATATATTGGATACCTTAGGAAGATATGGAATTTTAAATCTAAGCTTTTAATGACATTAAAAAGTTCAATCGAAGGGAATAATAATTAATAAGGAGGAAGTCTAACCTAAGAGATTGAAAGTAAAAATCACTCTTCGAGTCATATCATTACATGCCTCAAGCTCATTCTGTTAAAACTTACGGCATTCGTTATGATGGTGACACACCCATGTTTGATAAAAGTAAGGGAACACTGCTCGTTAACAATATTTCTGAAGCATATCCCTGAGGGATTTTAGAATAAGAAGAGCACCTTACAATTACACCGAGAATGATCTGAATTTTTACAAGAATAAGCTTGAGGATACTAATAAACATCAAGCTAAGAAACGAATCAAACAGACTTTTCAAGTCATGTACTGGACCCAAGGTTTACTTGTGGTTTACTTCATATGCAGACGGATACCGGTACAGAGTTTTACAATGCCAATTTCAAAGCTCTCATGGCAAGGAAAAGGCTCAATAATTATTATTATTACAATAATGTTAAGGGGGAGTCAAAATTAAATGAGGAATACATATTTGGCTGTAAAAAACAGTCAATTTCTAAAATTGTGATTTTCAAAAAATATTTGTGTCATACAATCTTTCCAATTAGTTAAAGTAAAAAAAATGTAAAATTTTTACTACGTTTCCTAGTACAAATCTTGTTCGCGTAATACAAAGTTTGAGATTTGTGGCCATAGGGTACCTAAACATATATATGTATATGTATATATATATGTATATGTATATATATGTATATGTATATATATATAAAATAACTTTTCATTCGCTTTGCTTACATTTTTTATTTTCTTAATGCTTCGTGCCTGCCTACTTTGAAGAATCCTGTATTTGCTAACATTTTTTATTTTCATGTAGTTTGAATTAAAAATTAAAATTATACAAAGAAACTTTAAAAAGAGTGTTTTATTACTTTGTTTATTAATCCATAAAAAAATACTATAAGCTAAGACTATTATTTTAGGGAATTTTTAATTTTGTCTTCTCATACTTTAGACGCAAAGAATTATCACTGGTGATTCTTCCATAAGACCAATGTTATACTGTTGTTCTAGCATTTTACACCACGTGGCAACACTGTCGAGCTTAACCTGTGCAACTCAGATGTCTTTAAATTTGTTGAATCGACTTTCCTTTTCGCCGATCCCACGTTATCTTTACAGTCGTGAACAACAAAGCCCTTACTGGTCGGCACTCATTATCCTTTTGTTTGACTGGTTTACAAGCTTTATTAGTACTCTTCACCGAACCATTTACAATGTTGCCAGTATTTATAGAGAATGAATGAGAAGAGTTCCAAGCAAAATCAAAAAGTATCTGGGCGACGACTTCATTAGAAATGTCAACCTACAAGATTTGGAAACTTTTTGGCCCTAGAAAAAATACCGACCGAACAAGGTAATATACTTTTATTATTATAAATTATAATGTAATTAAATGGTAAGGTTTATGAGTCATAGCTTCAGAAATTTTATTTATGCATTTCAAAAAATTACTCCTAGGACACTGGTTTAATTTCTGTGTCAAGATTATAATTTATAAAAAAAAATCTATGGTCTAATATAAACTTATATCACAATATTAGTTGCTAGATATCCTGCTCATAACCATAAAAACTTTTTGGGTTATTAATTATAATTGAAATAGAATGTGATGTTATTAATAGTTTGTTTTAAAATATTTTTTTAAGTATTTCAATACTATTTATTTAACCTTTATTCACTAAACAAAGAGTAGTGTATAAATCTAACACATTTGAGTGATTTATTATTCTAATGATATTTATATTATTTAAACCTTTGCTCTTGATGTTCATAAAAACAGTTACAAAAAACTTTTAGGGCAGTGGTTATCAACCTGTGGCCGGCACGTCCTCCTGTGGGAGGGGTGGGGAGCTTGAAACAATTAGGAAATAATTAGTTAATAAGACAAGACATAATTTATTTTAATCCCCTTTTCCAAAGTAAAATAATATCAATTAAATAGGCCTAAAACCAATATTCAAGAACCAACGATAAAAAAAATCCCAGCTATCACAATAACCTTTGGGATAATTTTACCAACATGCTCTCAAAAATACATTGAATTTTGTGTAAAATAGCGTGACTAGAAAACAAATTTTCTTAATGATCCCAAAAAATAGGAGGAGGGGGCAGGAATTTGATTACTTACCAAGAGGGGCGTCATCTGGAAGGGGTTGAAAACCACTGTTCTAGAAGTATTCAACATTCATATCCCCCCTAGTTATACCCCTAAACACAACATTTGTTTGGTAAGGTCTTGACTATAACGCCTACGGCACACTTCTCAAAGATTTCAGTCCCGTAATTCGGTGGCCGCATGGTCTAAGGTGTCACTCTCCTAATATACTAGAATGCCAATGGTGGGGAGATCAGGGCTCGACCCTGATTGGTTGTACTCAGGGTACGTTTCCCTAAAGTTATTTCCACTTTCCCTTTAACAAATGCGTGTACACATCCTCTAGATTCAACCTTCCTCATCTCTAAAACATTTATAACTAGGGGGCGGATTTATAGGCACTAAAAATTTGAAAAAAGGCAGGCAAATAGGCACTAAAAATTACAAAAATAAGCACATAAATAGGCATTATAAAGTAAAAAAGCAATAAATAGGCACCAAAAAGAAAATAAATTGGCACACAAAGAGGCATAGTAATGCAAAAAAAGCACCAAAACACTCAAAATTGTATTATTCATTCTTAAAATCTAGCATACACTTTCTATAAAACAAAATTAATTACTATTAGAGTTAATTACCAAATACTTCTCAAGATTTTCAGGTGTAGATTTGTTTTTGTGTTTTGACAACATGTTTTTATACTGTGAGAAGTTTCTCTCGACTTCACATGAAGTCATCGGGCAAAACTTCAGACAGGCTAGCTCAGCTGAGCTAATCTTGACTTCTGGGAGTGATGTAGTTTGTCCTTCTAAGATGTCTGCAATACTTGCCATCACTTTCCACCCAGGATTTCGCTGCAAAACACTGTTAATTTTGTCGACGATGACCGTGCCAACAGAGCCAGAATCCTGATTTAGGTTTTTTTTCCTATGCCCCGAAATCTGGATTCTCCAGCTTCTTCCTAGGAATATTTGCAGCTACCATTGTAAAGCATAAGTCAGCATAAAATTGCTCTTGGGTTTTAACGACATCGTTAATTCAGGAAAAATTGGTTGCGATCCTGTTTTCTTTCTGGAATTCTTCATATGTATTGAGTATTTTTGTGTTGTTCTAGGTGATACTTCTTCTCGCATTTTACCTAAATATTATAAATGAAAATTTTCATCCATTAATATATACAGTATGTGCATCCTACAAATTAAAATTAACAAAGCATCACCTACAAGAGAACTAAGATTACAATTATTTTTTTTGTAAGATCTTTATGTTACGCTTTGGTAAATATTTACACTTAGTCGTTGAAATCCTTCAATAAGAAATGAAACCTAGTTTGAATAATAGCAAAGAATCATGGTTTACTTTTAAACGGTAGACAAAATATATAATAAAAACCTTGACTTTCAAAATTAATAATTTCATTTACCCTTTTGAAAAGGTAACGTACCTCTTTGGAACATGGCTGACAAAAAATTGTTTTGCCGTCCGTTGTGACATTTCTATCAGCACCAATCCATTGTTTGAATAATACACTTTACCACGATTTCTCTTTAGGTATTTTCTATTAGTTCAATAATCTACACCGAGTCCATTACAAAGAAATATTAATGAACAGATATGCACATCTAACAACAGCGTAATATACACAACCACTGAATGAACTACACTGCAATGTGCTAGAAAAAATCTTCGTCACCAGCCTGACCAGTCTGAACCTGTCAGACCACTGAACACATGGGGTTTTCCTACCTATCACGAGTATCCACCACGTGGAGTAACCTAAGGAGTGAAGGGTAGGCGGGGGTGGGGGGGGGGGCAACCGCAAGTATTTAGAATGAAAATAAGAGGGTAGGAGGAAGAGAGAGATAGAAAAAAGTCATTTTATTACTCCCATTTGTAAAATAGGCACCAAACAACGAAATAGGCATTTATAGGCACTATAAATGTTATCATATTATATTTGCAATCATCGAAAATAAAATTATACCTCAAAAGCCTATTTTTCAAAACATAGGAATAAAAATGCATTTAGGGCAAAATCCGCCCCCTATTTATAACAGTTGTTTTATTACCACATTACTTTTTCTATAAATATTTTACAATGTATGTAATTTATAGAAACTTTATTTCTATGTCTAATATAAACTTCATATATAACCAAGTTTGAACTTGTGTGTTTCAGGTTCAAGGATAGAAACATATGGCTCAGGCAGACAAATGTTATCTAGTCGTCTTGATTGATGAGGAAACACCTCCTTTTATAGAAGACATAAGGAAAGATGATCTGTGGTGTCAATTAATTGCTCTTAAAGTTAAAAAGTTTCTTTAGGACTGTACTTAAACGATTTCAAAGGAAATTTAAATGTTTGGATCCTAGTTATATAATAAAAGTGCATCGAACCATTGCTTCCCGAAAGAAAAAAACATTTAAAGCATTCATTTGTGTAAAACCCAAAGTACTACCAAAACGTGATATATAATTTGTGTGTAAGATAGTGTAATTTAAATATGTCAAAATTTGATAGAATATGACAATATTAATTAAAGAGAACTGACCTGACACATTTATTATTGTGTTTCACTAAAATATCACCAAAGATTACTGAACTCACCTTGATGTAACAATGAATAACAAGATTTTACCAGTTACGATAACTTTACTAGACTCAACGTATCAACTAATAAAAGATGGCCTTGAATACGAAACGAGCCAGGATAGACAGATAGTAGAGCAGTGACACGGGAAGTCAAAATCCCTGTGTTTGATTCCTGTGAATTGTAATTTTTCAAATTTTTTTTAGACCGCATCTTACTACCCGTTCAGATTATACTCATGTGAATAAAACTCGCAAATATGTTACGATTGAGTAAGTTTTTTTTTATCAGCTCGTTGTAATACCTGCGCTAGTGAGGTAGGGATGAGGAAGGAAGCATTTAAAGATAATCTACCTGCATTTGCGTTGAAGGAGCGTGAGAAATCATGTAGGAAAAAAAACTTGGTAGACCAAACCAGGATTCTAGCCCCGATCTTCTCGTCATTAGCAGCCTAGTTTAACACAAGAGTGACGTCTTAAACCATGCGGCCACTGAAATGAGTATTGAAGGTTGAATTTAGAGGAAATGTTTCCGTATTGACATGGGGGGAGTGTGTTATAAACAATTTAGGAAAAACCACCTTAATATATTCAACCGGAATTCATACCCTAATCTTACCGCCATCGGCAGTCTAGTATATTGCGAGAGTGACGCCACATACCGTTTGCCTACCTGAACAGGTTTCGTTGAAGGAACTTCCTTTAGAAATGCTCAGTCTACATAGTATGAGAAGTGACGTCATGCAGTATAGTCTTTAGGTAGGATAATAAGAAGAGAACAGTGTTGGTAGAAGATGAATGATATGGAAATCAAGACCGTAGCCAGCCAATAATTTCAGGGGAGGTTTGGTGGACACATCCCTCAATTTCCTGAGGCTATAAAAAATCTAAACGATAAACCGTTCTAGAAGCTATCTGAAGTGTTTTTATATGGCAACATAGTCCCCTAACTGCCGAAGGCTAGGACAAATTCTAAATACTAAACACTTCAAGAAGTTATTCGAAGTGCTTTTTATGGTAGCACAGCCCCCTAATTTGTATTTGTACCTTAATTTTAATATTGTTTGAACCATAAATAAAGCTATGTATATACTGTTCATAAAATTTCGAGGGGTTTGAACCCCCAAAACCCCCCCTTACTACAGCTTCGATATGAATAGATGGATGGAGTAAGAAAAAGATCATTCTACCTAGCAAATTACCGGACGTCAATATTGAACGGGACCCGCCTTGGTGGCGTAGTTGGCTAACGCACTAGTCGTGTTGAGCCCGACTGCCAAGGACGGGAGATCGAGGTTCGAATCTCGGTCGGGTGAACTGGGGGTGGTTTTTCCTAAATGGTTTTCCACTCTCCCTCCACGCAAATGCGGGTTCACTTCCTCTATTCAACCTTCCCAATTCCTAATCCATTAGAGTAATTAGTACTTAAGCGTATAACCCGAACGGGTAGTAAGACGCGGTGCTAAATAATAATAATAAAAATATTGAACGGCTACTCTGGACAAGCAAGTTAGTTTACTCCATCCTGCAACTTGGGGTCTATGCCTCAAGAGAGAGATAACATTATAGTCCACTCAAGGTGTAGTGGGATAGAATAATTTGCATATGTAATTTAGCTTGGAAGAAAGAGAAAGATAGAAAAGGGAACGAGAAAGAAGTAAATGTAATATAATATTCGAGAAAGTTGATTGGCGTGGGAATAAATTTGCATGTGTTATTTAACTACTGTTACCAATTTGCTTATGGCTTTCAGGTAAAACCTGTAACAAAAACATAAATATAATATATACAAATACATATATTCCTTTTATTAAATGTAAATAAATTATATAACTGTAAGTAAAATCATCAAGATATACTTATTATTATTATTAGCCATAATATTAAAGAAGCCTATAGATCCTAAGAGAAATAATATATCATAAACTATTTTAAAGCTAACATGATTTAGTATAACAAATGAAGGGTACATGGAAAAAGGTGAATGTCCAATTTAATCTCATATTGCTACCATTTTTAAACAATCATAGGACTTTTATAATGCATTCCAGTGAATAAAAGATGTCTCAATCATATTTAAGTCTAGTTATAAATAAATGACCTCTTAGAAGATTAATATTTTTAAAATGATAAAAGTTGTTGTCCTGAAAAACTGGTGTAGAGTGACTTTTCCTCTCTTAACTCGTATCCGTCAAATAATTTTAATATTTAAAAAATCCTACCAGGCCTATTTAACAATTTATTCATAGAATTAATTGATTTGATCCAATACACACTGTCTGGTTTTCAAGTATACGTCTAACTAAATACATTGGTTTGACAGTGGCTGGAGTGATGCTTGAAGTGGAAGCTTTATTTGTGAGGTACAAACCGCCCCCCAAGGAATGTCCCACGGCATGTTCTGACATATGGGAGCCGGTATGTGCAGGTGAAGACTTATACACGATCAGGACATTTCAGAACTTATGCTCTGTGGAACAGCACGAGTGCAACACTAAAGTCAGTAAGTATACTACATTATAACGTCACATTAATCAAGTTGATATTTCAAATACTGCTCATTTATTGACTATGGTTAACATATTATAAAGCCTACAAATTAAGAAGATGAGTAATAAATACTAATATAATATTTTTGCTTAAAGAATGTTGAACACTGATAAAGAACAAACACGTTTTAATCCATTCAAATATGATTTTATCAAGATCTGAGCTTTACAAACCATCAAATTGACAGTAAGTGAGATCAAAATTGGTTTCGTTCTAGAATTAGCTTGTAATAAAAAATTATGCAGCATACTCTTAAGAGCACGGTTATTTAGAGCGAACCAATTAGGAAACAGTAATTTAGTTTCATAATAGGATAATAAACTCCCTACCTTACACGTATATTTTAAATAAATTATATAGAAACAAGATTTTCCACATTACAAGAGCCAGCTATCTCGGCATACTCCGATGTTTCTAACAAGAAACCCAGTATATCAATTAATCATATAACAACTTATATTTTAGGTTATACGATTAATTTAACACTATATTAATACTTGTTAATTATATCTATAGAAGAAAAATTTAGTATACATACAAAATATGAAATAAATTAAAGCAAAATGACATTATTCTATGTTACAATTAGTGAGGGTCTCCAATAACCACTCGGGATCAGCATTTCACCTATCCTAACAGGGCTTTGAAACGTTTTGTGGATACCCCCTCCATTTTTAACCCACAGCTCTCAATCTCAAATCCTTGATGAGAAGATGGGCAGATCTTGCTATCGGGTTGTAGAAGGATTGAGTAAACTAATGAGTTAATTCTTAAGAAACAATGCTTTTTTTAATATTAGGACATAGTGCTATGTGGACGTTCCATAGTGCGTAGATGATGATTCAGAAAATCTGTTGTTTAAGTATCTGCATCTTTTTCATGCGAGACTCTGCTATAAGGCACCATGTGAAACTCTGCTATAAGGCACCATGAGAAACTCTTCTATAAGGCACGATGTGAAACTCTGCTATAAAACACCATGCAAAACAAGATAAATCGAGAATTGGCTGGAGCAACCGATTTTAACAGGGTCAGACGCTTTCTCATTGGCAGGGTGCTTCACATGTTCAATAGGTAGCCCATGATACCCACCATCTGCCTAGCCCTAGTCATTATGTCGCTAAAGGGTATTCACCAGGTAATTTTAGTGTCCTGGATAATCCGAGCACTGTACACCCTCCTCCTTTTGTACCCAGAAATAATTCATAAAATATTTTAAGCTTTTCTCATTTAATTATCTTGTAATATATTGTATTATTGTAATTATCGTTTTCTACTGCAAACAATTATTGGACTATTATTATTATCGTTATTATTACTAAAAACTTTGTCTTATATATCTTGAAGAGGGATTAAATGATTTAAACATTTTTGTTTTTGGAGGATTTTGTTCAAGCCACCACGGGTAAACTTTCCCCCCAAAATAATTACATATGTACAATCCTGTCAGTCAATTAATTATTATTTTTATTCCAGACCTATGGATTCTTCACTTCGGAGAATGTGGAACAATTGAGCTATGCTAGTCTTCGGCTGCCCTCACAGCTACAATTATATTTTCACTAGTTTTAAACTCAAGCAACACTAAAAACTTCCGGTTAATAGAGGATACTCCCAAGGTGCTGTAGCAATCATTTGTATAGCTTATATCCGCCATATTTACATGTGATAGTCTATATTCACTTCTCTATATATTCTTGTAAAACCAACATTTGGTTTGTATAAAAAGAGACAAAAAATAAAAATTAATATTAAGACTTAAAACTAAATCATTGTTTAATATACATAGTTATTTTTAGTAAATATTTTGTATATTTCCAAATAATATTGCATATCTTAGTATATGTAGGCCTAATCCATTTATAATTAAAGTTGTTTACTCAAGAGATTACAGTATAGAATAACTTATTTAATGCAAACACATTGTAATCCGTTAAAGTATGACTGCTACTTTATTGGTAAAGGAAGTATATACATAAAATAGAGCAATATTGTAAACTTTCTTCCCTTCTGAGGTAGTTTGGTTGGGAATCTATAATATAGATATTTGCTAGACCTATCAAAACCTCCAATGCGCCCTGTTCTCTGCCTACTCCTTCAGCCCCCAGAATTTTCTTCTTTCCTTCAAATCATCTAGTATTTGAATCCTCCTTCTTCCTAAACTTCTCTTTATCTCAACCTTTCCTTCTAAGAATTCGTGCAGAAGACAGTTTCTCCTATAAATATGACCTATCCAGTTTGCTTTGCGACGAAGAATGATATCCAAAATGGATCTCTTTTCAACCACTGTTCTTATGACTTCTTCATTTGTCATCCTGTCTCTCACCTGATCGTATCAAGTCTTCTCCAGCGAAACATTTCAAAGCTCTCCAAGTATTTATTTTCCATCTTCCTAAGAGTTCAAGTTCCTGCTCCATACAATGCGATGCTTTAAATGTAGCATTTCATCAGTTTCTTCCTCAACTATCAGCTCAGCAGTAACCTCTTCTTGTTGAAAGCATACTTGGCTATAGCGATCCTTGACATAATTTATTTCGTGCAGTAGGCATCCTTTGTCAGAAGACTTCCTAGGTACTTGAACCTTTCTACGTTTTCCAACTCCTGGTTTTCAATTTCTATTTTCAGCGGTTCTTCAGTTTTTGAAATCACCATCACTTTTGACTTCTCATTGTTTATCTCCAAGCCATATCTTATCCCTATCTCCACTAACCAGTCAATAATTTCCTGTAACTCTTCTTTATTTCTGGCCCGCAATGCTAGATCATCTGCACATTTTATTGTGTTGATAATGCGTCTTCCTATCCTGAAATTGGCACGTCTCTCAACTTTCCTGACCAGCCACTCGCCATACATGTTGAACAGACTGGGTGACAAACAGCAGCCCTGCCTCACTCCTCTTCAAATCTCTACACTGTTGGTCTCTCCATCATACAACCTCACCTTCCCTCGCTGTCTCAGGTACAGGTTTGCAATCGACCTTCTGTCCTCTGTTGATGCCACTCTTCTTGAGTTTTTCCATCAGTTTCTTCAATTTAACTTTCTGCCTTCTGCCAGTCAATGAAACCAATGTATACTTCTTCCTTGATTTCCAGCACTCTTACTGAAATTATTCTCGGCATACCGATGCCATCTCTGGTTCCTTTTCCGAATCTAAATTGGTCTTATTCCATCACAATCTCTATTTTCTGTTCCATTTCCTACATTTAAAATAATCACTCTCGTATTATAAGTGAATTTAATTGATTAAAATACTTAGAGATATATTTTAAATGTAAATACCTTTTACAAATTCTCCGCATGAAAGATGAGACTGATGGTCCTGTGGTCACTACCATTTTTTGGCTTACTTCTTAATCATTAGAGCCACCATGGAAACGTCTAGGATCATTCTTCTGTTTCGTAGATCCTATTTATAAGTGTTGTCAGAGTCATTGATCCATTGTTTCACAGTTATTTCAGAAGGTCAGTATCTATGTACCTCAGACATAGTTTCACGTATTAGAATATTTTGCTCTATTTTCAATGTAGATTAGACATTGAGTGTCAGGTCAGAATATTTTACGTTGTTTTCTATGTCCATCAGACATAGTTTCATGTATTAGAATATCTTGCTTTACTTTCTATGTCCACCAGACATAGTGTATTGTGTTAGAGTGTCTGAGTCATTTTCTGTGTCCATCGACACAATTTTTAATGTCAGAATGTCTAACATAACTTTCTTTGTCCATCAGACATGGTTTCTTTAGTCAAGATGTCTAACTTTGTACTTTTTATGTTCATCAGACTTAGTTTCTTTAGTCAGATTGTCTGACGATTATTTCCCTATGCCCAAAAGGCATAGTTTAAATACGAGGGCTCTATGCTCTACATATGTATAGGACCAGGTGAATGAGTATACTGAATCCATGAATTAGATTTCTGTTTCTAAGTCCTTAAGACATTGTTATATTTTTATGTAAGATCTCGTTTAATATCTCTTTTTGGTTACAATCAGATCATCTAACATTTTCTTCTTGGACCTAGTTAGGTCAATGACTCGTTGCAGTCACGATTACACCCTTGTTTGTGTAGCTATTTACGGAGCGCAACCTGTGGGAGCACTACTATATTGAACTAGTGGCCCGCGAGGATAATGTTTTCTTTTCGGCCCCTTTAGGTGCCATATTTATCTTAGTGTTTAAAGATAATTATTATTAGCTATTGTATGCCCTAGTAATGGGTAGATGTATAAATTTACTATTGATTCCTCTGGCAGTACTCATTAGGAAATGACCGACCATAGTAAATTACTGTGTAGATGCCTGATTGTTAGACATCTATTATTTGTAAGATGGAAGCTCCTCTTATAAGATATTATTCTTTGGTTTTTTGTAACTCTCCATGAGGGTTAGTTCAAGCAAGCTAGCTTAAAATATGTTATTTTAAGTAATTTTAAAAAATAGCATCTGATGATATGTTTCTATTTTCAATTTTTTCACTATTTTTCATGATTATACCTTTCAGGTATTAGTATGGTCTTAGCCTGGCTAGATTGTATTTTTTATTTTGCCTAAAAACTTAATTCTCCTTTTTACTATTGCTGAGCTGTGGTAGAGGATTCAAAGTAATATCCCTAATTCTAGAATTTTTTAATTAAACAAAATGTTCTCTCTAACTACTATCGGTTCCTTATGTACAAAGTAATAATACCTATTCATCCAACCTATTCTTTTCTACCTCGATAACGGAAAACAGTTATCATTAATTAATTGAATTTAAATATTGTCACTTATATGTAATTCTATATATTTATGTTTACGTTTTGTCAAACTTATTTATTTCTTTTATGCATTTTCCTGTCCTATCCTTCATCAAGTATAACTTGTTTAGTTATGTACCAGCAATCGTCTCTTTTTCTACGTGATAGAAGAAGCGACGATGCATAAGAAATAGGCATTATTGGACTGACACTCGAGTCTCACTCCCTATGACAACACATTCCAACCCTTACCGCTCGGGGTCCATCCCAACCATGTAACTCCCTACGGTGCCACGGTAGTGTTGCAGTTAGGGTTGGCTACCGGGCAACCAAATAAAACAGGGGACGTTATAGTATCCAAACAGATTTGCAAGTTTCTACCCATCATCAACACAGATGACAAAACTCCAGTGGTGAGATGAGTTGTGTTCCTATATTCCATTTGAAGTTCTGTGAAAGCCATATGAACGTATTTTCCAGTAAAATAGGTTTTCCTGTTGACCCGGTAAACTGTCCAACACCATTTTTCACTTGAACATTGGTTTGTGTAGGCCTATAGTAATAATAATAATAATAATAATAATAATAATAATAATGGCATTTATTTGGCCAAATTATAGCATTAGCCTTATCTTTCGCGTAGCCAGCGTTGAATACAATATAAAATATTACATTTTATTGAAAAACAAACAAATTTTACTAGCGAAAAATTCAAATAAGTGGAAAACCATTCGCACGCTAATTCATATACGCACTTTAAAATATGGTTCAACTTATCGATATTTTATTACATGTATGTAAAAAAAACTGTATTTATTTTTTAACGAACAAGTTGATTGGCATAATCTAATACCATACCATCAATTTATTTTTCATTTTGTCTTAATATTTAAAGCAAAAACTATATGCCACAGAATAAACCAAAGTATTCATGTCATAAAATAAATGGTACGGCACACCGCACAGACTTTCTCTCTCTTTCTATAAACTCGTAAGATTTCTGAACGGAATAATGTACATTGTATCATCACCACTCCACATAAGAACACGCATAAAATAATATACAATGATATAGAATCAATTAGAAAAGAAGCGCATCTTTGTCCACCTAAGAACATTTCAAACAGTTTAATGTCTTCCACAAGGGTCAACACTTCGTATTAAAATTTCGATTTCTGGTTAAAATTTTAACATTTTATACGGTGTTGCAGATCATCAAGTCATCGCATTGATATTTAATTATTCATTTATACATTTTGACCAATAAAAAATGTAAATATTGACTATTGAGTCTAAAATGGAGATAGATCATTGCTATGCAAACATTTCTCCTAAGAGATTTAAGGAAAAATAACATACTTTTTTTAGATACTTACTTATATTTAATTACTCTATGGCATTGGAGTATTATTGCGTTAAGACTTAAGTAGTATATGTTTACAACTAAAGCTCACAAAATTGTATTAATATATTTGCAAATATCTCAGAAACTGCTGTTTTTATAAAAATATATGTCAAATAAAAGTTTTTTATTTCTAATAGTCCTACAATTTTGCAATGATAAGTTGTTTAGTTTCTCCAATAGTTGTGGAGATACGGAAATTAACGCTTCTGTAATGTACCCTAAAAATCATTTTCATAGGAAAATGAAAATAGCCAGTTTATTTATAATCTTAATCAACGCCTAGATACGAATTTTAATCAAAATCGTTTAAGCAGATTTTGAGAAAACCAAATTTTTCTCTTTTCGTCCTTCAGTAAACTACCCTTAATTTTAAGTTTTTATAGACACACAGAGAGACGGCATTGCAAAGACTATTTTTAAGGGTTCGGGGGGTCATGAGACGTCGACATCCATAAACATTTCAGGTTAGTTTTTCTTACGGTCGCAATACTTGAGCTTTAATGCCCAAAAAGTTAAAAATATATATATAATTGCGTATATATTGAAAGTTATTGATTTTATAAAAATATGTTTCGAATAAAATATTTGTATTATAAATATATATACATATTTGTAATGCTAAGTAATTTCATATCTCAAATAGTTTCGGAGCTATTATAAAAAATGTTAATTTACGCATCAGACCGGAGCCCTTAAAACGATTTTGCCGAAATATTGAGAGTAGCCATTTTGTTTGGAATATTTATTTATGTTCATAAATGAAATTTAATCAAAATCGTTAGAGCCGATTTTGAGAAAATCGACTTTTTCTCTTTTTGCCCTTCAGTAAACTACCCTTAATTTTAAGTTTTAATAGACACACAGACAGACGGCATTGCAAAGACTATTTTTAAGGGTTCGGGGGGTCATGAGACGTCGACATCCATCAACATTTCAGGTTAGTTTTTCTTACGGTCGCAATACTTAAGCTTTAATGCCCAAAAAGTTAAATATATATATATATATATATATAATTGCATATATATTGAAAGTTATTGATTTTATAAAAATATGTTTCGAATAAAATATTTGTATTATAAATATATATACATATTTTTAATGCTAAGTAATTTCATATCTCAAATTGTTTCGGAGCTATTATAAAAAATGTTAATTTACGCATCAGACCGGAGCCCTTAAAACGATTTTGCCGAAATATTGAGAGTAGCCATTTTGTTTAGAATATTTATTTATGTTCATAAATGAAATTTAATCAAAATCGTTAGAGCCAATTTTGAGAAAATCGACTTTTTCTCTTTTTGCCCTTCAGTAAACTACCCTTAATTTTAGGGGTAGATATCCAATTCCAAAAACCCCTCGGGGCAACCCTATGAAAACCCTAGATATCAAGTTTCAGCTCAATCGGTAAAATGGTTTAGGCTCTAGTTGGAGGTACAGACAGACAGACAGACAGACAGACGGAAATTCAAAAACCACTTTTTCGGATTCAGGAAGTCATGAAACGTCAAAATTCATCAAAATCTCGAGTTCGATTTTTTTGACGATCACAATACTTTCTCTACCTGTAAGATAGAGAGAAAGTAAAAATCATTAATGAACTTTTTTTTAAATTCTACCTACAAATATGGGAATTTTTAAAAATATTAGTTTAAAATGGCTTATTGATATTTTTTTTATTTTTAGACCGCTGAGCCACCTCTGCTATTTTACATGCTCTAAATCAAATTAACCATCAATAATATCAGAATATTTTTTCAAGTGAAATCGGGATAAGAAAGGTAGCTTTAAGATGGAATGTACCTCTATTTGAGTGAAAAAATAATTATAGGCTATAAAATAATTTCAGTATAATCTGCTAGTATAATCCAGATTTCATCATAGTCAAACAACATGAGTCTGATACCATTTACGATTCAGCATATTTGGTTATGTTAAAAAATAATAAATAATTAATAATTCGCAAAACACTATTTGGAGCATTTAGGAATAAGATCCAAACACGTTCACGAGTTCACGAACAGTTGTTTTAGATTTTCAGATTTTGTATTAACATATTATTTCCTGTACAAATTGGGGAGTTACAAGAAGTAAGCATTCTGTTTCTATCCCTAGATTAGGGAACTAGACAGTTTAATTTACTACTGGTACCGACAATGGCGACTGAAACTGTAGCATGTCACCTAAATCAAAAAGATATCTACAAATTGTAATCTGCACAAAATGCTAAACTAAAGTAAAGGAATCCGAAGAAGACAGTTAAAACTGATATATTCAACAATAATATCATTTGGATTCTACTTATATTACGTGGATGTTCCCGGATACGATCACCATGCTTTCACCAACTGTTCGTCTAGTATGGCGGAAGAGAAGGCGTGGCAGTTTCAACGCACATCTAACATCTTGACCTCAAAATTGAATAAAGAACCGACGGTCGTTGGTAGTAGTGATGGGCACAATCGAGTAAAAATAATCGAGTAACTCGATTGTGTTGTGTGATCGGGAGTACTCGATTATTCCGGGATTACTCGAGTAACTTTACTCGGACCGTGCTATTCTTTTATTTACTCTTTTCCTACCAGCTAAGTGAGAATCGACCTTATTGGCTAGACTGTTTACCATGCTATTTCCATTTAAAAGGAATATTTCCTTAGAGCTCATTTTTCATCAACAGTTCCCGCTGCCACGCAAAATATAGTTTAAATGTTGTACATGCATTCTCAATACAAATTACTCGAAGATGTAAAGTACACAATCGAACAGCATGCTAACTAAGCGTATCACATTTCCGATTCTTTTCAAAAGTACTCGATGAAAGTTACTCGATTCTTTTTACTCGGCACCTCGGCATTCTTGTTTTCACAATCGCATTGACGCAACTAGATATTGTATTTCTTAATAATTTTAATTTCTCCTTAGTAAAATATGATTATTTATAAATTGAAACTAATTAGAGTAAGATACAAAACAAAAAACAAATAATATAGTTTTCACTTTTAAAAAGGTACAATTATTATCAATTTCTTTAACATGAATGTATAAAGAAAAGTTTATTTTATTAAAAAGAGCACGAAACAATTTTTTTTTCTGAGACACTTCTTAAAACGCATACTTTCATATTGACCCCATGAAACATGAAAATTGAAAATAAGGGGTTGGAGGTCACTGTCAGTGTCGACTGCCTACTATAGTAGAGATTATGGACTAGTATCGAATCCCATTGCAAGACTCCCGACTCCCGAGTAATGTTGTCCAACCGATTACCACGAGACAATTCGAGTAGATGATTTGCTAAAAATTACTCGAGTAATTTTATTTGATTACTCGATTTTTTTTAAAGAGAATCGAGTAATTACTCGATTTTTTAGAATAACTTTATTGTGCCCATCACTAATTAGTTGTCTTTCTCCACTAGTCCCACTCCCCATCCCAACCCCCTTTCCATCCTTTTCCCTTGTTTACTTGCCCATTTTGCTAGTCAAGAAAAGAGTATATAACGGATGAGTCCTAGGTTCACAGATTGTAGTTCATCATTGGATATCTTCGAAGAAGAAAACTTTTCTCCAGCACCTGTAGAAGATACTGCTGACCATGATGCTTGGGTCGTGGTTGTCACCGCCTCGACACCGAGGGAATCCTGTCTATTGATCCAAGTATTCATATATTTTCCAAGTCTTTCAGACTTGGTGAGTTAGTTCATATGACTATGTTGTTTTGTATGTGTTGTTTTAGTCAGAGTGACTAAGTTTAGTTTTTGAGTCCAGCTGACTTAAATTTCTGTAAGTCAGATAGTTTGACTATATATTTTCCTTTGTCCATATGATAGCAAAAATACAGGAGCTTTGAGCTCTATATGTAATAGGACCCATGCTTTAAGTGTCCCCTTTTCCACAAGTTCATTATTCAGTATTAAGTCCATAAGACTTCACAATATCACATGACGCCGTGGAAGTCACGCTCAGGTGTTCAAATTTTGAATGGCTACAAACAGGTTGTCTAACGTCTTTATTTGAGGACCTAGTTAGGTCATTATCTCACAGCACTCTAGTTGGCATCTCTTATTCTGTGTTATTATTTTGGGTGCGCAAAGTGCGGAACACAGATAGCTATGTATGGTGGCCTACACAGATAATATTTTCTTTAGCCCCTTAGTTGGCGTTTTTATGTTTATGTATTTAAAGTGGGTCTATACTAAACTTGATGTTTACTCCAGGCAGTGGGTAAAGACATAAATGTACTATTGAATGCTCTGGCAGTTCCCACTGGGAAAGGACCGGCCATGGTACTATTGAGTGTTAACACCTGGTTTTTTTTTTTTAGCCATTTGCTAATGTAATGGACAGTCCGTCCTCTTACCATATATCATTTATCTCTGAAAAGGTTCTTAATTACAAGCCAAGCCAGCTAACTAGGCCGAGATTAGGTTAGTAACTCTAAAATTATAGGATCTGTTGTCACATCTTTATTTGTATTTAATTCACCATGTTTTCTGTTTAGACCCTTCTGGTGTAAGTCAAGCGCTATCCCGTCTGTTTTAGAGTCCAATACTCTATATATATATTTAACTTCCTTTTGACTGTTGACGTGTCGTCTTGGGAACGTATTCTCCTGAGCCACGGGAAGTTCCTACAACTTTGGATTTGTTAAACCCTAACTTAATTGCCAGGTTAAAACGTAATATTGTTCATCTAAGAGTTACTAGTTTTCCTTTGCCTTTTTAACGGACTTAAACCACTGTTATTATTCGTTGGTCCAACTTTCTATTTTCTTTTACCAATTGTAACCCGATATCAACTTTTATGTTATTGTATAATATACCTATTTTTGTTACCTATTCAATTCTTTCACACTTATAAAATATGTACCTATCTTAAACCTATATATGTTCCTTGTATCACTATACCGTTACCTCCTCTACATATTAGAGTGAAGGGGAGGAGCGGTAGAAAACTTTTTTGTTCAAGTGAAAACATGGGATTTTTAATGGTTTAGCCCGACAAGCCGAAGAGAGGTCCAGGAGTTTTCTCCCTGCAAGTGACTGAAAATGGAATATCCCTAGAAGAACTTACTCGTAGATTGTTCTTTGCCTAGTTTTTTAATTAGTTGTATTCATAAGCTTTTCGAAGTGGTTCGATCCCAGCAAATTTTTGAAAATTAAATGCATTTAAAGCTATTTTGAGTGATTTTCCCCGATACATTTAAAACATTTATTAAAATCCATTAGAAACGAATGAAATACTATCTGATTTTCAGTGGCGTAGTCTGAGAAAATTAATAAGTATGCTGTACTCTAAAAGTTGAAGGGGAGATTTGGGAGTCGAGGACACTCAACCATCATTGCCCAAGAAAGTCAAGGAATTATTTCAAGGAAAATATTTGGAAATGTGTGCCTATAGATAGAAAAGAGGTTCTGCTTCTCAGATAATCTAGAAAGACTTTTCAGAAAATCTGGAAGCACTGGGAATCAAGCTCGGGTCCTCTGGGTCAGTAGCCAGAACCTCTGACCACTAGACCACAAAGGCGGCTCTCAAATTGTAATGATATCTACATGGTTAGAAATTTAAGTGAATATTAATGTCGGGCCTAAGAGTGGTGTGGGCACATTTCTGAATGCATAGGAGGGACAGATCCTATTCAATTATCATCGTGTAGTTAAATGCACACAGCTAGCAATACTCAAAGCAAACAATCATAATAAGAGTAAAATGGGGTGGTAGGGCCTATATGGATCAAGCGGCCATCAGATATTGGTGAAAGGGAATCAGGTGAATTGTCCAACTCACGTTGCAATTAAAACTATTTCTTAAAGCCTAACTTATCTCACACAATGCTGCTTGGAAACAAACGAATTTCCCAACTTGAGAATTTATGCTCCAGAAGCTATTTATTTGCGTAAACTCTGACTAACATAGGGGAGATCATCTCGGACTATTAATACTACTAAGATATTTACAAATATATTTTGCTTTAAGCAGTGATGCACCCAAGGGGACGAGGGGCAAACAGGGTATTTACCCTCCCTCTCCCCAAACTCACAAACAATTTTAATATAAATTTAAATGATATAAAGTATAACTAAAATATTTAGCATTGAAGATGTGTCGAATTTATAGGCTAATTTAAAGACCAGGCTTCTGACTTAAGCCCAATATTCAAAAGGTTTACCGTTACACACACAAAATTGACAATAGAAAAAAATACAAATAAAAGCTTCGAAACCATTTGCATTATTTAAATCTCTTAATTACTGTAAAACGACTCCAAATTATTTCAAAAAGAATTTAATATTAATAAATATTCTCGGCCTTCAGGGGTTAAGGGGCTGTGAAATCCCAGACCCGCACTATACTTCAATATTTCATTCTTGCTACAACCTTGATTGAATACCTCCCCCAATAATAAATGGTTGGGTGTGCCACTGATTAAGTAAATTATATAAAAATATATTTTACTTTACATTTTCCTTCTAAATCATATTGAAATGGTGAAATTACACTTCTGACTTCTAATATTCTTTTATGTATAATTATTAGTATATAAAACCACAATGATGAATAAGTCGTTAATGTAAAACAAAAACTAAAAGAACACTATTAAAATTCCACGCATCCTTCCTATTAAAGAAAAACAAGAATTACCATCAACTACGGTTAAAGTAGCCCCATCACCCCCCACCCCCCTTTTTACACGCTCTACCAGTGCTGTTATGCCTAAATTTGAAATAGTGGTTAAATGTGTTTCCCAAATACATGATAATGCATGTGATTCCAATACCTAAACATAATTTAATGTATTAATTAGAGTATAATAAAAAGCTTGTTACGTATACTAACTAATATTTTACAATTAATTGTATATATTTTTTATGTAATTTTACTTAAACTATACTAAATTAGATTAATGATTAAATATTGTGATCTTGAATCTTTTTTCAATAATTGGCACAGTGCTTAGCCTGCTACACATGAACAGCATGACCTGGGGTGTAAAAACCCGAACTCATTGGTCTATTGCTTGTGGGCAAGCGGAAAGAGGATGTGTTGCAACCTGCTAGACATTGGGCAAGGTCATTAGTGCCTCCCTGGTTTGCCTTGCGACTCTCAAGCAGCAAGCCTTGGGTTTCATACTGTATTATGTAGAGCGTTTTGGAAGAAGAATAAGAACAAAGATTAGTTTTAAAATTAATAATTAGTTACATTTATATTTATTAACAATTTAAACATTAGTATTTACACAGTTAACACAAACAACATTGAATTAAAAGAAAATTATTTCATATCATTATGGGTATGCGGCGCAGGGCTAGCATACCCGGAGAAAATGCCACTGCTGATTTTCATAAGAAGTTCGTTATTTGAAAACTGTACACTCATATTGTAACAAGGGGGTGGATAAAAATACTATAATCAATATTACATTTTTATTCTATTTAATTAATAATTAAAGATAACCTAAAAAGTAATCCAAAAGTAAGTATTATTGGAAGGTTTTAATAGTTTTTTTTAATAACTTTATGGTTTACTAACTTTTGCACACAGCCTTGGTCGCAATAATGTTAGTTTAAAAAAGTATATTCTTCCAAACAATAATGTTTTTAATCTCAGAGTTTTAATTTCCTGAATAGAGAATAAATCACGCAAAGTATTTAGTAGAAAGTCTAGTGATGAAAAATTTGAAGTTTATAAAAGATATATCTTCAGAATAAAAAAATTCAATGTAGTGTAGTTAATCCTGTTTTAAGATTAGAGGCACAAAATATTTTGTTTTAATTGAAGGAAATAAAGTAACAAAATTCAAGGTAAAGCTTATTGGCAAACGACGCTAGGGGTCTTATCGTTAGGAGTGAGCAGATTTTTTGTTGATTTTTTACTCTGACTAGCTTAACTCTGTTTCTAAAATGTAACCCGAGTCCTAATTCCTATTGTTTGAGATTTCCCAATTTATTTTATGTTTCCTTTTATTAATTAACTAATTTGGTACTAGCTCTTAGTAACCAACTAAAAACTATTTTTTTAATTTGTTTCCACTAATTATATTGTATCTCTCCAGTCAGTCCCACCCTGGGTCTTTTTTAGTTCCCACGGTACCCTCCACCCCTGGCACTCCTAGTACTCATTTTTTCCAGTGAACACCGGGCACCCTCCAGTTGTGGCGAGTGCTCTCCTATCCACCACCTGGGGAGACGCCCGGCTACTTACTATAGAAACCACTGGTGGATAATCCCTACTCCTACTAACAACCTACTCTAAGAAGGTTATATTGCTTTATTATTCCTTAATATAACATAAATAACTTATACTGTAACTTATCTAACTTATTTCTGCTTAACCTACTACAACTCTCGTGTTTAGATCTCATTGTTATGCATCTAATTGTTACACCCTATTCTACTACCTTTTATTTACGACCACAAATAATATAAAAGGGAGTGGAGAGTAAGCTACAAAACATATAAAAAGGGAAATAATATGCAAGATTTAATAACAACAATATAAATGGTTTATTCAAAGCAATTACAACAAAGCAGATAACTTTACTTGGTCTCAAAAATCAAACTGAGGTATATTGAAAATAAAAAATAAACAATTATTTGGCGCAGTTAAACTGAGTAAATGTTATATCACACGTAACGTATCCTACAATCAAATGGGTCAGTCTTGAAGAGACAGAACAACCCACAATATTGATTTAAGCACAAACAATTATAGCAAATAATATCCACATAAGAGCCTTATGGGCCTTATTAAATTGTTACTAAAGTGTCTGATTCACACCAATGAATGTAGATTTCAAAATGTTAATAATAAATATTAAATATTTATTAGATATTTTAAAAGACACGAGAGTTTGGCTAACAGACTTTATTAAAATTCCCCCCGGAACTATCTAATCTCGATACAAAACTAGGAAACGTCCACTTACTTGTGAATATAAAGAGAATACAATACTAGAAACAAAGCATTGCAAAAGATTTGAAAATATTCTAATGTGAATTAATCTCATGATTAATTTTATCAGTCAGAAAAATTACGTTACAATAATCTATTCTTAAAATTATAAACCACAAAAAGACTACCTTAATATTATCAAAACAATTACTAGTAACCACAATTTCAAAATGGATTAGATTTAACGTGTCCAACACAAAATGAACTAATAATTGTGGCTATCTAAAAAGTTTAAGTAACTTAATAGACTCTATCACCCAAGTGGCGACAGACAAAATATAGAGTTTCATTTCAAAATAAGTGTTCAGGTAAAAAAAATTATTAAATAGAAAAATTACGACGCCTAACTTGGCTAACACTAAAAAAGTTAAAATTTAAGTCAAGTCCAAAATACAAACTGCCATAGTATAAATCCGTAGAATATGAAAGTTTATCCTGACATTGTCCAAGTCCAGGACAGCACTCCTCCATCAAGCATAGAAAACGAATAGTCATTTATGAATACACGAACATCACTCTATATAGGGTTTTCGTTGCTAGGGACTCAAGGTGGGGGAAAAGAACATACGGTCGGTGACGTCCTTCTAAAAGCTTTCAACAGTCACGTAGCCCATTTGTTATTAGAGCTCCATCCACCTTTCAGAACATTTCTTCAATCACCTGATGTTGTGAATGTAGTTCGCGTTTCTCCCATCAGAGGGCAGGTAACAGTATTCCTCTAGTCGAGGCAAATTCTAGCCGGCCTATTTTAGTGTTGCTTTGATCAAATCGGTGTGGACATCAGCTGTTGGAACATCATAAATCGCTCGGTCAACTCCCCGTACTAGGATTCTATAGGTGTTGGCCCGTCTTGGTGGTTGCTCTACCCAGAAGATACATTCGGTAAGTACATGAACAGTTTTATTTGTAGAGAGAATATTATTCTATAATATTCTGTTTTCATATGGTTCAGAATTGTTTATTATATTGTACCGAGCTACGAGAACTACAATAGAGAAGATTACTATTGTAGGGATTCTATTAGTTTCGATAATATTTAGAGCGGGTAGTATGAATCAAAAAGGAGAGTTACGTGTGAAGATTAACATGGGGTGGGGTCGCATTGTAACTCAATATTACATTATTCATGACACTCATAAGACTATTGTAATTCATGTGATTCACGTATTCCGCTGATTCAGCCATCACTGCCACTGATGATGTGGGAGATCCGTCAGCTTTCTCTCCACCTTCTCCCTTGTTACCAAGAGTATGGATCCTATTTGCCTCGGGGGATTGGGGGGAGGTACATCATCTAATTTCATCTGTAATTTGTGACTACTAACGCTGTCCTATGATAGGGCTGTTACTTTTCTTCAATCACCATGGCGACTGGAAACTCCAGCAACGGTCCCTTCCCTTGACATGCGCTGGCTATTCCCATGTTACTCCTAGTGCCTTTTAGTTTTGTACTTTCAATTTTACTATGCGTTTGTTTAATATGAGTCCAGTGCTACCACCTTGTTAGCTTATGTTTCTTTAACTTCATCATCTTTGGAATACTAAGCCTTGGAGAACACATTTCAACCCGAGTCTTCCCCGACAACCAAACCCCCTCTCAGACGTCCATCTCTGTTTTCAATTGCCCTCTTCTCTGCTATTTCATGAATGTACATCTTTATCTCTATCCTTGACACCTCGTTCGCTAACATATTTAAAGACTTATATTCTCTTTAATCCCTTCGCATTGACCATACCATATTCCAAGCTAAGCATATTTGAGATTCCCTCCTTAGTTCTTCTTTTACTGGACACTCCTGCACCACCTGGTCTGTTGTTGCTACCTCCCCACATTCACACTCCAGGTTTTCCACCAACCCCTGGTCATATAAGGATGCTTTGTTGGGGACTTTACCAGTTAGAAAAAGAACGAGTCCCTGAGAATAATTTAGGTGTATCAATTCAAGTCTCTTAGCAATGGATGGGAGAAGTGAGAAGGTTCGCCTTTCAGTCCTACTTGTTTCCCATCTGGCTTGCCACTCCTCCTCAAGGGCCCTGTATATCTCCAACGAAGTGCTTACCCCTATTGTCATTAATCTTTCCGCCATGTCAAATATCCTTCTCTTTAGCCAGTAGCAAGCTGCTCTCTTTCTGACCCGTAGATATAAGGGTTTTATTCCCAAAACTATTTTTTGAGCATCCGTTGCCAGAGCAGTACACATCAGAAAACCTCATGAGTACATTTCCCTGCAAGCTGAATAATTTCCTCGCTGGTAAAGCATCCTTCAGACTATGGGCCCATGTACTGTCTTCATATCCCACTATTAACAAAAGTAATCCCTGGTAATACGTGTTTATGATCTTCATTGGAAGGTTAAATCTTCTATAGACAATGTTGATAATTGTATGTATTATTATTATTATTCTTATTATTATTAATAATTATTATTATAAGCGCGCACTACTACCCGTTTAGGTTATACACTTAAGAAATAAATACGCTAATGGGTTAGGAATTAGAAAAAATTATATAGAGGAGTTGAACCCGAATTTGCGTGAATAAAGTGTGAAAAACCATTTAGAAACCTCAGTTAACCCGAGCGAGATTCTAACCTACCTCCCCATCCTCGGTAGTCTAGCTAAACACGAAACTACCATGTTAACTAACTACGTGACTGAGGCGGTTGATAATTTTATGCATCACTGTGGGAATTAGCACACACCTGCTCAATATGTGCCTGAAAGTTGCGCTTTCCATCAGGGTTATACCAAGATACCTAGTCGTGGTTATTCGATTGAGTATATTAATCTCGATTTTGATACTGGGATCACTTCCTATTTTTCCCTTGAAGATCATATGATGTGTCTTGCATGGGGCCATATTCAGCTTTGCCTTTCGACACCAGTCATAAGACCCATTAAGGACCCTATTAAATCTCGTCTCAATCTCTCTCCGTGACCTGCCGTTTATAATAATCAACAAATCGTGCGCGAAAGCCACCACGTCTGCGTCTCTGGGTATAATTCCAACAATAACAGCCCCTGCTCCAACGCCACGTTTCAAAATATCGGACCACAGACAGCACCTTATGGACAACCCTTGGTTATTACTTTTTATATCTTCATCCCAAGACACTTCAAGGTCACATAACGGCGCCTGCAATAAACCCGGAAACTCATGTATAGGTTCCTCGGACAATGTATGTTCCTTGGTCTCTTAAACAATGCAGGCCACCAAAGACTATCGAAGGCCAGTGATACTTGAATAAAAATGCCCACTGTGTAGTTCCCATCTGCTTGATCTATCAGTTCCATTACCCTGCCTAACGCGTATTCAGTCAAATTTCCTTTCCGAAAACCATATTTCAATGGTTGAATTCCTATCTGTTTTATGTGTCAATTCAGTCTTGCACACAATATCTTTTCCTGGATATTTTCAATTACATTTAGTAAACATATAGGTATATAGGAGTTTGGTAACTTCGGGTCTTTATCGTCCTCCTTACTTATTATCACTAACTCATTCAGCTTCCAAACATAGGAAATCCTTCCCCAAGCCAGGCATTCGTTCATCAATTCGGCTAAGAAAGGATCTATCTCATCCACCCCTGCCTTATCTCCACAGGAACCCCATCTGGCCCTGAAGTTTTGTTGTTCTTAAGACACTTTATTACCTCCTTGAGTTCACTCGTGGTTATGAGGGATACTTCTTCCTTTTCAACCCTACACTCCTCCATCATTCGCCTTCCAAGTTCCTGAGGGGCTTTGGATTTACCTTCTACTCTGTCATTGGGAAATAACGTTACCATTAGTAGACAAGCCGAGACTTCCCAATCGGTTGTCATTGACCCGTCTTCTTTATGCATGGTATATATTGTGACCAGGAGTTTTATCCTGCCTGTAGCGATCTTCAACGGGATTCCCCATGGGCCAGTCTTCAATTCCTCTTTCATGAAGCACTCCCAGCTAGTTCTCTTTACCTCTACTAACGCCGACAAAAATTTACCTTCCTCTTTCTCTAGATTCCTAATCCTATTCTTCTTCCCTGCATATCTCTACATCTTTGATATATTTTCCTCAACTGACGGGCCTCTCCAGCTAACCACTGCAACCAGTAATGTCATGGGTTATTTGACACTAATACCGCTTCTATTCTTAAAAGTATTGCACTGCGCATGGCTTCCTGGATACCCCTAGTAGCTGTTTATTATTTCATTAACATTTCTCCCTTCCACTAACTCATTTGGTATAATTGGAGACTCCCTAAGTTTGGTTTCAGTTTGCCTTCTTCATATCATATCTCCTGTTTACTCATCTTGTGGTTTCAGCTCCCCCCTCCCTCTAACTTCTAACTTAATTAGATTATGATCACTAGAGGAAACTTGTTCCTCCGCCCGCCATTTTTTTTAGCCATCTCCAGTACCTGTCCTTTACAAATCGTCACGTCAATATTTCTAAATGCTACAGCACTAACAACATAGGTATTGGTATTTTACCTGGATTTCTTCGATCTTCCCGAATAATCTTTTGGCTTAGCCATAACGGAAAATTTGCTTTGACATCAGCCACTATGATAGGTGATAACAGTTTAAACGTTTGAGCTAACTCTTCTTATAGGTCCAAATAGGGTTTAATTTGCTCACATTATTGGAAACGTATATTGAACAATATGTACCTGCCACACATTATAGCGAGTTCCACACGAGTTACTTTTTCATTACAGAATTGGGATATCTTAGTTACTGTTATACTTTTATTAAAGATTACTATTGCACTCATTGGTACTCCCCCCATTGCCACAATCCTTGCAGTTACTGGCATGTACGGGACCTAAAATTTTAGTATATAAGGCTCCTGTAAACACAAAATGTCTAACTCTAGTTCTCTGGTCATGATTCGCACCTCTTGAAGACTTACAACAATACTCATTTTGTTTAACTGACCTATTTTTATTTTCAACTCCTCTTCTGGAATGTTGTAATTTGCCGTTCTATGAATGGTACCTATGGAAGTAATACTGTGGCCAAACAGACTAGCGTCTAATTCTACTCTCCCATGGGCATTTTTATTTCACTCAAACAGCATACCTTCATTCAATTCTTCACTCCTTTTCTCTGCCACCTTCTCCATTAGTGCCATTAAATTCACATATTCTGTTGGTAGGTTTGTCGACTTCAGTTGTATCTTATCCTGGAATTCTACTGTTGGGAAGGTAATTTTCCGTCCCTTTTCATGGCTGGTTCTTATAAATTGACGTATTGCTAATTGGAGCAAGTTTTGTTCTTCAAGTCTTGACAACCTTAATGGTTTTTCAAAGATATTATTGATATTTTTCCCAACATACTCCACCTCAAGAAGCTTTTTTTCATCACCAATTTTCGATATTATCTTCCCTGCGATTTATGTATGTATATATTGTATGTATGTATGTATGTATGTATGTATGTATGTATGTATGTATGTATGTATGTGTATGTATGTATGTATGTATGTATGTATGTATGTATGTATGTATGTATGTATTGTTGTATGAAATGTATGTATGTATGTTATGGTATGTATGTATGTATGTATGTAATGTATGTATGTATGTATGTATGTATGTATGTATGTATGTATGTATGTATGTATTAGTATGTATGATTATGTATGTATGTATGTATGTATGTATGTATGTATGTATGTATGTATGTATGTATGTATGTATGTATGTATGTATGTATGTATGTATGTATGTAGTATGTATGTATGTATGTATGTATGTATGTATGTATGTATGTATGTATGTATGTATGTATGTATGTATGTATATGTATGGTATGTATGTATGATGTATGTATGTATGTATGTATGTATGTATGTATGTATGTATGTATGTATGTATGTATGTATGTATGTATGTATGTATGTATGTATGTATGTATGTATGTATGTATGTATGTGTATGTATGTATGTATGTATGTATGTATGTATGTGTATGTATGTATGTATGTATGTATGTATGTATGTATGTATGTATGTATGTATGTATGTATGTATGTATGTATGTATGTATGTATGTATGTATGTATGTAATGTATGTATGTATGTATGAAATGTATGTATGTATGTATGTATGTATGTATGTATGTATGTATGTATGTATGTATGTATGTATGTATGTATGTATGTATGTATGTATGTATGTATGTATGTATGTATGTATGTATGTATGTATGTATGTATGTATGTATGTATGTATGTATGTATGTATGTATGTATGTATGTATGTATGTATGTTGTATGTATTATGTATGTATGTATGTATGTATGTATGTATGTATGTATGTATGTATGTATGTATGTAATGTATGTATGTATGTATGTAGTATGTATGTATGTATATGTATGTATGTATGTACGTGTGTAAGTAGTAGGGACGCCCCATGAAAACCTCACTTCCGCCAAACGGGTCAAAACACTTTTTTCCCGGTGATATAATCATTGTGTGTTATGACCCAACCCTTCTCCCCTGGGTTTTACCCAGTGATTACACAATGTTGTTCTCTTATTAGCTATTGGCTTTCCACCTCCCCCTCCCATCCTAATTCCTTTGATCCCTTTCCAGACATGTTGTTTCTGGTTCCTAACATGCTGGTACTTGTATTTGCGCTCGATGATTATTAATGTGTGCTCATGGGTTATTTATGTGTGCTCATTGCTTTTTTATTTGTGATCATTGGTTATTTATTCATTGGTTTTTTTTATCCCTGGGAAGGATTGGGGCGGGCATTGGATTTATTTATTGGCATGCAGTCGATTTGGATTCGTCCATTTGGAGGGAAAAACCCTTCAAAACCCGAGCGGGATTTGAACCTCGATCTCCCACACGTCATGAACAAACCTGTCTAGCTCGAGAGTGACGCCTTACACTATTCGGCCTTTGTAGCGAGTTTTTATCATGTCAATGTAATATTTAGTAATGCATTAACTTATTTGTATCCAGAACACGATAGCCATTTATATTGGATAGGCTTTGCTTTTTATAATAAACAGAGTCACTAATGAATATTATTTACAAGTATATTTTTCCTTTAAAATTTATTGGTACTATTTAACGTGCAATTTATGCAGCAACTGATTATATCAGTACACAACTTACAATCTAACTTAAATCCATAACATACAGAACAACCTATTCCCCAGGGCGTTAATGAATCACTGTGAAAGAGGGGAAAACCATATTCCACTGATGATACATTTTTGACCATTCCGGGAATCGAATCCAGGATCTCTTAATAGGCAAACACACTACCGACTGAGCTAAAGTGCAGATATTACAACTATACATTTTTTTTCAGTGCTTATCCAATACTAGATTAGAGATGAACTGAGACAATTAATATTAGGAAATCCTTTTTTTTATCAATATAATTTTACACAGCTCGGTGACCGCGTGGTCTAATGCACTACTCTCCCGGTAGACAAGACTACTGATGACAAGGAGACTGAAGTTCGAATCTCTGTCGAGTGTTCTGATGCCTTTTTTCCACTCTTCCTCCACGCAAATGCGGTTAATTTTCCTTTAAATATAACTTTCCAAATTTCTAAAATTATGAGAATAATTAGTACAAATGTGTATTAACTGTTTGGATGCGCAAATGACAGTGCATTTATCAACGTAAAGACGTTGGAAGGATAGCGGGGTTCACAAATGCCAATTACGGAGAACCAATTTGAAAGGCCCCAATATGAAACACCTTTGGTGGGTGAATTCCCTCCCGTTTTTTCAGAGGTCAAAGCCGCTTACTAACAAGACCATTTATGACGGAAATATACCTGAATGTCAATGCTCCTAAAGACGTGTGTGTATGTGTTTCGGGAATATATACTTGCAACATCCAAAATTTCCCATCCTAATTCTAAAGTTTATTATATTTCGAAAAAAAAAGTCGGTCACACCGATGAGCTTGAGGTAATTTGTCTTGATCGGGTAAACTAGGGGTGTTTTTCACTCTCCTGTATTTTCAATTTTACAATACTTAATATCTATCCATCCATGTAGCAGGCAAATAGAGTTTTCATCCTTTAAGATCTTATCTCTCTCACTTGTACAGAGAAAGACTGTTTATCAACTACTTTAAGTGCACAGTCAAATGAGCTTAAACAAGGTGAACGTACTGAATATTGTACTCTCAGGAATCTTACAGTTGCATAATATATTGTTATACTTTCCCAATTTTCACTCTGGTGCAAGTGGGCATGTCGTCTAAATGTCAGGCTCATCTATTTCTGGAGGGGGAGGGGGGTTCACTGTCAGACGAGATATGTCGTCTAATTTGTAAATTTGCCGTTCTTTAACTAGGTACATTAGAGATGGACCCTCTGCTAGCGTGTTTATTTTTTCAAGCCGCAAAAATGTGGGTACACATCACGCCCTGTGACGTAAGGAGGTAGGAGGGTTCAATCCCTGCAAGATTGACAAACGCTAATACAAATCCTATATTGTTGCGCGAAAGTCTTTAGTAAATCTAATTTATTCAGCCTTACTTCTTTCTTGTGATAAATATTAGACTTGTAGAACGATGGGAGGCTGTGTGTGTGTGTCTGTGTGTGTATGTGTGTGTGTGTCTGTGTGTGTATGTGGTGTGTGTGTGTGTGTGTGTGTGTGTGTGTGTGTGTGTGTGTGTGTGTGTGTGTGTGTGTGTGTGTGTGTGTGTGTGTGTGTGTGTGTGTGTGTGTGTGTGTGTGTGTGTGTGTGTGTGTGTGTGTGTGTGTGCAAACGGACATTATAAGTTTTAATAAATATTCAGGGTAAGCTAAACAAATCCATGCCATAGTACTCTATATTATAGATTCCTTCATCAGCGTCGAGCGTATTTAGGGAGTTTTTTTAAAAAGAGACTTTCTATTCTCTCTCCGTGCAAATATGGGCACACTTCCTCTAAATTCAAACTTACCAATTATCAACCTGTTAGCGTTATTTATACTTGAGTGGTTCGAGGTTCAAATCTCGGTCGGGTAAACTAGGGGTGTTTCACACTCTCCCTCTACGTAAATGCGGGCTCAGGGTTGTGTGTGACACCTTAACTTAAACCAAATGTAGTTAAGATTATAAACAAATACTTAAGCAGTGAAATAATAATAATAGTATACTTATTTCTCCTTTCTGTTCATATAATATACTTGCTAAAGCTATATTAACCACACGTGCGTAATCAATAAAGCTTAACATTTACCGGTCTGTGCTCTTTAATATTTATTCCGGCAAAGTTGTCACGTGTATATTGCCAGTTCCTTTCTGTCACAACATATTCTAGGGACAGAACGGGTGAAACACCATATTCTTCTCTTGGGTTTGACAACTAAAGGGCAATGAAGCACCAGGCGAAAGATATCAGGGTTCGAATCTGTGTTGGGCGAGGTTGGGGGGGATTTGAATACCTGCCGAGTTGAACTGTTGGAGGGGTCACTGGTTCGGTGCCACAGGGTGGACAAGGGAATTATCCACTTATCGACCGCTCCCTCACCTCATCCAACAAACCCTCGGTTATATCTCGCGAGGGTGGCTTTAATTTAGGTCGATACCCGCGGTTATTAAGGGGCTCTAGTTTGAGCCCATACCGGCACTTTTGTTTATGTTTTCAGCCTCTCATAGTTAAATATATTTTATACATAGGTGGTCGTGGGCTACATGTCGTCAGGCTCGCACTAAATGTAGTAAGATCTGAACCGGTAGTAAAAACAACTGTTTTAGAGTCTACAAAGAGCCCTTTTTTCGGCCAACATTTATAAAATAATACAACAGTTTCGGTGATGTGCTATAGGTATTGATAGTATATCAAAATAGGTTGCTGCAGACCACTTGTCTTGACGTATGAATACGGGAAGTTAGATATAATGGCTTTTCTAGTTGGGGAGTGTAGTTCAGTGAGACAGTGCTCGGCTGTCATGTTTATCTCTAGGACTCGATTCGAATCTCATTGGGATGCAGTGGGAATAAATATCGATATTGAGATTATTCTTGCCTATATATGTTTTCTCTCTTACGGGCCAGGCCACCTGTCTATATTAATGGAACAGGAATTTATAATAATAAAAAGAAGTGTTTGTCTGCTTGTGTTAGAAGCCCAGCCAAATCTACGGCATGCTGAGATATGAAATTTTTAATATAAGTGTACGGGAGTGTGTCCGAATGCACCTTGAAGCAGGATTTTTAACAAAATACCGCAGTGGGTAACGGTCAACGCAGTGTGGGATTGCTAAAAGGTAAGTGTGCCCTCATTTGCGTGAAGGTAGATAATGAAACTATTTGGGGAAAAAAACCCATCAATTCATCAGACCATATTTGAACCATATTACAGTCAAAAAAGACTAGGTCCTTGGCTAGCAATCTACCGTCACAATGCATAGTTTAAGGCGTCACTAGACGAGTACTTTTGATTGACAGTTAAATCACACAAGTTTACGGTCCATATGACGTCAACATTATTTACCAACTGCTGTAACTTGTCCATTTTAAACCGCTCTACAAACGCTTATAAATAGACGACCAAGCGTTCCCCCAGCAGCACAAATGTGGGTACACACCTCGCCTTGTAACGTAAGGGTTCAAGTCCCTGCAAGGTTGACAAACGCTATATTGTTGCACCAAAAGTCCCTGGTTCGAATCCCGTCGATTATATCTAGCTGGAGTAAGCATAAATAATAGTTTTGACCGTTTTCACATTTCAACCCCCGCAAATGGCGGTATATCACTAATTTTATTATTTTATCTCTCTCATTTGGGCGGTGTTGGAGGGTTCGATTGTCAATGACGCGCAAATGTGGGTACACATATCGCCCTGTGATGTATCTTAAAGGGAAACAAACGCTAATTACTTCACATTTCAATCCCTGGCAAATGCTGTTACACATTTCGCCTGGTCAAAATCAGCTCTTATCTTACGATTGCCTGTTGTGCGTGTTTAACGAGGCCGGTTTTCTCCCTCATCGTCCAAGGTTTGTGCCCCTGACGGGTAGTAAGACGTAGTTTTAAATACCAATAAGCTTACCTTCTTGGTTATTAGTAGGGAGGTAGGGGGGATTGAATCCAGGTCGACCTTGTCACACAAATGCAAGTATATTTTATATCTTCCTCGACCCTGATATTACTTAAATTATTTATGTAGCTATATGTTATCACGTCAAAATATAGTTGCAAATATTAAATTCAATATTACTTATGAATTAATGTAAGAGTTATATATCATTATTAGCACCGCGTCTTACTACCCGTTCGGTTATAAGCACTTACGCTAATGTAGGGTGATTGTGAGATGAAATGGAAGAACTACAGTTTAACGTGGGATCCAAACTACGGTTGAGACCTCACATTCCTCACATGAGAACATTAAATAATTATAAATAGCTTGAGGAATAAAACGGTTGTTTTCACTTTATCCTTGGGTAGCAATCTACCATCACAATGCATCGATGGTGACATGGTCTAAGGTGTCACTAGATGGCCTTTGATCGACGTTTGAAGCAAATGCGGGTACATATTTTACCTGATCGACCGGCAAAATGGTGTATTGCAAGAAGTACGACCATTTTAACATACATGAGCCGTGCTAACGATATCGAGGTTGGAATCTCGGTTTGCACGCCGTCTAAATGTCAGGCTCATCTAATTTTGGCTGAGGGAAATCGAATCCCTGCCATGTAAACTGTAGGTATTTCTTAATCATCCCTATGGCTGATACCTACATCCGCGCTTGTCGACGGAGGATATCATACAACGAATTTTAGTAGACTTTTGCGGTGGGGGATGGAGCATTCCAAGGCCCCATAATCAGAGCTGTGTCAATGCTCTCTAGTTGTCGGAAAAAAACCCACTATCACATAAGGGTGGG
>JAVRXN010000008.1:42749215-43136715 GCA_033556935.1 Timema podura | reverse complement strand
GCTCGTATCCCAGTTAGTTATACTAAGAAAAGTTTACTAGATGGTTTTCCACTCCCCTTCCACGCAAATTTGGGTACGTTTCCATAATATTAAGCTTTCCTTGTCCTAGCACATTAACGCAGTAAGTATATAATGTTTTCACTTGAATGGATACTGAAACACGGTGACAGAAATAAAAGTTGAGTTAGTGATGATAATGGAAATATAAGTACTACTGTTATTTGTTATCTGCTCCTTACCTCGCGTCCTGGCTACACGGGTTTATCACGCAAGTATGGCAGGGATGAAAAGAATAGGGGAAGTCCACACACATTTTTCAGGAAAAAGAGCGAAAAAACATCTAGGAACAAATTTCCCAACCCAAAATTCGAGCCCAAACCTCCTTGTCGTCAGCACGTCCTGACAGATGGGAATGATGATTTTACCCATGCGTTGGTTTGTTGAGAGTAATACAATTGAGATAAAGGAAAAAAACTCGCAAATTATAAATTAGCTGTCCAATTAGGTACTATGAAGGCTACATTTAAACAAAACTCATCTCAATTTCCTAAAATATAGAAATTATAAGCTTACCCATACTTTGTATTAATATTGCCCAGTATCCATTTAATACGATTCTGTATTCACTTGGATTGTGAACAAATACAAAAAGCTTGCATTTAGATAATACCTGTCCACTACTTTCCTAGGTCTATACGTTGTAGAAACATTACACCAAATATAAATGAAATGATGTACACTGTTTCCTGCTCTCTATGACTATTAGGAATCAAGAACATTTTTACAGACAAATTTAGAAAAGAGAAACATTTTCCCACCAAAGATCATAAGAATCAAATTCATTCTCAGACATGAATTAAAAAGTGTATTTATTTGTTCATAGCTCAGAAACTATTGGTTTATACAAATATATATTCTATTAATATATTCGTATATTTACTATAACTAATACTACTACTGCTACTACTACTACTATTTCTTCTTCTTCTTTTACTACTAGTACTACTACTACTACCACTACTACTACTACTACTACCACTACTACTACTACTACAACTACTACTGCTATTATCCCTACTACTACTACCACTACTACTACTACCACAATTACTACCACTACTACTACTACTACTACCACCACTTCTACCACTATTACTACTATTACCACTACCACTACTACTACTACTACTACCACTACTACTGCTATTATCCCTACTACTACCACTACTACTACTACTACCACCACTTCTACCACTATTACTACTATTACCACTACCACTACTACTACTACTACCACTACTACTGCTATTATCCCTACTACTAACACTACTACTACTGCTATTATCCCTACTACTACCACTACTACTACTACTACCACCACTACTTTACAAATATAAGTTATTTTGTATCCCAAATAAATGCGGAGAAATGATCCAAATTTGAAAATTTCTCTTACGTAAATTACCCTCAAATTCATTTACACGAGTAATAAGAACTTTCATATTGTTTATAATGATAAACAGTGCCTAGATATATAACTTAATCAAAATTGTTTGAGCGAATTCCGAGAAAATAATTGTGTTTCTATTTTTACTTTCAGTAAATTATTCTTAAATTTAGGGTTGGATATCTAATTACAAAAGGCCCTCGGGGGGACCTTTTGAAAACCCTAGATATCAAGCTTAAGCCGAATCGGTCAAATAGTTTTAGCTTTAGCCCAAGGTACAGACAGACAGACGGAACTGAGAAAACAACTTTTTTGGTTTCAGAAGGTCATGAAACGTCGACATTTATCAAAATCATTAGTTTTTTTAACGGTCACAATACTACTCTCTTTAAGGTATCGAGAGAAAGTAAAATTGCGTAGGCTTTTCATGTCACCAGTTGCTTTCCACATAGTTGTTGAGTCTAGTTTTGTAAACTTGCTCGCCACACGTTCAGTGAATAATGTTACAAATAAACTGGATACTTAGTTAGCTAGCATGGAGTTTAATGGCACTAGGTTAGTTCGTGTTGTTCTGCTGGCTGTGTCAAGAACCAGAGTGGCAAGTTAATTCTAAAGCACTTTTATTAAGAAGAATAAAAACAAAATTATAATTCAACGCTTAATTTCCGTCTGAAAGATGATCAGAATGAATCACGCATGTGCACTTTAATGATTCTTGTCTAAATTAACTTAACGTATTTAGTGCAATATTTGCTATACTATGAGGTATGCCAAGAATATTTCAGAGATTATTCATTACTTGAGTTAGCAAACTAGAGAAACAAAGTTTACTATAATGTAGATCCTTTGTCAAAATGAGTAAATCCATTTAAATTTGTTATTTCCATGAGTAGTGTGATTTAAAAACCGTTTATTCCATATTTGGAAACCCATAGGACCTCTTTGGGGTATTACTTCAAAGCTTATCTTCATTTTTTTTTGAATGGTTGTTGATTGTGCTAAAGGGAAACTTTATCTTACCTAACCACGTGAAATGTCACCCATCTTAGTCGCAATTTGTAGTATATAAATGATTGCAAACAATCACTATTATTATTGTGTAAAACATAATCGATTTGACATTTAAATTAACAGCGTGGATGGACCACACTTCAATAAAATATCCACTACACTAGATACCATTAATAACGAGATTTTCAGTCAAGCAATAATGTCTTCGGAAATATCATCTATAAATGTTAATGATGGAAAAAAAGGTAAGCAGTGATGGGTTTTAAATCGTCCAGAGCTCAAAAAACGTCCAAGTTAATCAGCATCGAAGGCCAAAATGTGCCAGAGAGTATTTTTAAAAGCTTACTATGTTAGCAGTATTGATGCTGACCAGAGCTCACTGAGGCTTAGGAGCTATCCAGCATCAGCTTCTGGGTTAGTTCAGCTGTCATTTTTTGAAGGAGGGGTATTTCATATGGAAGGGTCTGGTTTTGATTTCACGGTTTGTCATGCATTTTGTCGAGGACACTGTCACTGTAACGTGATTTATATTGGTGACAAAGATTTAATTTTATGTGGACTGTTTTAGGATTTAAAAACATTGATAACTATGAGCTTTTATTATTTTGTGTTTATTATTTATTCATATGATTATTAAGTTTATTTAAATGTATTATATGTGTTTAATTTGTGTTCAATGTACAGAATATTATTAAATTTGTCCTAAAATCTGACTGGTTAGTAAGACGTGGAGTTAAAGAATATTAAATTTAAAAAACTCAATGACTATTGAGTTGTAGGCTTACCAAATTAAGTGTATGTAAGTATTTTGTTGTGTTCACAAGAATTACAGACTTAATAATTATTTTTATTTTTCAATCCTAATAACATCCCCAAACTATTGTTGGGAATTCACTGTTCCCACGGTGAGGTAGAAATAGCCCACCCCGATCATGTATTAGTGTTTACGTGCTCCCATAATATTTATGAGTTTACAACACATAGTATATCCAGACCTCTTTTTTTAACAACGATCGCTACCTACACCAAATAGAAACTTTTTTTAAAATATGAATTAATTAAAGAAATAAATCCATTATGCTCATCAGAAATATTCTATAAAGATACAGTTTAAACTGAGACAGTATCACATAGCTATTAACAACCACGTTATGAAATTTGTCCTGAGCAGGAAAAAAAAGAGGATTGTATTTCTTCTTTCAAAATATAGAGAAAAATATTTCCTCTTTCTAGTCTAGAAACTCATTGAGAAACCTATTTCCTCTTTCCAACTAAGAAACTCATTGATGAACCGTATTTTCTCTTTCCAATATAGAAACTCATTGATGAAACGTATTTTCTCTTTCTGATCTAGAAACTCAATGATGAATAGTATTTCCTCTTTCCAATCTAGAAACTCATTGATGAAACATATTTTCTCTTTCTAATCTAGAAACTCAATAATGAATCGTATTTCCCCTTTCCAATATAGAGACTTATTGATGAAACGTATTTTCTCTTTCCAAATAAGAAACTCATTGAGGAATCTATTTCCTCTTTCCAACTAAGAATTTCAATGATGAACCGTATTTTCTCTTTCCAATCTAGAAATTCATTGATGAAACTTATTTTCTCTTTCTGATTTAGAAACTCAATGATGAATCACATTTCCTTTTTCCAATCTAGAAAATCATTGATGAAACGTATTTTCTCTTTCTGATCTAGAAACTCAATAATGAATCGTATTTCCTCTTTCCAATCTAGAAACTCATTTATGAAACGTATTTTCTCTTTCTGATTTAGAAACTCAATGGTGAATCGTATTTCCTCTTTCTAATCTAGAAACATATTGAGGAACTGTATTTCCTCTTTCCAATCAAGAAACTCATTGAGTATCGTGTTTTCTTTTCCAGAACTCACTTTCTTCTTTTCTTAGCCACACGTGTTGAAGATTATGTCCACCCTCATTTTACTAACCATTCCTATATTTTAACCCCTAATTTTTTGAAAGATATCTAAACTGTAAGCTACAACTATTGAAAGCGAAAGGAATGTGTTTATAAGTGTGATAACTCATGACATACATTAACGAAAACAAATCAGACACATAAAACCGTATGTAAAAGTTTGCTGACAAATTTATATTGTTTGATTTTAATATAATATTGGAACTTTTTTTATATAACCTCGAGTCAAATTTCAGGTTAACGTAGCTTACTGCTTGAATCTTCATTAGTGAAGAGGTTAGTTAACATGGAGTTAATGATTGGATACAAAGGTTGGTAGTATGTGTTAACATAAACTTAAATGGTAAACATTTTTAATTGGACAATTGAATGCTGAAATTCGTGAATACAATCATTACATTATTTGTTTATAAACACATGTGTAAGCTTTTGACATGTTTCAAACACTTTTTACAAACCTATACAATTCTCTCCAAAAACTTTGGAGCTAACTCGATGCGTAAATGGGGAAAATAGTCTGAAACACAGGGTATAGGCGTGACAATTAGCTACAAGAAGGTCCTACAAAACTAAATGAGCTATTTAAAAATCTATCACCACAAATAAGCTCAAAAATTTACTTTGTCCATCTTCAGATAAATTAGAGTGCCTATGCACTAGGATGTGTGTGAGTATATTTTCCAAAACCACTAAGTTCAGGTTTCAAATAAAACTTTATTTACTGTACTACTTAATATAACTAGGCCTGCGCCTTTGTGAAATGCAGTGCTCGGAAAAGAAATTATATTTTCAAAAAGGTTGATTTTCCACACTACGATGTAATATTTATAGAAATAGATCATTGTTTACTTTTCAATCTATTTTACTGGCCAATAGAAAACACTTATTCCAATGCCCAGACTATTAAGTCACCTTCCTGGAATTGATATTATATTCATTTTTTAAATCTTCAATAGCTAGGTTCCCACCGGTTTGTTGAGCTTTCAAAACTGTCTTCAAAAATCCCTAACAAATCGGTGGCAGTAGTTTCCGTCAGTCTGAAACATTAAAAAGAACCCTAGCTCATCAAAATTTTAGAAATAACCAGTTCGTGTTCGAAATGTAGGTCTTTTACGCCTGTTAAATCACTCTAGGCGTATCATATGTCCCCGTCAAATGAATCTCAATCAAATATCATCAATAAACATTTGTTATCCCAACTAAATCCAACAATAAACAATTGAATGTTTTGAACATTCAGATGACAAAAAGAGTGGTAGCCATGTTGTTCTCTATTTAACTTTATGTTAAATCGTTAACTTCAAATCCCTCTTAGAGTTAATTAGACATTAAGTTAAAGCTAAGACTATATGATAACCTAATATTGAAACAGGTAGTAAATCTTTTATCCTAGATTTATAATTTAACCTCAACAAAATCTGACGATGAAACAGTGGCGCTAATGTTCCCTCATCTAACATATTATCTTATTATAGGTAAAACTTCAAACTTAATGTTATGGTTGAGTAATAATAATATATATTAATCGCCTATAATTTTTTTGATTATTTTTATTGGTATCATAAATAAAAATCGTACATCATTAAAAGAAGCCATTGAATTTTATTGTTGTTCAATTGGTAAAATTCACTATGATTAAATCTAATCTACTGAAAGAATGAGCCTTAGATCAAGCGACCAACGAAGTGGGTTATAATACATTTTAAAGAAATTTTAAATTAATCTCGTGCTGCTGGAAATACCAGAGTCCTTACTAAAATTGTCTCATCTCCCCGCACCATTTATATTTCCAGTGCCACTTGTCTGCCATAGAGAGGGCAATAGGGTGTACTTGATACTAATTATATTGCTCCTATGGGGGAGTTAATTCCCTTTCACCAGAGTGATCTTGATTGTACAATAGTATGGACATCTACTTAAGTTAAATAAAAGCATAATTAATAGTTTGGCTATTTAATATTCTTTAAATAAATATCGATTTCAACTCAAACGAAGTGTGAGAGCATTGATAACTAGCAATATGTTACAAATAAAGTCGGGTTTTTTTTATCTATTTTTATATTTTAATTAAATAAGCTATCTTTCTAAAACAATAGAACGTCATGATACAAGGTCAATGCTAGTCTAGTCTCAAACAATTGCTTGTGGAATATTTCAACATTGTCTGTATAACACTGATTATGATTGTTTAATATTACATTATAATGGGTAATATGAATAATAAATGGTACGGCACACCGCACAGACTTTCTCTCTCTTTCTATAAACTCGTAAGATTTATGAACGGAATAATGTACATTGTATCATCACCACTCCACATAAGAACACGCATAAAATAATATACAATGATATAGAATCAATGAGAAAAGAGGCGCATCTTTGTCCACCTAAGAGCATTTCAAACAGTTTAATGTATTCCACAAGGGTCAACACTTCGTAATAAAATTTCGATTTTTGGTTAAAATCTTAACATTTTATAAGGTGTTGCAGATCTTCAAGTCATCGCATTGATATTTAATTACTCATTTATACATTTTGACCAATAAAAAATGTAAATATTGACTATTGAGTCTAAAATAGAGATAGATCATTGCTATGCAAACATTTCTCCTAAGAGATTTAAGGAAAAATAACATACTTTTTTTAGATACTTATATTTAATAACTCTATGGCATTGGATTATTATTGCGTTAAGACTTAAGTAGTATATGTTTACAACTAAAGCTTACAAAATTGTATTAATATATTTGCAAATATCTCAGAAACTGCTGTTTTTATAAAAATATATGTCAAATAAAAGTTTTTTATTTCTAATAGTCCTACAATTTTGCAATGATAAGTTGTTTAGTTTCTCCAATAGTTGTGGAGATACGGAAATTAACGCTTCTGTAATGTACCCTAAAAATCATTTTCATAGGAAAATGAAAATAGCCAGTTTATTTATAATCTTAATCAACGCCTAGATACGAATTTTAATTAAAATCGTTTGAGCAGATTTTGAGAAAACCAAATTTTTCTCTTTTCGTCCTTCAGTAAACTACCCTTAATTTTAAGTTTTTATAGACACACAGACAGACGGCATTGCAAAGACTATTTTTTAGGGTTCGGGGGGTCATGAGACGTCGACATCCATCAACATTTCAGGTTAGGTTTTTTTTTACGGTCGCAATACTTAAACTTTAATATCCAAAAAGTTAAAAAAATTCATATAATTGCGTATATATTGAAAGTTATTGATTTTATAAAAATATATTTCGGATAAAATATCTGTATTATAAATATATATACATATTTGTAATGCTAAGTAATTTCATATCTCAAATAGTTTCGGAGCTATTTAAAAAAATGTTAATTTACGCATCAGACCGGAGCCCTTAAAGCCATTTTGCCGAAATATTGAGGGTAGCCATTTTGTTTGGAATATTTATTAATGTTTATAAATGAAATTTAATCAAAATCGTTGGAGCCGATTTTGAGAAAATCGACTTTTTCTCTTTTTGCCATTCAGTAAACTACCCTTAATTTTAAGTTTTTATAGACACACAGACAGACGGCATTGCAAATACTATTTTTAAGGGTTCGGGGGGTCATGAGACGTCGACATCCATCAACATTTCAGGTTAGTTTTTCTTACGGTCGCAATACTTAAGCTTTAATGCCCAAAAAGTTAAAAATATATATATAATTGCGTATATATTGAAAGTTATTGATTTTATAAAAATATGTTTCGAATAAAATATTTGTATTATAAATATATATACATATTTGTAATGCTAAGTAATTTCATATCTCAAATAGTTTCGGAGTTATTATAAAAAATGTTAATTTACGCATCAGACTGGAGCCCTTAAAACGATTTTGCCGAAATATTGAGGGTAGCCATTTTGTTTTGAATATTTATTTATGTTCATAAATGAAATTTAATTAAAATCGTTAGAGCCGATTTTGAGAAAATCGACTTTTTCTCTTTTTGCCCTTCAGTAAACTACCCTTAATTTTAAGTTTTAATAGACACACAGACAGACGGCATTGCAAAGACTATTTTTAAGGGTTCGGGGGGTCATGAGACGTCGACATCCATCAACATTTCAGGTTAGTTTTTCTTACGGTCGCAATATTTAAGCTTTATTGCCCAAAAAGTTAAAAATATATATATAATTGCGTATATATTGAAAGTTATTGATTTTATAAAAATATGTTTCGAATAAAATATTTGTATTATAAATATATATACATATTTGTAATGCTAAGTAATTTCATATCTCAAATAGTTTCGGAGCTATTATAAAAAATGTTAATTTACGCATCAGACCGGAGCCCTTAAAACGATTTTGCCGAAATATTGAGAGTAGCCATTTTGTTTGGAATATTTATTTATGTTCATAAATGAAATTTAATCAAAATCGTTAGAGCCGATTTTGAGAAAATCGACTTTTTCTCTTTTTGCCCTTCAGTAAACTACCCTTAATTTTAGGGGTAGATATCCAATTCCAAAAACCCCTCGGGGCAACCCTATGAAAACCCTAGATATCAAGTTTCAGCTCAATCGGTAAAATAGTTTAGGCTCTAGTTGGAGGTACAGACAGACAGACAGACAGACAGACAGACAGACAGACAGACAGACAGACAGACAGACAGACAGACAGACAGACGGAAATTCAAAAACCACTTTTTCGGATTCAGGAAGTCATGAAACGTCAAAATTCATCAAAATCTCGAGTTCGATTTTTTTGACGATCACAATACTTTCTCTACCTGTAAGATAGAGAGAAAGTAAAAATTAGTGTATAGTATAAACTTAACTTTTTTGAGTAAATACTTAAGTTTGTATGAATAAAACTATTAAGTATCTACTCAATATTTGAAAATATACTCACATCATGGAATCTTACTAGTATATACTCACCTGCTAGCTCTCAGAGAGTAGATACCCATGTTTTGTAAGAATAAAGGAGAGTATATTATCAATTTGACGAGTTTATGCTCATTTTCTTTTGAGTGTGATTAGTAGCAGTCTCAACTGTGAGTATTCGCTGATCTAGGCAAAGATTAATGTTAAGCCTCAAAGTAAATGGCTGAATTTATGAATAATATAGTGCCCCGTGAAAAAATATACAAAGAAAGACATGAACATGTAGATTCCAAGAACTTCAAAAGTCTTTATCGTTTCACAAAAGTGAATGTGTTTTGGTTAAACCTATATTTTTTTGGGCCAGAGAAAGTGGAAACAAGAGGAGGTACCATTAAGAACATATGAAGGCATTTTTAAGGTTGGTAGGTGACCCTGGGTTTCAAGTTGGCATTGGAGAAGACCTAGGTATACATCAAACAACTGTTTCCAAAAACATTGTTGAGGTGATGGATGCCATCATACCTAAGGCTCCAATTTGGATTAAATTTCCTCAGACTGAAAGGGATTTTGATGCTGCAAAACAAGAGTGGCAAAATAAATATGATTTCCCAGCAGCAGTAGGTGCAATTGACTGTACTCATTTTAAAATTAACAAGCCAAAGGATTTTGGCGATGAACATATCAAGAGAAAAGGTTACGCAAGTATTAATGTGCAAGCTACCTGCAACACCAAGGAAGTTTTCACCAGGGTGGATGTATCATGGCCTGGCTCTGTGCATGATTCCAGAATTTGGAGAGCTTCCGAAATCCAGACAACAATAAGTCAGAATGGGGTTAATGCACTACTTCTACCAGACAGTGGTTATGGTATTGCGCCATGGTTTATGGTACCATATATAAATCCACAAACACCACAGGAAATTGCCTGTAACAGGTGTATCACTAAAGAAAGAGTGATAATTGAACGCTGTTTTGGACAACTGAAACAACGTTTCCCAATTTTACAGCATACTGTGCGTTTATTTTTAATCAGAATACCCAAACTCATCATATGCTGTTTTGTATTACATAACATTGCGAAATTCTTAAATGATCCGGAACAAGATTTGCCAGCATTTGATGAGAACTTGGCATTAGTGGAAGATGGAAATGAGGATGATCTAGCAGCTTTTCCAAATATCAGGCGGAATGGTGAAGCAAGGCGAAATCAATTAACAGAAATAATCTACTAGTAATGAAGGTTTTGATTGATGTAAATAAATCATAAAACATCGCAGTTCTCAGCTAACTTGTTATGGTTAGACTCTTTGTTAGAGAGTTTTCAAATTAATTATTTAAATTTATAAGATTGTTTATTAGGTTATAATATACAAATCCATTGGTGTTATGTAAGGTTAATATAGTAGTTACTTCAATCAAACTGTTTCAGAAAATTCTTACTGTCACTTTTCTTCTCTATTATTATCAATAGATAAGAAAAACCTTATCAAAATAATTATCAAAATTAGAAAAAGTTATTTATTGATCACAGTAAGAATACAGAAATACTTTATATAATCTGATTAACGGTGTTGTTACGATAAGCTCTACCAGAGGGTTTTGAAGTAAAGTTTCACGTGAAAATAAGATTTTTGGAATTAGATGAAATAAGTACGACTATAATAGTAGTCCTAAGTCTTGTGAAGAAAATCCTTGAAATATATAAACCCTCTGGTCAAGTTTATCATACCATTACCTAATTAACTACCATATTCCCTAAGCTCTAATATTAATTTATTTTATTTTAACTCTAAAACTCTTAACTGCTTTAATAAGACCAAGCGCTGGAGTTCTGAATTGTTTAGTGACTTTGATTCTTCAGTCTCATATTTCTCTAATACACTATTCTTGTTCCTTTTTGGAGTTGATTCATATGATTCCAACAATATGACATTCTCCATTGTGCTGCTTTTTTCTTCAAACACTAATGGAATGCTGATATCCACTCCTGAATTTGGGGGCCACAGTTGCTCATAGAGTGCATTAGTGCAATAATATTGTTTTAATGCCATTAGTATTATTTATTATGATTATTAATAAAAAAAATAACTGAGCATTAAAGAATAGAATACGGCCACATGTGGATATGTATAGTCTTAATTGGAATAAGGTTAGGCCTAGGTTATTTGATGAGTGTGTAGTTTATTATAGAACATGTTGACTACAAAGTTACGTTATTTATTAGTGTCAAACATAGAATATACACAGATAAATGTTTAATATTAGAAATAAATAGTAAATTTATTGCACAAATTGTATAACATACCTGGTATTGTTGTAATTGTCAGATTAGAATCTCCATCCAACAACTCGTGAACAATTTTCTCCCAGTCCTTTAATATAATTTTTTTATTCCCAGTTTGATTCAAATCACACTTTTCGCTCGCATTTTCATGTTGTTAATTTTTTTTGTTATGGAACTTATTTCTACATAATTCCCACACAGGCCTTGTAGTTTGATCTGAATTTGAAGCAAAGCTGCAGATTTTCCCTTTCTTACAGTGGGCAATTGCGATTTATTTAATAGAATAGGATGTTCCCTTAAAATATTTGCAAAAGTTACCGAAGGAATATTTTCTATTACTACAAAATGCAAAATAAAACCTATACTACCATACAGACCAGAATACAGCATTTTAGGTTATGTTGACATATAAACAGTTGACAGGCATACACAAAAATTAGTATCTATTCAGTTTCAAATGATCAAGAAGGCAGTACAAGTGAGTATCTACTAGATTGAGGTAGACACTTTTTATTCTTACCAGAATGAGTTTATACTAGTTGTTCTGAGAATATACTCTTGCCTAGTGCTCATACTTATGAGTATACACTCTGAGTAAGAACTCGAGCTTTATTCATATTACCCAATAATTGTAGTTAAAAACTGTTAGTTAATCATCTAATATGATATGATTATCTTTTTGATAAGGCTGTGACAATTAATTTATTAATTTCAAGGAACAATCTAATCTTAAAAAACCTGCCACTGTATTTTATTTATATTAATAGCTATCACTCTTTTATATAAAAAGATACGGAGGACTATATTTATGTTTAAAACCATTCTTACGGGTCCCACAATTATGGATACGGTCTTTACTGTCATTTAGTTATCATCTTAGATTGCGGATTTTAAGGTGTGATTAGTTTGTCAACAAAATAATATTGTGATTGTTGTATTGAAATAATATATTGTATGTTTGTCAAAGAGGTTATTTTTTATACTTTTCAATTAGTTTTACTTTCTCTCAACAACTCGAAGAGCGAAGTATTGTGATCGGCAAATAAATCTAACTCTATATTACGATAACTGTCCAAGTTTCTTGACCCTCTGAAATGGGAAAAGTGGTATTTGCGGTACCATCTCTCTGTCTGTTTGTATCCTGGCCTAGAGCCGAAACCATTTTACCAATCGAGTCTTACTTGGTATCAGGGGTTTTCATAAGATCAGCCCGAGAGTTTTTTAGAACTATAATTACATCCAACCCTAAAATCAGGGACAGTTTACTGAAGACAACAAGAGAAAAGATTGATTTTCTCAAAATCCACTATAATGATTTTTATTAAATTTTGTATCTATACATTTTTAAACATTATAAACAAAATGGCGGTTTTAATTTTTCCAGGAAAACGACTTTGACTTTGACATAAGCAGAAATTTCTCATTTAATTCCTACCTCCGTAACTATTTGATATACGAAATAGTCTATCTATCTGAAGATGTAGTACTATAATAGATAGAAATATTTGACTTGAAATATATTTCTATAAAATCAATAGTTTCTTAGCTATAAGCCAATTTTTTTAATCCAAGTCTTGAAAAATAAATAATTGATTGTTATGTTCTTTTGTGGAAAAAAATGTTCCTCTTTTCTTAATAGTTCTGTAACATTGTATGATATTTAATGTATACTCTTTGGTGTAATGTAATTTATACACATTTTTAGTAAATGGCTTTTTTTTTCAGATTAAAGAAAGAAAAAGTCTGTGCAATCACCGTACCATTTATTTATAGTAAATCACAGCGTCTTACTAACCGTTCGGATTATATGTTTATGTACGAGCTGCGCTAATGTTTTTAGGCTTGGGGAACGTAACATTTATAGTTAATGTACAAGCATTTTCTTGGATTATAAATTGAAAACCTTTAGTAAAAATCAACCTCAATACACCCGACCAAGATTCGAACCTCAATCTCCACATCAGTGGCAGTCAAGTCTACTGTGAAAGTGAGGCCTTAGACAATGCGGTCACCAAAATGGATTCTATTTCATAATTATTTGTAATTAGTTTATGAACATTAAAATATTCTACAGCGCTATATGCGAAATAATGATATATATCATAAATAAATGTTTCACACTACCCTAAAGGAAATAAACCTGTATTTCATTAACAATGTTCCACATTTTCTAAATTACTTTGTTCATAAGTGACACTCTAATAAAATAGTAGCACCCTAGCAAGCCAGATTGTTGCTGCCTACTGCTTCATCACACTTCTTGAATAATTTTCTGTATTTTGGAAGGGAAGGGGAAACTGTTATCATAAGCTACACCAGTGTTAATAATATAAGTATGCTAATTGTATCCAAACATGTAGAAATGATAGGACAAAAATGAACCAGGCCAGCAAATATAGAGTATTGTCTAACGTTGAGAAGGAGATACCTTAGGCCTTAGGGTGTCACCAGTTTGAGGAGGGTATTCTCACAGAGCAGTAGAGGGGGGATCCTTTTGCTGAAATTTGACCTTTGACATCTGACTCCGGTCTGTAGAAAATTTATATTGTGTAATTACGTCATGTCGCAATGTTGTATGTGATGTCACAACCGGGCTAGATTTGGCATGTGTGATGTCATAGACGTTTGGGTCATTGGGTTGTTTTGTAGGGTTTAATTGAGCTGGTTTATTCTTATCCAAACTTGTTAATTCCTGTCCCATTAGTGTTTTATGTGTGCGCATTGGTTTTTATGTGTGCTCATAGGTTTTTTATGTGTGCCATTGGATCGTATGTCTAGGTAGAATTGGGACTGACGTGGGAAATTTTATTTATTGGTTTGAGAATTTTATTTATTAGTGGGGAAAACGTGGAGTCCAGGGCGTTGGACACTTCTTCCACAACGTTCGATAAAATGTTGGCATCGCTACTGAGGGCGGGAGCTTGCAGGAGGATCCTCTCTGGATGGCCGTTTAGCGTAAAGTGTGAGAAATAGTTCCCAGATGCAAGACTCTGAATCTATTTTGGTGTCGCAACCCTACTCTCACCATTTCCCAACTATGTGGTAGTTGGTCTTTCCCACTGGCGTCATCGCACCAGTTTGGTGGCTCGACAAAACAAGTAGAGACAGGAATAGATCACGACATTGAATGATGTCGTAAACCCTCCCCACGGAGCAACGACACAGCTCTAATTATACACAATCAGGGGCCACGGAAGCCTCACGCTGATTTATAATCCTCAGTTGGGGGCCGCTATCCCCCCCAACAAAATTCTACTAAAATTGGTTGTTTTCTATCGTCCTTCAACATGCGTGGATGTAGGTATCTGCCATACCAACATGGACCACCGTTGGCGGAGGAGTAAGGTAGAAATTTTCCAGTGTTTACATGGAGTGAGGGGGAGTAGAAAACCACCCCAGTTCACCCGAGCGAGATTTGAACCCACAAACTCCCCACCATAGCGAGATCAGCTACACGCACCATTTCTGGCTATACGTCTATATATATTAATTATGATAGTGTGGTAGGGATGATTAAGAAAATGTTCCAGCATTTTTTACCTGGAGGGAGAACTAACAACAGTTTACCCAGCAGGGATTTTATTTCAACAGCTTACACAGCAGGGATTCGATTCCAGTTTCCCCCACTATAGCCAAATGAACTACATGCACCCTTTTCAGAATAAACGTCTATATATATTAATGAATAAAATGTGGTAGGAATGATTAAGAAAATGCTACCGTATTTTTTTGCCAAAGGGACAAATACCAACAGTTTACCCAGCAGGGATTCGATTTCAACCTCCCCTGCCAGAATTAGATGATCTTGACATTTTTATGTCGTGCCCACAGGGATTCAAACCTCGATATCGTTCGAAGGTGTTGAGTGTACCCCGCATTTTCGAGGGCAAAAAAATAAGGCGAAATCAAAAATCAGTTAAATCTGTTTGACCAGATGTTTTGATTGATATAATTAGGCTAGATTAGGTAAAATATGTAGAAGCATTTGGTTCGGGAAAACCCTACCCCCAACTGGAATATTCCTGAGAGTACATCACCACTCGGTGGATGCGAGAAGACAATTGACGAGTAACGGTAGATTTACGCTGTTTTAAATGAATCGACCGCTCACCATCGTCAAATTGGCACTTTGACCAGTCGAGACAAGAATAATCGCGGGATACCCACGGTGCCAGTTTGTAGGCTCAACGTGTCGAGACAGGAATGGGTGATGTCGCAATCCCCTCCCCCAGTAATAGGTTTTCCCAGATGACTCATACCTTGCACCATTTTGGCGGCTCAACAAGACAAGTCAATACAGGAATAAATCACGGTCTTGAAACCAGCTGGTCATTGACCCTGTTCATCACGTACCACGTGGCGTCGATCATAGAAGGGAAAGGATGAATATATAAGGGGCTCAATCGGTCGTCTATTTATAAGCTTTAGAAGAGCGGATCAAGATGAACAATATACAACAGCTGGTAAATATTGTTAACATCATGCAAACCGTAAAATTGTGTGATCTAATCGTCAATAAAAGGTACTCGGTGGATAAATAAAAAGAGGTCTATATAAAGGTCGGGAGACGCCTATTAGCTTATCTAGATGGCGAGTTTTGTGTATTTTTACCTTGTCGTTTTGGTACTCTAACAGATGAAAACGTGTGTAAGGTTAATAATGAGAAACTGGTATTTACCTGCGCCGGAGTAGAACCCGGTTCACCTACCATTGTGAACTTTGAACGAGTTTAAAAAGACGGGCAGAAAAGTCAAAGGGTTAACAACAACAACATCGGGAAGCTGGGTAGTTAATATAAGTGCACAAGTTAAAGACGTGTAACACCGTATTGCACCGGCATAGAGCCAGTGGACAACTTAAGGACCTTACAAAGCATTCAGCACGTTTAGCGGTCAGGTATGCTCACCATGCTTAGAACCGGATATATTAATTTAATGTTTGTGGGTCATACGATTGCGGATCGTGCCTATAGGACAGCAGAAAATATTCACAGCGTGGCTGTGAGCGATAGACATGTAATTTACAAAGTAGTGAACCACGACAGAGAGGAGCGAGGCTACATCGAGTTCTGTGACTCTGTCACACGATAAGAGCGACTGAATTACTAATCCTTGAGAGAATCGAGGAATCTTACCTGTGTGATATAACATGTTCTGTGTACAATTTCCGCAAAGGAGACGTTGTGGCCGTGTTGCCCGGCCTCCCCTCGCCCCCAACACAACCCTTCATGACGCCATAGCCACCACCCACACCCCCAGAGTCACCAGCATACCACCTTATGCACTATCTATCAGCACCAGTCGATAACAGCGTATATGTGCCAGCAGATGGGTACTGGACTAGTTATCAGCACCAGGTCGATAACAATAGCGTGTTTGTGCCAGCAGGATGGTGTATTCCTGGCACTAGTTATCAGCATCATGTCGATAACAATAGTGTGTTTGTGCCAACAGGACGGTGTATTCCTGCCTCTAGCTATCAGCACAATGTCGATAACAATAGCGTGTTTGTGCCAACAGGACGGTGTATTCCTGGCACTAGCTATCAGCATCATGTCGATAACAATAGCGTGTTTGTGCCAACAGGACGGTGTATTCCTGCCTCTAGCTATCAGCACAATGTCGATAACAATAACGTGTTTGTGCCAACAGGACGGTGTATTCCTGGCACTAGCTATCAGCACCATGTCGATAACAATAGCGTGTTTGTGCCAACAGGACTGTGTATTCCTGGCACTAGCTATCAGCACATGTCGATAACAATAGCGTGTTTGTGCCAACGGGACGGTGTATTCCTGGCACTAGCTATCAGCACCATGTCGATAAAATAGTGTGTTTGTGGCAACAGGACGGTGTATTCCTGGCACTAGCTATCAGCACCATGTCGATAACAATAGCGTGTTTGTGCCAACAGGACGGTGTATTCCTGGCACTATCTATCAGCACCATGTCGATAACAATAGCGTGTTTGTGCCAACAGACGTTGTATTCCTGGCACTAGCTATCAGCATCATGTCGATAACAATAGTGTGTTTGTGCCAACGGACGGTGTATTCCTGGCACTAGCTATCAGCACCATGTCGATAACAATAGCGTGTTTGTGCCAACAAGACGTTGTATTCCTGGCACAAGCTATCAGCACATGTCGATAACAATAGTGTGTTTGTGCAACGCGTGTATTCTGGCACGCTATCAGCACCATGTCGAAACAATAGCATGTTTGTGCAACGGAGGTATTCCTGGCACTAAACTATCAGCACCATGTCGATAACAATAGCATGTTTGTGCCAACAGGACGGTGTATTCCTGCCCGTTATGTATTCCTGGCAATATCTGTGTTGGGAGCACTAACTTCCAGCATCATGCGTTCCAGCATGTCTGTAGCCATAATTGCCATGGTAAAGGCAACAAATACCACCACCTCTACCAACAGCAGTCTCCATACAGACACGGACACGTGTCCAGGGCAGGAAGTGGCCACCAGTGCCTCCGGATCAAAAGTAAAACCAAAATATTAGTAATAAATACTTAAAAACGTGACTCAAGCGAGCATTCTGGTATAGTTTGTTTCTGAGTGCTTCCATAATATGGTATAATATGGATATTAGGAAAAGAGACATCTTACAAACAGTAAAATTAATATCTCTAAAAATAATGAAAAATCAGTTATATATAACCTATTGATATCTTTGTTTATTCACGTAGCCTATTATATTAAAACCCTACTACTTCAAGTTATTAAAGAGTTTTAGAGTTAAAAAATGATTTTAATTCAAACAAAATTGGACATGAATTATTATTATTATTATTATTATTATTATTATTATTATTATTTTTATTATTTTATTTATAAAAAATTTTACACTTAAATTTTTTCTAAAATCCAATTTTATTTTAACGCTATTTTGTTTGATTAATAAAGTGTGGATACCTATAGTGCTAGGATCCCTTAACAATGTCAATATGAGAGCACGTTCCCGCTCCAACAAAAGGATCAGCCTCTAGTGCCAGACAAGTACACAAAATGCAATTATCCTGAGTTAAAGAGTTTGTGGCTGTGTGCAGTTAATCCCTCACGCTGAGTGACTGTCGGCCATCTATAACGACCATAACAGCAATAATTATTTATCCTCCCTTCAACTTTTAGCTGGTCCACATGATGGGATATTGGTATTAATATTTTTCAGGGGCGCACAAAGAAATTCTTCTTGAAGATGGGGGGGGGGGGGGGGGGGGGGGGGTCCAAAGTAAAGAAAGAAGTTACAAGTCAACCGTCAATTCAATCCATTACTTGTATATGATTCATACTTTTAAAAAAATTACCTATAGTTAATTTATGGGACTACATAAAGATTATAGAGTATAACCTAAAGCGTTACATCTAGCTATTTACTGTAATGATGCTAAACATATTTACAAATCGTACGATCATTTTTAACCAGTCTTTCAGTTAGCGACGCGGGGTTGACACAGTCGATATCATCAGACACAACCACATATTTTGTTCATCAGAAGGAAAAACTCTTAAGAAGTAGGAACTCTGTTGCCATCGAAAATTAATATCAATAGGTACATTATGTGTTTACCAATTAATATTTATCTTCCTACTTATCTATCAGACTTAGGACCATACAACATGGTATGGAGCTATAGGCTGTAATACCCCTGTCCCCAGAATGGTGTTAGTTTTCTCACCGTACAGATGCAGCTTGATAGTCTGATATTCGAGCTAATATGACTTTCATTGACCTAACCATACGATGTTTGACCTCAATTCAATGATAAACTATATACAATATACATAATACTTATTTTGCATTTTTTTTTCATATTTATTTAACTATATCTCACACTTACAATCATCGGTCAGTGATAAAAACCTTAAATTTTATTTAATTATTAATCTGAATAATAAATTATGCATGCACTGTATTTAATCATTATAATTGCCAAGATTCGAGATAAACATTATTCATTGATCATAGCTACACATCGTACTTTTAAAACAATTAATCAATTAACAATTGATCAGAAGCTTAAATACATTGATCATTGGTCCAAACAGTGGCAGTGTTGGGTTCAGGAGATGGGCAAGCCTTTAATTAATTAATTTTTTTTGCATTAAATTCTTGGGAGCATAATTTAAACCAAAATAAACTATAAATCGTGAACTAATTTTAAAATAACCATTTTGGGAGTAGAGCAAAAAAATATTAATTTTATAAAGATAAATTAACTTTCTATTAATTAGGACCTACTATGAAAAATACTGAAAGTAAGTTGCGGAAGATCAGGTGTTGTCTACCAGTTTTAACAATATTAATTTTAAAAGCAAAGTATTGAAAACTTGAAAAATATTTCACTAATAATTTACTAACTACACACACACACATATTGAAAATATACATTTATATTAAATTAAAATAATTAATATGATAAATAAGATAAAATATAAAAATAACACTTTAATCAAACAAATTATGAACCGTACGAGACCCCCCCGTAAACACAACTAAAGTATAATTGATACTGCACATACTCCAACATAGAAAACGGGCACCAGGTGGATATTTACATTCACGATAGCAAGAGGCAGTTTAAACTTTGCTTTTATCTACCTCTATTGATTGTATAGGGGACTATAAGACTCTTTCCCTCCCTTTCATTCCTCATGCCATTTGAAGGCCATAGAGGCACGTTGAGATTGCTATCAGGGGCTTCGTGGGCCTCGTGGAGAGGACAACCCCACAGACATACTTGAAAAATAAAAAAGTTTAAATAAAGATGCTGCCAGAATAATTATGTTGGGGATTTTTAAAATATGTAAGTTATTTTAATTTATTTAATAGAATAATAATTATTTACCTGGAAGTAGGCAAGCAGTGCTTTCATGCTTACATGGCCCGACCATCACTGGATTTAAATATTACATGATAAATAGATAGTATTTGAGCATTCATCTTAGCCAAGCTTCTTACATAAAGATGCTACATTAATTATCATACATATCCAACATTTTAGCGTATTTCATCGATCTAAGCCTCATACTTACAATTATTAACCGTCATTGATCAGAGGCCTACAGTAATTTATCTTTGCTCTGAATAATATATAATATCTGAATGACATTTGATCATTATCAGAAATCTACATCACACGTAAACCAAAATAGAATTTTTGATCTGAACTCAATAACATATTTAGATTTAATCATTGTATATGCACCCCTTCCTGTAACTGGTGTAGTGCACCACTTTGTGTTTCTAGTGTTAATTCTCCAAGTAGTTTGGTAAGTACCATTCCCTATCATATTTGAAATAGTTACGGGAAGGAAGATAGGACCAAGTCTACAAGTTATAGAAATTAGTTTAAATTGAGATAAGTTTTAATGTAAAATAAATAGAAAATTTACAAAAAGTCTACAACATTAATTATAAGTGAGTTTAATTTCGTCTAGTAATTATTAGGGAACATTAGGTAGGCACAGTCGCCTTAAAATACTGAAACTAAGTGGTGTATGAAACATGATCCATTGTTTGGTTACAATGTTTACAAACTAGATTATTAAAAGAAGTATCATCCCAGTGGCCTAAGCACATTGTGTCAAACATAAACCAAGAAGGCGCTAGGTTTATCAAAATTATTAACGCAACAGTCAAAATCCACAACACGTTAAATTGGTGGCCAAATCTTAGTTAGGAGTGCATGATAGTAGTATGTGTAACATGGCTATAGACTTTAACCAAAGAAATACAATAGGAACCATTCCTTAGCAGTGGCCTATGCATGACAAATATATTCACGTAAGGATCTTAACTTATGGAGTTCCACCATAGTAAAAATTACAAAATATATTACTTGTATAAATTATTAAGGACTGTGTGTCATCATGAGTGCCATTCTATTTATGTTAATGATGAACCAAAGGAACCATAGTATCAGCATTCTTGTTAAGTAGTCTTTAAAAATATGAGTTGTTATAATCGGAGTGGTTTGGCAGGTTAAAAGTGGCCTGGTATTACCAATGTATCGACAGCATTACCCCCAAAACATTTATTAAGTTGTAGAGCTGATGTTATTAAACCAACCACAAGTCACCATGGCTTTGTTTCTTATAGTTAATGAGTGCCTTCTTAAGTACACGAATTGTACATTTAAATCAGAGACAATTCTTTAATCATTCAGCTTTGTATGGCACTGTGCAAGGTATGAACTGGGATAGTTCATTTACAAAACATATGTGTGGTAGATTCATGAGTTCAATTATCATTTTTCAGTCAAATATTTAAATTGTATTCTTTTTATCTTTCCCTATCTAATATGATGCTGGGGTTGAATTATTATTTTGTCTTCTGGCTTTGCGATGTCACCGAAAATCTGTCACGCCTTTTATATTCGAGGTGACACAGACACCCATGTATTTTTAATCAAGCATTCTATGTCAATGAGGAGAACTAAAAATTCTTCGAACAGAAATACATACATACTCGTACATACATATACAGACACCATAAGACTTTTAATAATATTGATCCCTAATCCTCAGGACTTTTTTTTAATATAATTTGAACCTGGTCCTCGAATTAAGAGTAGTTTATTGATGAGGCATTTTAAAAATTCCCAATATTTTGAAAATTGCTATAATGATATTGTTAAAAATATATAAATGGGGAATGTTTGAGGTGACAGATAAAAATGTATGCTTGTTTTTCTTAGAAAAGAATGATCAAAGGTAGTTTAATGATGACTGTTTTTTTTATTTGAAACGTTTTTAAATATCTTAAACTATTTATCATTCTGAAAATTGAAAAATGTACACCTGGACACGGGAATCGAACCCGTGTCCAGGTGTCATTTTTCAATTTTCAGAATGATATCTAACTGAACCAACTACCATTAATATAGCTTCGGCTATTTACACTTAATTAAACTATTTAGTTCAAAATGAGTGACTAGATGGTAAGTCTTTCACAAAAAAAAAAGTTATATATTTGATTTCCTTAAAAAAAATTGCACATTAGTACTTTATTGATGATTGATTTTAGATTTTTTTTATTTTTTTGAATATAACTATAAACAATTAAACATATTGTTCTAAATTGGTTACTGAGGATTTTTTGCAATAAGATATTATACAAAAATAATAATTATATAGTTTTGTTTATTTTGACACATTCGAGAAAATTTTGAAATTTAAGATAATGGAATTTAATATTTAGTTAAAAAGGGGAACATATATAGAAATTGCTTTTAATGATAAATAATAATATATTTTTTATTTTAACATACACAAATAACACAAACACAGATAATTTGAGGGTGGTTTGAATATTGAAAAATCTACTATTTTTTTAGTGGTGTGAGGTTTTTTTTTAAATTACATGAAACATATTTTTTGTGATTAAAAACATAATTTATTGGTGTTTCTGAGGGCAAACTATTTAGGTATAATTTACTGAAAAATTATTTTTGAAGTTTTGGACCAAAGGTACACGAGAAAGCTAATGCGATTGTATCGTTTCCTTTATTTTAAAATACACTCCTAATTGAATGATTTCGAATTACTAAAAAGTGGGTTTTATACTTTATCAAAACAACTTTTGTTCCTTAGCGTTCACATCTGACAGCTAAAGAATCTCCAAATAAAAAATAGCTAGAATATCATATCAAGAAAAACCATTTGAAATAATTAAGATTGAATAAGACCAAATATAAATTACTATGATGGAATAATAATTAAATAAATATTTAGTAATAAAATGAAAATATCTGATACAATGTAAAATATCTTTCCCACTGAAGTGTACTTCTGACTGGTTAATATTTGTTCAGGACGGTGAATTCGAATGGAACGAGCTGACTCAGAGCTACATTCTGACTGGGGGCATTTACGGATCTCTGGTAACAATACTGATTGGAGCACGCTTGGCTGAGATGTTCGGTAACAAACGAGTGTGTGGAATAGCGATGTTCATGAGTGCAATTCTCAACATACTGTCCCCCATATGTGTCCGATGGAATGTAGCAGCTTTCATTGCAGCTAAAGTGGTCCAAGGGCTTTTCACTGTAAGTAACCCATCTAACACCTACACACGAGTATGAACAAAGAGCAGTAGCCAATATTAGTTATAGTATAATTTTATTAGTAAATACATTTACATATATTGTATTGGGGTTACTTTGCAAGTGATATTATGCACTCATTACTTTTGTGCTAAGTATATCAAACGTTGACTTAGAGACTACTAAATAACACAACTCTTTAACTCATTAAAGTACTCTGAAGTTTATGGCCGCCAGAAAATAAGCTGCTTTCAACCATAACCGGAGATACCTCCGTCCGATCCCTAAAGTGACACACAACCTCCTTCAAATACATGTTAACATCATCATCCAATTGTCGTCCGGGCCATTCCCAACTTGGTATCCCGAATAAAATGTTTTGGTACACCACACACCTGCTATCGCCCATGACCACACCCACAACTTTAGCCTACGCACCTTGATTATCATTATTATATTTATGGAAGGACTACAAACCATGAAGTTATTCACTATAAAACTCTCCCATTCGCGTGTTAATTCGTCCCTTTTAGGGTCAAATATCTTTCTCAATACTTTGTTCTCAAAAACAGTAATAACACTAATTAATTTAAATTAGTTTTTATTTCAAAACAGTAATAATAGGTTTAAGATCCTTTTTCCATTAAAATATAAATTAATAATCTACTCCAAACTAAGTTACTCTTGATGTTGTGAACTTGCAGGGCCCATTCATGCCGGCAAACATGGCTTTGTTCGCCTCCTGGGTGCCCCCTCAAGAGAGGGCTCGCTTGTCTGGAATTATCTTCTTCTGGTAAGCTACGTGGACCTTGATATTGAACATGGTTCCTTAAAAAAATAATACTTCATTAAGTAGGTAATCATACAAAGTTTATTTAACAATTAATCAAACTTTTAATCAGTCAAGAAGAGTAGGAACTAATTTAGTAAAGACGACACTAATTTAATAAATTCACAAGAACAATAATTAATTATGTATTTGAAATCAAAATTGAATTGAACGTTTTGCACTGCTACACGACAGTGATAAGTATATTTTGTTTTCACACAGCTTCTAATATAGGAAGTCTTATATCCATGGGTATCTCTGGCAAGATGGCTTCCACATTCGGTTGGGAATCCCTCTTCTACGTGTTGGTGTGTTGACGGCGCTGTGGTGTGTTCTGTGGATGTTCTTTGTCATGAATCCCCAGAAACTCACCCTTGGATCTCTGATGAAGAGAAGGAATACATAGTTTCCAACACTAAAAAAGTTGCCATTGTGAGTTAATATTTTAAGAAAACATTATTATTTTGTTCTTTATCCATATGTCATTCTTAATATCGAGCTCGATTATCTTAAACATTTCACAATCTTTTGGTATTAAAAATTAAAGAATGTTTAGAATAGTTTCATTATGATATAGTCTGATAAAATAATTATGTTAAAACACATTGGACATAAGTACAGATAATAATGTCACAGCAATTTTTTATTACAACAGTTTGTGGAGGTCCTGGGACGTTAGCTCCTGGAAGTTTGGGTGTGCCGAAAAAATTAATATATAATTCTATTTTATAATACTTACCGATCCCAAAAGTTGAATTTTATGTTAATAGCAAAAGAATGAAATTTCATTAAACTTGAATGGTACCTTTTGCCTTCTACCAACTACTTTATATTAAGAAAATTATTCAAAAAGTATAAATTTAACTTTATTCATCGCTCTTTTAGTATTTGAATACAATATCGCAGGCCCATCATTTGACAAGACAATCCTTCTCTTAACTGGTTTATAGAGGTTTTACCAAGATACCAGATATTTAGTCAAGCGTACTCGCATTCTTCTATTTGCCCCTTTTTGCATTGTCTTGTTGCAAGAAGATTGCTATTTCTACATTCTTATGTGAATATAATTATAAGATAACCAAAATTTGTTTGATTATTTTGTGTCAATGACTACATGATAAATGCTAATTAAAGCATTGCAAAAGTGATCTGGAATTGTAGGACTTAGATTGAAAAATTAGTGTAACAAGCTTTAATAATTAATAAAAAGTCAAATCAACTTTTCAATTATAGTCAGTCAAAAGTAAATTGCTTTGATTCCTATGTGGATCCCTACTCTCATCCTGCAATTGATTGACAACTACAATAATAAATACCTAAACATTTTTCGATAATATCTTAAGGTCAAATAAAATCCAAATGACCCAAAAGTCGATACTTTTTTTATAATAAACACAAAACATTTGATATCGCTACCTACCTGTAAATATGTATCATTCTCTTAATTTATTGTTAAAAAAAATGATGAAAGTATGTATTAAGAAACGGTATTTTCTTAGTGTTGACAGTAACCAACTCAATTTCAACAAAACAAACACTCTTAAACTAAAACTTACATAGGTAAAGATTATTTTACAGTAAGAATTTACGTGGGAGCTGTACCTCTCAGCCACAACGAGTAACAACCCTTGGATCCTCATTAGGACTAACAATAATTTTTGCAATCTCATTTAAAATACATTTTTGTCCTGAAGGGACAATTCCAGAAGAAACACACGTTAGATTGGTCTCAAAAGTTTACCAGTCGATGTCCTCAGGCAGACCAGACGAACTGCACCATCTCGCCTAGGCAATAACACTTCCACCCTGGCTATGGGCCAGTCAAGTTTATTTGTACTGTTACTCCCAACAAGCACCACTTCACCAACTGTAATGTTCCTGAAGTTCTTTTAATCTGGTCCTTTGTATGAGCTGTCAAAGATACTCACTCCAGAATCGTTGACGCAGGGCATCTCTTAATTTTTGCTGGTAACGCCTCCTATGGTTCAAATCACATGTGTTTACATTAACATAATCTGGAATACCAATTTCCCTAATCTCCTGTAAGAACATTGCTGGAGTCAGCGATATTGGTTCTGAAGAATCATTCAACACATATGTGAGGGGACGAGCATTAATAAAAGCCTCACAATCACAAAGAACTGTAGTCCTCTCTTCAAATGAGATTAGAGCCTTTCCCAGTAGTAGTTGCTTCATTATACGTACCAACTGCTCCCACCATCCACCCCACCATGAAGCTGTATGTGGGTTGAATTTCCATTGGATATGTTTTGCAGTGCTAAATTTGTTATCTTATGCCATTCAAGCCTTTTAAATGAATTCGCAACACCCAAAAAAATTTTTCTATTATCACTATACAGCACCGATGGTCTACCACGCCTTGTTATGAAGCGACGGAGATCCTGGACGAAATCAGGAGTTAATAATGATGACACCCGTTCCAAATGTACGGCTCGAAACACCGAACATGTAAACAAGCATATCCAGGCTTTCTGGCCACCTTTAATGTACACTGGTCAAGCTAGATCAATACCATTAATCTCTAAAACCGCAGAATCCCTTACTCGATCAGCTGGCATGGATGCCGGTATATTCGTCAGGTTTATTGCATCTTGCCTTTTGCAAACAATACAGTTAGAGCTGACAGGTCTGACTGTCCTTCATCCACCAAGTATTCAGAATTGTTCCCTCATAATGCTCAGCAATCCCTGCACACCAACATGACATCGGCAATCATTTTCTCTTTTATCAATAACTTCACAACAGGGAGGTGTGTGGAAAGAATAATGGGGTATCTAAAATTCTCACTGTATTCACGATGTGTAATTTTACTCTTCAGACCCAAAATGCCTTGCTTTTCCATAAATGGATGCAATGATACAATTTGTTGGTATTTCTCATCCTTAAAGGATTCATGTTGAATATATTTCACAATCTCATACTCGGCATCTTCAATTTCGTAGACAGAAAGTTTATCATTAATACGATGATTAGGCCTACTGCAATTATTGACAAAACCCTGAACTTAACCTACCAAACGTAGTACCTTTTGATAACGAGAGTAATATTGAAAGTACCACCCAGGAATCTCGTATTCTCTATTTTTCCCATAGGTCATGAATTTGGAGGTAATTTTCTTCTTTTTCTCTACATTGACTTCATCTTGTTGACATAGAAATTCATTATTAGGCCACTCAGTGGATGGTTTTCACAGCCAACTATGCCCCTCCCACCATATTGACTCCAACAATTGCTTTTCTATACAACCTCTAAATGACAGGTCAGCCGGATTCATGCACCCAGATACTTGTCACCACACTCCATGTTTGGTTTGTCTTCGTATTTCCACAACCCTATTACATACAAATGTGGACCATTGTTCGTCACATTAGATCCAAGAAAGAACAGAGGATGAATCGCTCCAAAAATACATAGGTAGATCATTGATAGATAGGTCTTCTGCAACAGATGCCACTTAGTGAAGCTGCTAACAGTTCAAGCCAGGAAATAGTCATTTTCCTAACTGGTGCCACACTTGACTTCGCTTGAACTAACTGCACTTACACACCGAGGCTAGTATCTACTCTAAGAAATACTGCTGCTGTCTATGCCAACTGGCTTTCATCACAAAACATATGTAGACTCAAGCTGTCTGTGTGACTCAGTCCTCCATTTATCCAGCTTGGCTTCTTTATTTACGTTAGGCATGGTAGTTCATCCACCCAAATTAAAAACTTGGTTTTAATAATTGGATCTACTTCAGTATCCCAATCTATCTTAGATTCCCATGTCTCTTGCAACAATAACTTAGGGCATAATGACACAGGGCATGAAAACACAATGGGGTCAAAACCACAATGAGCCTTGGATAGAATTTTTTTTTTTACAACTTCCATGATAATGTTTGTCAGACCCTCTGAACTAATCCCTAATGTATCACTTACATGATTCCACTTTAGGCCTAGCACATAATACTGTTTCACAGCGTCACATGTTGGAATAGCTTTTGTTATAGTGTGTTCCCATCCTCTAAGATCGATTTTTCGTTCTAACATTAAACCCCTAGCTTTTTGAATGAACTTATATAGGTCTTGTTCATTCTCAACACTTGTGACACAATTGTCGACATAAAATCTATTCTTTAATTTCAAAACTGTGGGCTTGGAATACGAAGTAGAATCATCATCCTTGAATAAATCCTCTTGTAGATTATACTCAATCAAAGCACCTAGCAGAAAAAGATTACAAGATACACCAAGCATTACTCTTATGTTACAAAAGACCACTACTTGTCCCTCTTCATTCTTAGCCGCCCATAAAAATCTTAAGAGATCTCGATCTTCTTTACACAAGCTTATTTGCAGGAAAGCCTTCTGATATCAGATATGACACCAATTTTGTTCAATCTGAAACGTGTTAAAACTGATGAAATACAATCAATTAAATTATCATCTTTATCTAAGCAATCATTCAATTCAATTCTTTTTCCAAAGCATCAAAAACAAGTCTTACATTGGTAGTATTGTTCTCTTTGACAACATGCCCATGAGGTAGGTAGTGTCCATAGTTTCCTATCTAAGAATCACTGACAACTTCAATAATACCTTCTTCCCTAAACTTATCTAGTACTTGTTGATAAGCCTCGTAATAAACATCCATATTCAGTTCACTTACTATCGTGTTGATGCTCCTACGGGCAATATTGTAATTTGAAGACAGGGGTGGATGGCCCTCTATCCAAGGCATGTGGACTTCATAACAGCTATCCGAGTTCACTGTTACTGTCTTAAGGAAGTTCTCCTTAGCCTCTTGCTCGATTTCTTGTCTTGACTTCTTCTCTCCTGGATCCAAAATTCCTAGCACATCCAGATTCCATAAATCAGCAATATTGGCATTAGCAGCGAACATTGTCGTCACCATCATGGATTTACTTTCACGTGCTTCTCCTCTGGGGAGTTTACCCATAAGAGTCCAGCCCAGTAATGTTTCAACTGCAACTAGACCAGATTGTAGGATGTGACACCAACCGGTTAGCAACTTTCCAGCCACATCAGCACCTATAAGAACCTCTATAGGAGCAAGATCCTCAACAATGTCTGTTATCTTGATGTGATTGTCCCGTAGTTTTGTGTCCAGGAACCTTCATTGACATTTGATAGATTCCCACATATTTTTTGCTGACCCAATGCTTGGAAATTACAAGAATACTTGCCATCCAGGCTACCTAACCAGATCTTATATCACTCATGTTCAAACACAGCTGTTTGAACGCCAACAAACAAAGCATGGATATTTTTTCCCTCTTTAATACAGAATATCCCATCTCCAGAACTGCACTCTTCAAAATGTAGGATTTCTGCGACCCTCTGTCAATAATAGCACGAACACGACCTTCAGTTTCAGCACCCCTGAGTGAGACAACAAGAGTTTGTAGAAATATGTCATTAGTAGTATGGTTGGATAAATCATTATCAAATACTGGGGTTATCAATGCTTGACAGGTTTCAGCTATGGGTTCATGGGATTTATTAAAACCTTGTTTGATAGAAGCAAGATTATGACACATCAGAACAAGGTGCGTTTTCCCACAGATTGCACACCTTAAACTAGCTTTGCACCTCTTAGAAATGAGCCCCGTCCCAAACATAAAAAGCAGCATCCATTACTATTAAATATTTGTCGCTTTTCTTAAAAAGTCATTTTCTGTGCCTTAAAACAATCCTCACTTGTGTGACATTTGTTACAAAGCACACAATTTCCTATCCCTTTAATAGTACCTTAGTTTGTATTAGTCCAGCGGCAGTAGGACCATGTCTTCAACTTGGTACTGGCTTCTCTTCTTTCTTGTTGATCTATAGTCCACTCCTACTCCAGAACCAGCTACAGTTAGGGAAATCCTTTCTTCTCCTTCATTCTTCATAAAAACCATGATATCACTCAACCTAACTCTGATTGTTCCTTCTCCGTTAGGAAGTGTTGTACCAGTAGATCTAGAAGTGGAGTTCCTCTGGCATGCATGACTCTACCAAGTGATACAACATAACACACTTGCCTGTTGTAACACCAAGAGTAGCCAAGGCTCTCAGATAGGACTCAATTTTGTCGTATAATGTCGAATTATCTCTGATGGTTGCAATGACATGTAGTACAGCTTTATCAACTCTCTAACATAAACTTCTATGAGAAAATAGTAGGGACCAAATCGTGACTTCAAGCTATCAATCACTAGGGAGTAATTATCTCCAGTTGGAGGGAAACTTTCCACAAGATCCCGAGCTCGTGTACCAGGAATTGTTGCCTGTAATAAGTATTGGAATTTATCCTCTGGAACAATATTACAATCTCCATGAATCTTCTTGAACTGACTCCAGAATTGCAACCAATCCCTCACATTATCTACAAATTTCTTTAGTTCAATTACTGGATGCTTAAATTTTCTCTTACATACAGTGTTTATGCTAGCACTTACATTCGTGGCATTATCATCACTCGCGTTCATAAACTTCAAAACTTTATTCTTACAGACATTAAATTTCATCACGTATTCATCAGCAGCTTCACTTTATTTATCTAAATCAACAATGTTGAATCTGCTTATAACATAGGGTTGAATATGTCTTTATATCATTTAATTCACTAAACGTTTGCTCCATCAGGTCGTAACAAGCTTGTACATTTACCTTGTCTATAATCTGTAACACAATTTCCTCATTAAGTTTCGTTAATTCTCTAGTAAAAGCCCTACGCAAAGCAGCACGGGCCTTTTTTATTAATTTCTATGTTTAGGCCTACACTCGAGTATAGCTCACATTTTACTCTTTTAAATCATAACTGTCCTGTAACAGTGCCTATAAAATGTAAATTAAACTTAGCTGCCCACCAAGAATATTAACCACACAGTTTTTTTCAAAAGACGTGAAATAAAACATAAACGTTTACCGAGTCTTAACTGCGATTGCATTGTTGACTTTAATAATACTTCATAGATAGTTAAAAACCAAAGACTTAAACAACAATGAGCAAAACATAAACATCACTAAAACAAAACTAGAATTCACAGCCATCTTGATCAAATACAATTACTACATTCAATAGTTCCACGTCCCTCAAACTTATTTCAATTCATAACAGGAATCCATATTGATTTTATAAGCGTCACTTTTGGATCAATTATGAAGATTTCAAATGAATTTGTCCTGTCTTAACTTGTTTTCTAAGGACTTGAAATATATTCCATTAATAAACGTTTATAATTAATTATTGTATATTCACCTGAAATAAATTCTAAATTTATTTAGATAACCAATTTGTATTTTTATATTCTTACACAAACCATTACTATCTGGTGTCATGGAGACGATCTGTAAAGTACGTGTATGAACCATTGTTTAGTTTGTAAGAGTGTATATCTCATTGTTTTGTTCACTGAATTTTATTGTTGTATTATGTCTTAATTTACTATCGTTAATTCCGACTATATAACAGCCGATGTTCAATCAGTTAATAACACTGGCACAATTTCACTAGATGACTAGAACATACTGAGAATTTATATAATTCATTAATCCCTTGTAATATGTGTACCTGTGACACCTCCAACTTCTATAGGTCCTATCACACCCGGTGGTCCCGAGGTCAGTGATCGTGTCTACCAAAGTTAACTGAGCAAGATAATTACTTTAAATGGCGTCCCACACACTTATCAATTTAATCTGGGTACGCCCAGGTATCGGTCCACTCTAGGGTAGCTTTAAATAGGATAGTGTGTTTATTGTGATGTTATTTTTGGTTAAAAGAGTTACTTATAATAGAAATCTAATAATCAGTTGACTAAATTCTTCAAATATATAACATCGTTGACAATTTTACTGTTTATTTGTTTTAAATTTCATTCAAAACTCCTAAAGTTTTGAATATTCATTATTTATTCATTTACAATTAAGATATATGTTATATATATAATCTACTTACCTTTATTTCACTATATTAAATCATCTTTCTTTTTTTTTTTTTCATAAACTGCCAACACGCCATGTTTATTAATTTTGTAGATAGGTGATTTTAACGCTATCTGCTCCAGAGAGTGGTTTATTTCGGAAGTATTCGATTAGTTTATTTTTATGTTCTTGGACGTTATAGCATCTGGCTGTCTCTTGAAACAATAATTGTCCCTAGCGGAAGATTTTATTATTATTTGGTTTTTTATTTGGTGCCAAGTTTAAATTAATTCTAAAGATGACTTATGTTCATATGTAAAAATTTTAATTATCTTTATAGTAATACTCCCAATATTTAAATAGTTAAGATTGTTTGTTTTATTCTTGCTTATAAATCCCGGTGAATATTTTCTCTTAGGCCGGTGATTGTTTATTTTAAAACAAAAAGAACGTGTTGGTGTTTTGTCTACATTTTTGTTGTGACTCTAAAATTGGCTTCGAAAGTGGAAGGAAAGACCCGATCTGGGGATTCTTCAATTATATTAATTTTTTTGTTCATGATAATTTTTATCATCCAAAACTTGAAGAAAAGGAAGTATTAACTTGTGAGGAAAGTTGAGTGGAAGTTTTTCAAGGAATATCTTTTGTGGAAATTTAAGGCCGAGAGTTAAATATTGACGGAGCTTTGGGTCAACATCTACCAAAGCAAGGGCATTTTCGGGTGAGATCAAATCCATCTGTAATCATCCTGTTATGGATGTAAATAATTAAGCATAATCCTTAAAAGTACTAAAGAAGGACAAATAATTTCAGTTTTCAAACCAGAATTAATACCTTTTGTCCACCTCAGAACAATTTTTTTTTATTAAAGAATCATAGCCTTATTGTTACATGTTATAAAGAATAAATTTTGTTGTTGTTAAAATCCTGTTATTTGCTTAAAGAAATATGTATATTCTTTTATACTCACAATTCAGGTGAGAGTTTAACAATTTCAAGTATTGCTTAGCAATACTTATATTAATTTTATAATTTGGGAGGCATGCCTTAATAGTAGGTTTTATTTAAGGATATCATTCACTACAATAATTAAAATCACTCTAAATTTAATTGTTTTATTTTTATTTACATCAATGTACATTGTATTTTCTTTTGAACTTGCATCCCATGTATAGCGATGCTCAGTAGATTGGATTGGTCAGAGCAAGAATAATAATCTGCGTCAGAAAGTCTTTGGTTGTAAGTGTCCAACTTAATTCCAAACTTTAGGTAAAGTCCAGGGGTCTTGGGAGAAAGGGTTTTCGTATTACCGCTGAGCACGTTTATGGGGATAAATTTATTCAATAATTAAAAATCTACCTATCTCACAAAATAGAAGTGGTTGGTAGTTGGCGCCCAAAACAACAATATTAATTTATAAAATATATTATATATTATATAATTAAATTCATTCGTATATATTCTAAAAAAAATACATATCCATAAGATTTTTTTTCATTACATTATAGTATTCATATAATCTACTATTAATATTTGAAACAATAATCCTAAGATTGTGATTTTTTAAATTTCTCTCTATCTTACAGGTAGAGAAAGTATGGTGATCGTCAAAAAATTCGAACTCGAGATTTTGATGAATCTTGACGTTTCATGACTCTCTGAATCCGAAAAAGTTGTTTTTGAATTTTCCGTCTGTCTGTCTGTACCTCCAACTAGAGCCTAAACTATTTTAACAATTGAGCTGAAACTTGATATCTAGGGTTTTCATTGGGTTGCCCCGAGGGTTTTTTGAATTGGATATCTACCCCTAAAATTAAGGGTAGTTTACTGAAGGGAAAAAAGAGAAAAAGTCAATTTTCTCAAAATCGGCTCTAACGATTTTGATTAAATTTCATTTATGAACATTAATAAATAATACAAACAAAATGGCTACTCTCAATATTTCGGCAAAATGGCTTTAAGGGCTCCGGTCTGATGAGTAAATTAACATTTTTTATAATAGCTCCGAAACTATTTGCGATATGAAATTACTTAGCATTACAAATATGTATATTTATTTATAATACAAATATTTTATTCGAAACATATTTTTATAAAATCAATAATTTTCAATCCATACGCACTTATATATATATTTTTTACTTTTTGGACATTAAGCTTAAGTATTGCGACCGTAAAAAAAACTAACCTGAAATGTTGATGAAATGTCGACGTCTCATGACCCCCCGAACCTAAAAAATAGTATTTGCAATGCCGTCTTTCTGTGTGTCTATAAAAACTTAAAATTAAGGGTAGTTTACTGAAGGGCGAAAAGAGAAAAAGTCGATTTTCTCAAAATCTGCTCTAACGATTTTGATTAAATTTCATTTATAAACATTAATAAATATTCCAAACAAAATGGCTACCCTCAATATTTCGGCAAAATGGCTTTAAGGGCTCCGGTCTGATGCGTAAATTAACATTTTTTATAATAGCTCCGAAACTATTTGAGATATGAAATTACTTAGCATTACAAATATGTGTATATATTTATAATACAAATATTTTACCCGAAACATATTTTTATAAAATCAATAACTTTCAATCTATACGCAATTATATGAATTTTTTTAACTTTTTGGAAATTAAAGTTTAAGTATTAAGACCGTAAAAAAAAACTAACCTGAAATGTTGATTGATGTCGACGTATCATGACCCCCACAACCCTAAAAAATAGTTTTTGCAATGCCGTCTTTCTGTGTGTCTATTAAAACTTAAAATTAAGGGTCGTTTACTGAAGGGCGAAAAGAGAAAAATTTGGTTTTCTCAAAATCTGCTCAAACTATTTTGATTAAAATTCGTATCTAGGCGTTGATTAAGATTATAAATAAACTGGCTATTTTCATTTTCCTATGAAAATGATTTTTAGGGTACTTTACAGAAGCGTTAAATTCCGTATCTCCACAACTATTTGAGAAACTAAACCACTTATCATTGCAAAATTGTAGGACTATTAGAAATAAAAAACTTTTATTTGACATATATTTTTATAAAAGCAACAGTTTCTGAGATATTTGCAAATATATTAATACAATTTTGTGAGCTTTAGTTGTAAAGATATACTACTTAAGTCTTAACGCAATAATTCTCCAATGCCACAGAGTAATTAAATATAAGTAAGTATCTAAAAAAAGTATGTTATTTTTCCTTAAAGCTCTTAGGAGAAATGTTTGCACAGCAATGATCTATCTCCATTTTAGAATCAATAGTCAATATTTACATTTTTTATTGGTCAAAATGTATAAATGAATAATAAAATATAATGCGATGACTTGAAGATCTGCAACACCGTATAAAATTTAAAATTTTAACCAGAAATCGAAATTTTAATACGAAGTGTTGACCCTTGTGGAAGACATTAATCTGTTTGAAATGCTCTTAAGTGGACAAAGATGCGCCTATTTTCTCATTGATTATATATCATTGTATATTATTTTATGCGTGTTCTTATGTGGAGTGGTGATGATACAATGTACATTATTCCGTTCATAAATCTTACGAGCTTATAGAAAGAGAGAGAAAGTCTGTGCGGTGCGCCGTACCATTTATTTAAATATTTAACCATATTACCCTTTTTCTCAAATTAGCACAGTTAAAACTATTTATAAGTATTATATGTAAATATTTACAAATATATGTAATAAGGACCTTTCCAATATTGAGTTTTTTTATGTTATATTTAAATAATTTGTTTCGTTTTTTTAACTAAGAACTATTATATGATTTTTATATTGACCAAGATGTTAAACATATTAAGATGTTGGTAGTGGGAAGAAGATATTATTTTTAAAATACATTAAAAAAATAAGAACCATATTTGAAATAAAATGCAACTTAGGTTCGATATTGGAGTTCCAAATTATATATTTTTTAAGTTAATTTCGACCCACCTACTGTAGCCCTCCTTTAAATCCGTACCTGCTTGCACGAATAGTAAAGTTAGCACTCAAAATTCAGCAATACACGTATTTTAAACATCTTTTATAGTGGGAAAAATAATAAAGGGTCATTGATTTCAGTAAATTAAAAATATTTTGCAAAATATAATTTTTAAATTACTGTTAATATATTACTAGTAAATTGAAGATTTTATAGTAATATTATTTAGAAAAGTATATCAATATTCCATAATACATATTTATATAACGCACATAACTAGATCTATATTTTAGTTTTAAAAATAAATACAGGGCCCTCAAGGACCAATAGATTGTTATCCTCTTAATCTTTGAAACTAAAACTATGTATAGGCTTATATCTAACTTTTTAACGTAGAAGCTAAAATAGTTGTTTCACTTGTATAACTTTTATATTTAATAAATTTTGATTAAAATACACTTTTTATTTCTCCCATTTTAGGCGAAAAATCCAGTTCCGTGGTTTAAGATTATCTCTCAGTGTGCCGTTTTGCGCCCAAAATTTTAATGGACATCGGAAGCACATGGATCATGTTCACCCTTACTACAGAATTGCCAACATACCTCAAAAACATTCTACATTTCGATACGGAAAGTGTACGTATAAAGTTAGTTTTGGAACGTGTATCATATTTAAGTTTTAAAATTCAATTTGGTGAACGCTTCTTATCTTTGAAGTCATCAAATAACTTGGAGTAATCAACAGATTACATCTTGAGCTAGCGAATAGTAGCAAGTAGTCAGGAATGCTGCATCACTTGAAAGGTGCCGACACTTTCTTACGGAACTTATATATGCATGGAAATGCAGTTAAAATTCCCATCTTTGCATGTGTATACGTGTGTGTTTGAATGTAATTAAATACTAGAATATACCCCCTAAAATATAACAATCACCCAGTTGATAGGTCACTGTCACGTAGCGCAAAATAGGTCATATAATAGGTTTGTCACTATCCTCGTCATTAGACGTACGAATTAAATGACAAGATCAGCCTGTTTGGTGTGAAACTAGAAAAGTCCCCGGGATGGTGTCATATTCTGCCGACACAGGTAAGTGTATGGCTAGTATCTGTCCCCAGATGGATTGACATGTTTCCATCAACAATATCTTGAAGAACAATCTCCGGGACCTCAGGCGGGAAAGGTTCCAGAACTGCGCAGGTCTAGTAGACCTGAAGGGGAACGGAAGAGCTCACTTGGTTTGTTAAGCACAAAGTGGTGACTCGTCAGCAGTGCATACACAAACAAAAATGTACTTGACAATTGAATGGATACAATTCGTATTAATCCTTTACGGGTACATTTGACTCTCGACCACCCCTCCTCTGTCTGCTGGAGAAAGAACGCGCACACATAGAAGGGTGGAGTGTACTATTTAATATAAAACCTTACCGAGGGCTAAACCCCAATCAAGTCATGAACCAGCCTACGCTGAACTTTCATAAAAAGCATCTTTTAGAAAATATTATCATACGTTTTGATTGTCTCGATCGAAAGTGATAGCATAAAAAATTAAGATAGAGTGTATATCTACCATCCATCATTAGACTTGTCCAATACCTTCGATAGAGTATTCAATGGTGATGGTAGAGGGCCCTAGGGTTGGGTTAGCGGCGCCAGAGCAGCTAGGCGTGCTTATTGTCGGTCAACCCACAGACTATAATCCTTGCACTAACTCTGCTCCTCTGGCAACACTGTCACAGCAGCTAGCCAACCACGTCTCACGCACGATGCATGCGAAAATAAATAGCCCGACAGAATACTCACTTATAGGGGTCTGGATTACAAAAGAAGCAGAGAGTATTAAACAAGATAGCATTTGTGTTTAATAGCAATAAACTTTGAATACCTAAATTAGAATCCCAGTACATCAATACACCATTAAGATAGTTAGAGATTGACCCAAAAATTCTAAGACTAAAGATTAGTTTTACATCCTTTTAAAGAAATATTCACATGGTATATAAGATATAACAAATCATCATAGTTAACTGCTTCAATGATCTAAAGGTTTAATACGTCACTCTCGCAATAGACTGCATTATCGCTGATGAGAGATCGGGGGTATAATTCCTTCTCCTAAGATAGGCAGTACTCAAACTGACTTTTTCCCACTCCCCCTCAAAGCTAATTCAGGTATAAGTCAAAACCTTCCCTTATTCGTCTGAATTTGCTGGTCTTGGATAAACATCCACACAATATTTTACTGTCATAGAGCTGTCTCTTTCAACCGTACCTAAAGCCTATCTTACAGACAATATACCGTACCTAGAGACTATCTTACACACAATATACCGTACCTAAATATTATCTTACACACAATATACCGTACCTAAAGACTATCTTACAAACAATATACCTTACCTAAAGACTATCTTACGCACAATATACCTTACATAAAGACTATCTTACACACAATATAGCGTACCTAAAAACTATCTTACATACAATATACCGTACCCAAATACTATCCTACGCACAATATACCTTACCTAAATACTATCTTACACACAATATACCGTACCTAAAGACAATCTTACACACAATATACCGTACCTAAAGACTATTTTACACACAATATACCGTACCTAAAGACTATCTTTGGCACAATATACCTTACTTAAAGACTAACTTACACACAATATACCGTACCTAAAGACTATCTTAGCACAATATAGCCGTACCTAAAGACTATCTTACACACATATATCCGTACCTAAAGACTATCTTGCACACAATATACCTTACCTAAAGACTATCTTACACACAATATACTGTACCTAAAGACTATCATACCATTCCTAGAGCTTACATTGAGATTGTTTCCCGCAATCCCTAGGGACCACGGCCTGGTCTCCACTTAGACAGACAATTTTGACGTGAGTTGACAATCTTCCCAGGGTTTTGAAGACATTGATGGTGGAGTAACTATCCACACCGTATCCAATATAACGTTAATTGTTAAGCTGGAGTGTTCATTTTAATGTGGGAGAATAGTTTTACTTTTGAAAATGTGTGCGTAGTAGCTGAAGAAATAGTATCTTATTTGTATTATACTATCTAAAATAGTAATTTGAAACTATCTTAAAACTATAATTATCAGTCATTCTCGAAAAGCTAATGCCAATAAAGCTTAGTTGTGTGTGTATGTATTGTTCAGGCCAGCTACATTACAGCTCTTCCCTATCTTGCTGGTTGGTTGAGCAACGTGTTAAGTGGAATAACCTCCCAATGGCTCAGACAAAAGGGATACGTCAGTCACATGACAGCTTATAGGATCTTCAATGGGATAGGTGAGCACATTCAAAAATAATATCTCATCAAACCTGTTTGATATATGAATCAACACTTGCTAAATTAAAATTGCTTTTCACAGGTTCATCACATAAAATATATTAAGTGATATATTTAGTTTTTTAACACCAAGTCTTACTACCCCTTGGGGTTACACCCTTATGCACTAATAACGCCAATGTTTTTAAGAGTTAGGAAGGTTCTATTTATAGAATGTATACCAGCATTGGCGTGTAGAGAAAGGGGAAACAATTTTAGAAAAACCACCCTGAGTAAAACAGACCCAGATTCGAACCTTGATCTCTCCGTCATTGCTCGTCTAGTCCACAGCGAGAGTAGTCCCTTATACCATGTGTTCACCGAAATGTGTTACTATATCATATTTTCATCGACTTCTTGGTGATAAGTGTTAGTTAATTATAACAATAATGGTTTCAATATAATGGCTAAAGTATGTCGGAAGCCTTATACCATCTTGATGTGTGGTTGATTTCAGCTGCACTAGGACCCGCTGTCTGTCTGATCATCATCACACAGGTCGGATGTGACTCAGTCAGTATTATCATTCTGTTCACCATAACGCTGCTCTTCAACGGCTCCTATTTCGGGGGCAGCATGTTGGGTTCTATGGACCTCGGGGTTAACTTTGCTGGTACCATGGCTGGAATCTCCGGGACCATTACAGGAGTCACCGGCATCATCGCACCCACTATCGTTGGGGCCGTCACTAATAATCAAGTTAGTAAAACCAATAGTTGTTTGTTAACATAGTTTTATTTTATATTCACACAAATTCGGTAGAATACAATACAGCGAGTCACTAGTATTGTTCTTGTAGAATTTATATCCTTGACTCCAGGGAAAGCATGAGTGCAGGGAAAGAAGTTTAAGGTTCCCAGATCTTTTGTTTTAGATTTTACATAAGGAGAAAAACATTTAGTAAATAATTACCAACTGAGAAATTTTAAATCAGATTTATTAAGTGAACTTAGTTTCTGTGAATCAAATTTATCTATATTATTATCTATATTATTATCTATATTATTATCTTTATTATCTAAGTTGATGCTCAAATAAACTACCTACTTATTTACAAGCAAAATGCCTCAATTAAATATGTTTATTTTGGGTGGTATTAATAAAGTACGTGTATAAAGGAAGACTTAAACGGATTCACAGTGTTGAAAAAATAAAATAAATAAGAATTGTTATGGTTTTTAACAAAGCATAGTACACTGCTATCGTCGAAGCTATAACGATTACACAAAAATTTGGTTCTCTTGCCCACGAGTCTCTGACAAACCGTTAATAAAAGGAGTGCAAATGTGAAGAAAAACGAAAAATATTAAACCAGTTCAGAGTGAGATTCAGTAAATAGCTATAGATTATTGTGTACATTCAACCTGTGCGTTAGCAGGTTTGTACATGATGGTGAGGCTCAAGGGCATTCTGTTTGAACAAAACTATTTTTTGACGAGTTTTGAAGGTCATAATGGCCTTGAACGAACAAGAATGGTGAATACTCACCCACGTATTTTCTCCTCTATTCCAAATATCAGGGGGAGAACTAAGTGGTTTGAAGTTTTCAATGCCTGCTATTTATTCTCAAACATCACTCAAGCAATGTCACAATAGACACATTTTAATTATCTGACTTAACATAATTGAATACAAATTGACGAATATAAAAAAAATTAACTTTAAATTTGTAAAACTATATTTTGTATTGGGAGAGGTTGTAAAACCATACTACAACTACAGATTTCTGAACCACTTATTGATTTAATAGGGTATTAATATAAAAGGAACATATTTAAAAATCCTCTAATTGGAAACGGGTATGATATTATTTGTAATAGTCGCTTATGATTTTTTCTAAAGGGGCAATTTCTTTGGTTTCTGTCTTGTTTCAGAATTTAATCTATTTCGTTTTTGGTATCTTATATTAGTGTGCATCGATATTAAATCAAAAAGATAACTGACCAATGTAATTATAAGGAGATCAAGAAAATAAAAAATTATTCTTTTTTCAGATATATACCTGTAGACTAACCTAAGTTTGTAAGTCTTAGCAACTGACCAATAGGATAGTGATTGAGTTTAAGCAGAACTAATTTGTTGAAACGAAAATGACTATGGTTTTATGATAAACAGCTTCTAGTACAAGCCATTGTTGTAAGTTTACCTTCTAAAAGCAGTTTAAAAAAATATTATCCTCTTACAGTTGAGAGTTCTTGACGTACGTAATCTCCCTTACAAAGACATGAGTACATCTTATTGAACCACTAATCACCCTTACAACGACACGAGTACATATTTTGGACGCTAATGTTTTTCCCGGACTTAAGGCCAGTCATAATTTTTACTTTTGACGTACCTGACTCTTCACTATTGAGAACCGCTTGGAAAGGTCCTCATGGTTACAATATTTCTTTTTTTCTCAGACATAAATCCAACCGAGCCGTGTCGTCAGACTATATCTATCGGCGAACCTAATGCAAACCCACAAATATATCTTAAAGTAACCACATAAAACATCATCGTATAGGCATATATGGACTTTTTTATATTATATTTAAAAATTTAGAGAAACCTTTAATGGGTGTACGTAATATCTTTTTAAATTTAGTCATAAGCCGAGATTTTTTATAACTGTTGTATTAATACTATTACTTTTCTTCATATTTTGTTCTTTTGCCATGTCTAGTTTTAGTTTAATTAGCCTGCTATGTTATAGTAGTGTAACATTTAAAAGTGTACCTCAATGAATTTCCAAGTGACATTTTATCAATTTTGAAATTAATCATCACTAAAATGGTTAAATTTATTAAAAGACAAAGTTTTTATAATTGTTTATTTTATTACCTATGACTACAATTCAAAATTTTTTTTATTATCCTGGCATTAATGTTCTTCTATTAGTTTTTTCATAAATAGCTAGTTAAAGTGTGTAAAATTGTATTTAATTCAGACTTTAACTGACTCAGTCAGATAATTCCTAAAATACCTAGTTATTTTATGAAATAATGGAACTATACACTTTTACGATAGCATGTATGCTAGATAGATTGATTTAGAAATAAAATTAGAAGATGTTACTAACAGTTCTATTACAATATATTGTTTGAATTTAAAAAAAAAACTCTATCTATTTATTTTTTCCAGCAAACAAGAAGTGCATGGTCTATGGTGTTTTACATCTCATCTGCTATGTCTGCATTGCCGTACCTCTCCTATTTCTTCTTCGGCTCTGTGGAAGAACAGGCGTGGAACAAGTTAAAAGTAGTGGAGAGGAACACTGATCTGATAAAAGAAGATGAAGAAACCGGGAAGGCTGACTAAACAATCCAAATAATAATATATTGTGATTTTGTTTAGCCTCGCTGAATGCATCTAGTGGATCTATAATATAATGATCTGGATATTTAGATAATTATGTTGACTGGCTATGACAGTTTAAAAACAATGATTAGTTCAATGTGTATAGTAATATAATATATTAAAGTATTTTTTACGTTTGTGTAAAGTTAATATGGGAATTTCACTGAACCAATACACAAAATCATCAAACATAATACAAATTATTATAAAACTACATTAATTACCGATTGTTTTGTTTTGTTTTATGTTGTAATATCTTAAAATTTGTCAGTACTTTATTATTTTTACTTGTTATTCAAATAGGCTAGGTCCACATACGTGTTCAAATATTGACACCCTCCCTTTCACACCCCTCTATACACCACCTCCTGACCCCCTTTCAGCGGTTTATTCTTGTCCAAACTTGTTTGTTTCAGTCCCCATTGGTTTTTTATATGTGCTCATTGTTTTTTATTTGGGTAGGATTGGAGCGGGCGTTAGAGTTTATTTTTAATTTATTTATTTGTGTGGGAGTTTATTCGCGTACAGTCCACGCCGTTGGGCGTTCACGATTTGCATCGGTGGTCGCATGGTCTAAGGCGTCGTTATATTATACGGCTGATGACAGGATGATTGATATTTGATTTTCTCACTCCGAACAAATGCGGGTACACATTCTACTTGGTCTATAAAAATCTGGTCAACCAGCTAAACCCCTTCGAAGATTGTGGGTGTGCACTCTGAAAGAAGTACGACCGTTCTAACAGACATTAGCTGTGCTAAAGATATCGAGGCTTGAACCCCTGTGTGCACGCCGTGTAAAATGTCAGGCTCATATAATTCTGGCGGGATGAGTTTGGAATCAAATCCCTGCTGTGTAAACTGTTGGTTTTCCCCTTCCAGGTAAATGCTGAAACATTTTCTTATTCATTCCTACCACATTATCATGAATAATATATAGACGTTTAGCCAAAAAAGGATGCGTGAAATTTGTTTAATTATGGCAGTGGAGGTCGGGGCTCGAGGAGGTGTACTCTCACTAGTCTCCAGCGCAGGAACATTTCTACTTCACTCCTACGGTGCATGACTGATACTACATCCAAGCATGTCGACGGACAATACCATACAACCAATTATAATAGACATTTATGGTGGGGGCTATAGGCCACTAACTGAGGATTCCGAGGCCCGTGATTGTGCATAATCAGAGCTGTGTCAATGCTCTCTAGTTGCGGGAAAACCCATTACCACATAGGGTTGGAGGAAGGGTTGCGACACAGGAAAACCCATTGCCTGGGAAAGGGGGAGTAAGGGGAAGTAATAGGGGTCTCACGGCCGGGGAACCATTTCTCACACTCTACGCCAAACGGTTGTTAGGAGAGGTTTTGTTCTGAGCGATGCCGTGAGCGCCCTACACCATGGATTGCAAGCCAATAAACTCACACCAAATAAAAAAATAAACTCAAACGACCGTCCCAATCCTACCCTGACATACAAAATTGAGCGCACATAAAAAACATTTGGGGACAGAAAGAAACTAGTTTGAACAAGAACCAACATGTTTGGAACATGTTTGGACAAGTACCAGAATGCTTTGAACAGTGGAAGTGGGTCAGATGTGAAGGGGTCAGATAGAGGGGAGGGGGAAAGGCAACCGCCATTAAGAGAGCTAGGGGGCATGGTCACGTGATCAAATCCAGCCAATCACAGACTGTCTTCAAAGGTCGACCGTACTAATTCCTCAAATCTATTTAAAATTTGATAGATGGGGTTTCATCGAGTTGCAGAATAGTAATAAGAAATTAATTAATGTACGGTATCCACACAATGGCTCCCAAGGTGCATAGGTGAAAAATGTGTTCAAGACTACCAAAACTAATATAAATAAATACTTTCCAGGGTGATATAAGATTGAAATTTGGCAGACAACCAATGGGACCACTCCAAATAATTATAAAAGTATGAACATTTGTATTCAATAAGTGGGACCCTGGGAGATAAGAAAGGGGATATAAACAGACTACAAACGTTTTATGTATGCTAGCAAATTTTAATTTGACAGTCATTTAGGAGGACAACTCCAAATAACCAAATAAGTCTTAAAAATGGAAATTTCTAAATGACTGTTAGAAAAATGCGCTTAAATATTTACAAAACTAATAGAAACAACAAATTCCCAGTGTGGTAGAAAATTGAAATGTGTAAGTAATGTAAAGGGACATGTCACATTACTATAAGTCTGTACATTTTTAGTTTTAAATGGGACCACGGGAAATAGTTGGGGGGGGGGGGGGGTAAGGGATTATAAAAAATCTTTTAGCTTGATATAATATTTAAATTTGGAACGTAGGTAGATTTGCCTTTCAAAATAACCAAATAAATCTTAATATTTGAAATGTCTAAGTGGGAGTTGAAGAAATGGCAGGGGAAGGCTGTGTGCTTAACATTTACAAAAACTAAATCATTCAACTACTTCTTTTTGTGATAAAGCACTTATATTCGTAGATATAAGAACCACTCTAAATAAAAAAATATTATAATTTTATATTTTAAATTTAAATTATGAAAATGGTGAAGGGGGAAGCTACAGCTAGAAATAACTTTAGAAATGAGGTTAAAAATTAAAATTTGAAAGACAAGCTAAAATAAAACTCCAGATAACCAAATGAATGCTAGAATTTAAAATTTATCATGGTGGGTTGGATGAGTGGATTGGTTGATTAGAAACTTACTAAACTACTAAAATCAGCTTCGTTTCGGTGTGGTATAGAACTAAAATTCTGCATACAGGCAAAGATACCACTGCAAATTAATATAAAAGTCTAAATTTTTTAAAGTTTATAAAGGTAGTCCAGGAAATAAAAGGGAGTTGATGAAAAAAATGGTAGAAAATCTAAATTTTGCATGGTGGCAGAGGTACGGCTTCAGATAATCAAATAAGTCTTAAACTTGAAATTATGAAGTGGGCGTTATATAAATGGGGAAGGGAGGGGGGCTAAAACTTTCAAAACCAGTGGATAAACTACTTCTCTGTATGGTACAAAACTGAAACTCTTCAAGTATAGATAAGGAACACTCAAATTAACTGCAAAGTCTGAACTTCTAAATTTCAAAGTGAGACTACATGAAATAATTCGGGGGTGGCCGGGGGTTTCGGGGGGATAAGGTGTACAAGTTGGAGGTTGAAAACTTAAATTTGTCAGGAATGTAGAGAGATAACTTCAAATAACTACAAATACATTAAATACATTAGTTATTTCAACGGAGGCTGGTGATATAGGACGTCTCAAAATTTTAAAACTAAAAGGCTAAACTACTTCTCAAAGTGTTAGACAATTGACATGAGTCAGACAGGTATAAAGACCAACTCAAAATGTATCAAGGTCTTAATTCTTAAATTTCAAAATGGTTTCGGAAAATAGGGAGGGATGGTACCCTCAAAATGTTTCCAAAGCTATATAAATACACATTTTTTAGAGGTAGAATCTTGAAATGTCGCCATGTAATTTAATAATAATACAGGTGTAAGTCACTAGACAGATATACATTATTCACGTTAGTTAATTTAAAAAGTTTTTCATCTAATGCCACTATGCTCATGACAGGTATTCAACAATTGTTGATATCACCAAGTGAAGAAAATTAAACTATATGTTTCTACTAGAGATATATTTATTTATTTTGGCCAAAAAATATTTAGTAAAAAAAACTGCAAAAACTTTGGCTTTTTCTCACTTTTACTATACAATTGAACAAATGGAATTTCAAAATTGAACCCAGTAAATAGTAGCGCTTAAAATGTATATAACCAATAAAGAACATTCTTTACAATGTGGTTATGTTGTAATTTGGTAGGCACGTAAAATATCATATAAGATAACCATATAAGTCTTAAAATTCCAAATTAGAATTATGGAATCTAAGGAGGCTAAGGGACACAGAGGGGATTTGGAAAGGAGAGTAAATTGCCATCTTTCCAAAGAAAATATACTTTTATGCATAAAAGAAAATTTAAATTCGCCAAGTTGATACATACATACATACATACATACATACATACATAACCATAAAAGTTTGAAAGTTTGGAATTAGAAAATTTACTGCTGGTAAATGGGAGGTGCCCCTAAAATTTCCTTAACTTTAAAAACTCGATATGTTCCAAATGCGGGTACCTTTTATACTAATTAAACCTACCTCATGCCCGACACAATAGCGAAATTATTAATACATAAGCGTATATCTCGAACTAATAATAAGGCACGGTGTTAAAAAATATTACAAAATATAAAATGCTATTAATGTTGATCGCAAAAAAAAAAAAAAGTTTAAAAGGCTCTTTTTATAAAAATTGGACTGTAGTTAGACATTAGGAACACTAAATTTGTGAAGGCAGAGGAAAAAAGTTTTAAGTACTAAAAGTAAATCAACACACAAACTAAAGCCTATCTTAAAGTGGATACGCTAGATTTGCAAATACAAAGCTATTATCGCATATCTAGGAGCGACATAAAAGTTAAAATAAACCATTCAGGTGACATAACTTGGTGACCATGATTATATTTGGAAAATCATCATGGGTTCATACTTGATATATTTCTGTAACAAAGTATATTATTTAACTTATGCTCTTTTTCCAAATATGTTTCTATGATCGTGCTTATAGTCTGTTCACCGTAGGAATTGTTTTCTGAATGGCCTTTTTCCCTACCAGAAAGCAATTAAATAGTTGGATGTTGGTAGGAAAAAAGACCTTTCAGAGAGTAATTCCTACCGTGAATGGAGTATAGCCAGGTAAAGTTTGCAATGTCAATGGAGTGCGATGACCACCCTGTGATTGCACTCGTTTGTGCACTCAGTTTGTAGATTAGGTAATATTTTCTTTCTAGGATTTTTTATATATTATTTGCCATAACTGGTTTGTGATTGCCATGGTTAGCTTAGGGTTGTACACGAAGGAACTTTCAAAATTATGACAGTTGGATGTTCACCATTAAACCAAGAATGCTATAGCTAAATACGTCAAAGCAATATCTATAATACACTACGAAATCAAAGTGACCAGAATATTATGAAATATATCAATGTCCAAAATTGTTTGACACATATTTGAATCAAATTTCTGTTAAATCTTATTATTGTATTGATTTTTTATGATAATGATCATTATTTTAGTTTCAAACCTATCCAAACTAAATAAACAAAACGTTTTTCTTTGCTTTAGTAGATTTTTTTATAGCAAACACTTAATAACTGTAGCTGTGATTAAAACAATATTTGGGTAAAGCTAAGAGTATTTTTTCATATACTTTGTATTGTCAACAATTTTAATCGCTTTACTAAATAATATTCTATTGTGATGTATATATTTATTTTTAAAGAAAATCTTCATTTATTAATTATATAAAAATATTGCTCTAGTATAGTAAAACAAAGATTTTTCAGTTTTTTTTTTTTTTTGTGTCTATTCTCCTTTTACTAAAATTAAGAGATATTTAATTTTCCATACAGACATGAGAAGGTGTTGGACGAGTGTAATTGGACAAAACATTATGAACATATTATTGTGTAATCCTAACGCGCGTTTAGGGAGTTAGGCTTCATTTTCAGACTTGATTTTTCTATAAACTGATTTAAAACTGATTTGTTAACTTTCATTGCACGTTAGTATAAAATAATAATACTGATACTTAGTAGCTCGCCTACTACCCTATAGGATTATACGCTTAAGTACTAATTACGCTACTGGGTTAGGATTTGAGAAGATTTAATATTGAGAAAGTTAACCCGAATTTGCTTGGAGGAAGAGTAGAAAACAATTTAGGAAAAACCACTCCCAGTTCAACCAAGTAAGATTCGAACCTCGGTCTCCCCGCCCTCAGGATTCTAGGTCAACATGAAACTAGCACTTTAGCTAACTACGCCACTGAGGCGGGTATTAGTATAAAATAATATTGAATATAATCATTCCAGTGTTTAAAATAAGAAAGTACTACCGATACCAAATATATACTTAGACACTCTTTTCATTGTATTTTCAATGCATTTCAATTATTATTTTTTTTAGTTAATAAAGTAGCATATCACTTGTATCTTTTGTTTGTATTAATTCGACAACCAAATGTAAAAAGTAAATGCAACCTTTACAACATAAGTATTTAATTTTAATTACAGATATATTTTGTGTGCCGTGTCTTACTTCCCATTACACCTATCCACGTATTTACTCCAATGGATTAAGAATTAGGAAGCTACAATTTTTGGAAAATGTGCCCTTTATTTGGTTGAAGGAGAATTATAAGCATATTAGGAAAAAACACTCTCAGTACACCCGATCGGGATTCGAACACTGATATCCCAATTATTTGCAGTCCAATCTAACGAAGAAATGAATCCTAAAGAATTGTAACCGCAGAAGCTGGTCACAAAATATTTAATAATTAATTTACAAGTGCATTTCCAAGACTTCGATTCACTTACATTTAAACTGTAGAAGCACTGGCATTGTATATTTGGGTCCAACACTCTCAATTGTTTGAAAAGTTTTTGTTAATGGAAGGGGAGTGAGGCAGAGACGGCAGCTCTTACCTCTCCGCTTGTCTTTCTCAAGAGTAATATTTTGCAAGTGAGTTGTTTTAAAGAATTCTCACTTGGAAGCGCTGTTATCACTGGATATTTTAAGTTTTACCTGACTCGAGTGGCGCAGCAAATCTTACGTAATGTTGTGTATCTGTTATTTCCTTGTCTGTGGACTAGGCTGAATAAAGTGTCCTACCATTTAAAAAGTGTTGGGAGGGAGTCAGGATTGTTCTAATGATTATTGAATATATTATAGATAACGTGGAATCAAGTGTGGATAAAGCACCGACTATTGATCCTTCTCAATAATAAATATTTAAATGAACAGTACGCAACTAACAACAGCACATAGCCGAATATTTAAATACATTCAAATAAATTATTATGTTTACAATATTTTTTTTTATTTGACACCACCCCTCAAACTTTAGGTTAAGGGAAAATATGTTTCCGTTTTAGTGAACTTTGTGGATTGTGAACCAAATATCTGAGTCCAAAGTTTTAGTGAGTTGGCCGTATATTGTGATACTGACCCCTCAAAGCCCGTGACTATCAATGTGTAATTTTAAACCCAAGGAAAATAGATAGTTAAAACAGACAGGAAAATGTTTTATTTATTTCTGCACTACAAGTCTGAAGACTAATATTTTGATTACTGGTCTGCGATGATTAAAAGTTATTCAATATTATCCACCATCATTATGTGCTTTTTTAATATAGTCGTGATTATTTTTATTTTTAAACTCTGTCAAAGGGAAATCTCCACATTTAATACAAATTATCACATATATCATGAACAGTGTCCAGCCACTGGCCAGGTCTGTTTTGTTCAACAGCTTCTTCAAAGTATTATTTCTCCCCACCACCTTTCCTCCTCCACACCATCTCGCCTCCACACCACCTCTCCTCCACAATGATTAACTCTTCTCTCTCCTCCACAATGATTCACTCTTCCCTCTCCTCCACAATGATTCACTCTTCCCTCTCCTCCACAATGATTCACTATTCCCTCTTCTCCACACTTATCTGCACTCCATTCATCCACCTGTCCCTTGGTCTTTCTCTTGGCCTCCTGCCCCCACTTCAATATCTAGTATCTTCTCTGGTATCATTTCCTTCTCCATTCTCCTCACATGACCATACCATCTCTACACTGCTCTACTCTACTTCTGCACTGACTCCTTCTTGAAAATTCCTCTCACCCTTTCATCCTGCTCCTTTCCTACGTTTCCACTGTTTAAATCAATATTACATCCTGTAGATCACTTCTTTACACTTCCTCACCACTTCCCTGCTCATAATTATATTTATCACACTTCTGAGAAAAGCATTTGCTTGCTTCCTTCTCCCACTGATTTTTTTTTTCCTTCTGTTTCTTTCACTTTCCTCTTTCAAACTCTCCAGGTATTTAAGACTTTCCACTATCGTCAAAGGCTCTCCTCCCACTTTCACACTAGTCGTGCACCTGTCTCTCTTCCTGGTTGTAATCACCATCTTCCTTACACTAACCTCATTCCATACCACTTCACCACTTCCTCTGAACATCTTTCTCTCCACTGGCCCATACCATCAGCTCATCCACAAATGCCTTTGCCTTCATACTTCCCTCCCTGATTATTTTTACCACTGCCTTAATTATTTCAGCAATCAATAAAATTAACAGTATTGGTGAGAGTGCACATCCTTGCTTCAGGCCATTTCTCAACTCAAACCACTCTCTCCTCTCCTACTTTCACAAGGTCACACTCCCTTTGTGCATATTCCTCACTCTCCTTAACGTGTCATCCCTCACTCCTTTCTTCTTCAGGGCTTCTCATATGCTTTAATACAAATACATTTATAAAAGAAAGCAAACTTCATCCTGTCAACGCCGTGCTTTTGAAGCTTATTCATTAAAAAACATAAATTTCATATTCATACTAGAAGTAAGTAGGTATCAATTAAACCCTATTAACTAAAGCTGTAAATCTTTCTTGAGTTATTCTCAAATTTAAATAATAGCACCGTGCTAAAGAAGTTGTGATTGTAAACACCGATATCAGAAATCCCCTTGGTCCCTTGATCCCGTAGGTCTTGACTACAAGACTCTTAACTTAATCTTTATGATAAATCTATTACAATCGTATTTTCAAAATAGTAGAACCATTTCCCACGAGAAGTACTAGGGGCTGGAAGGGGCTACGTTTATTCCCTTAAATTAAACTATTGTGACAGCTGTTGATAACACAACATTCCTATGATCTTTTCAACTAATACTTATTTTAAATCTTTTGTACTTGGATTATGACGAAAAATTAACAACACACTGTTATTTTTGATAATATTTCTTTACAAATTTTACTTGAGTACGTGCATTAAATGTTAGAAACATGTATAATATTCATAAAACATTTACAGACATAGTGAGATTTTTATATTCTGAACCATATTTTTGGGAAAAATAAATTTAGTAAAGAGGTCGCAGTTGAAATATAGTAGTACTCATTGAAATTGAAGTAATTTTAATACTATTAAAATAAACCTTAATGTGAATACGTATACAGTTAAATTGGTTCAAGCTGAGGAGCTTCATATATCTTCCCTGAAAATGTATCTGACGAAACCCGCAAATACATTATCATATTCTCATGTAAGACGTGTTTGTTAATAAAATATTAGAGACGTTTCACTAAAACAGTCAACATTACCTTTACTCACATAGATTGGCACGTAATATAAATTTTAAGATTAAGTAGTCTGCTTTCCAAGGCTGGGTTCGAATCCCAGCTAGATGTTCTTGAGGTGATATTTCCTAAATGTTTTTTTCACTCTCTACCTATACAAATAGGTTTAAATTTCCCTAAATAATACATTTTTTATTTCCCAATAAAGGAATTAATATAAGTATGTGCGTATAAAAATGAGAACTTTAAAAGACAGTTTATTTCAAATAAATATTGAATAAAATAATTTACAAAAGCTGTGTAAATTCTTATAATCCTTCTTTGAGTACATCCTATAAAAAAGACTTAGAAATTTAAAAGGACTAGTCTTTAAAACAATACAAACCATCGCAAATTATTACTAAAAATTCCTGTAACTTGTTTCACAAATAATTTCATTTCGATTTATTTATAATAGTTCTTAGCTCTTAAAATATATTCTATAATATGCAAAGTATCTTTGTTTATTTATATGAATCTTTAACCGTTTACTACTTATATAACTTTTTTTTAAATAAGTGATTGTGCCTAAATATTTAAAAAGCAAAAGAAGTCTTATTTATTATCAACTTCAATTGTTTGAGACTGTTTAGTTATTTAAATTTTGTCTTAGTTTTTATATATCTTTATTACTGTTAGCACATATGTGTATGTGTTTAGGGATTGTTTTAATATTTTATCATTAAATCCTCTCCCACACTGTACTTTAATATTTCAAAATAAGTCTTTGACTCTTTTGATTTAATCAAGTTAATAAATTAAATAAATAAATATAAAATCCTTAATATTTAGTTTACTAACCGTACAGCATATTTAAAATGTGAGTAACAGTCACTTTTATTGATGTTTGATGTGATAAATAGACACGATAGCTTATACTTAATGTTTGTAAAGTTTACAAGCGTAGTTGTATATTTGTGTAATTGAAATTATAAAGACAACAACCGCAGGACCATATTTTTAATCCATTCACAAAACTCAGCATTCTCCTTCTCTGAAGAAAGCATAATCTGTAAATAAAAATAAATGTGTGTATAGTAAACACATAACTTATGATTAAAAATACAAACAATTAGACTAAGTTAAAATAGTTTCCCATGAAAATTAAAGCTTATTAACTATGGACACATATGATTACAATATTAAAATTACCAAAATAAGATAATTTATATATAATTAAATTTTTTTATCATTATTATTAATTTGATACTTGAAAAATCTAGGTTATGTTAATACAGGTGGAATATTTAGTATAGCAATGAAGGTAGCTCAGATACATTTTAGAAGTTTTGTAAAACAAGTGTGTAAAGTAGTAAGTGTAGTTTTAGTAGAGTAGTTGGTTTTTGTAGGTTTGTAGAATTGGTGTACCAGTAGGAATCATTTGTTATTGAGAGTCATCTACAAATCATTATCCAATATCAAATAGCTATGATGGGTGACCTACTCGAGTACATAATTATTTAATATATGTTATATATATATATATATATATATACGCATATATATATATATACTGCATAAGTGTATATAATGAGAGAAATAAACGTATAGATCAGTTTCCCTCGCATTTAATCATTAGTAAAAATATAATTAGATTGATGTACATTTAAATAAATTGTTATTTGGTGTAAACACTCTAATGGAATATTATTATTTACTTTTAATAAATAGGTTTAACTCGCATATACAAGCAATATGTAGTGGTGTTTGGCAGCCTAGTCTCATACATGTTCCTTAACCCGGACCGTGAGAAAAAAATAGGGCGAGATCACACATGGGAAAAATGTATCAGACAATCCACGTAGCAGGGGTGAGTAAAACAAGGTTATATGCACATTATGTTACCTACCCTGTAGGGGAACTTTGTGATTACATATGTATCTATGTGAGTATGTTTGTTTAAAGGTTCCACATTCGTGTTACCAACTTTGTAAGAGTGCAAGCAATCTATTATTAAACGTTCACCACTATGCCCTAGCAGGGATTTCTGACCTTTCGGGGTGCGACCCCAATTTTTGTCTCGGGGATTGTCATGACCCCTTGCGTTTGAATCCTAAATTTTTAATTGATATAAAATAATTATATAACTATTATCAAATGTATAACTCTTTTAATAAAAATGTAATAAGACAAAGTGTAGGCCTATGTATAGCATAAAAATGTTCAAAATAAACTAAACATCAGTTGCACAGTTGGTGGTATTTTTGAACCTGCATTGATGCACATAGTACATTAAACTTTGGCACTAGTGAAGAAATAGCAAATCTGAAATACGGTTCTACGTCAAACCGATTCCTATATTTAGTTTTAATGGCAGCCGCAGCAGAAAATCTTGTTTCGTAGAGATAGGTCGTGGAAAACGGCAAGATAAATGTTACAGCTTTTGCTCTCATCGCTGTGTACTCATTTCAGACTGAAGCCAAAACTGTATGAGCTCACATATTTTAAAATTATGTTCCAATGTGTGATCCGAGGACAGGTCCATCGGGTATTTTTGTTCACTAATTGGCAGCCTTTTTCTTGCATCCACAGAAAAACGATTTCGCACAAAATCATTTTGACAGACATCATCAATATTTTTTTAAACCTAATTTTATCAATTTGAGGCTTGTGCAATAGTCCTTGATCATGTGCAGCATAATATAATATAACTTGTACAATGGTCTTAGATCATGTGCAGCATAATATAATATAACTTGTACAATGGTCTTAGATCATGTGCAGCATAATATAATATAACTTGTACAATGGTCTTAGATCTGTCAAAACATGTCTAGTATTTGTTTATATTTGCTTTTTTCCTGCTTGTGAGTAGAAATATTAAGAAAAACTCAGCTTAGCTTTATTTCTTCTTACAAATATCTGCCTTCACAATATTAGTGTAATCAATCTATATACTTTATTAAATTGGCATGGCATGTTTGCAAATATAATTGAAATGGATCGGTAATGATTGCTGTTTTATCAAATGGACTGCACCACAAAGAATTTCAGACTGGTGAGTCATGGCTTAGTTTTTATTTTACGTAGACCTAATATATGTTTAAGGGTTTGACCTTCTATTAGAACATATGGCAGACTTTTGTTTAGTTATAGATAGACTAAAAACTAATATTCTAACATTCTAACAAGGACAAAATAGTGTTGATGTTTTTTATCAACAAAACCGCCATTATCCATCCAACCTGTTATAATATCTACCCTTATCAATATACGCGTGAACTAAACGTAGAGCTCATCTGCTTTTGACGGAAAGGTCAAGATTTTGAACCACATCTTAGTGTATTGATACATACATAACTACAATAATTCAGGGAAACTAGTCATCCGGTTCAGGTATTTTTAGGTACAATTTTTTTTTTTTTTTTTTTATTTAGCACCGCGTCTTACTACCCGTTCGGGTTATACGCTTAAGTACTAATTACACTAATTGATTAGGAATTGGGAAGGTTGAATTTAGAGGAAGTGAACCCGCATTTGCGTGGAGGGAGAGTGGAAAACCATTTAGGAAAAACCACTCCCAGTTCACCCGACCGAGATTCGAACCTCGATCTCCCCGTCCTCGGCGGTCTGGCTCAACACGACTGACGCGTTAGCCAACTACGCCACCGAGGCGGGTTTTAGGTACAATTGTTCGAGTAATTGGTCCTAGACATAATAAAACTAAAATATATTATTTCTCTAAGCTTAACATAACTTAGTGAATAAGAACATTACTAATTTAAAATTACCACATTGGGACGTGATTGTTCTTATAAAAACAGGATGTGACGTAAACTTAGAGTAAGCTTCCCGGAAACTTGAGGATAGATAACGTGAAATGACCCAGTTTATATCAATGTAAGAAAACCAGCAGATAATACCGAAAAAAGCAGAGTAGGTTTGACTATATTAAATTTTTTTTTTTTTCCACCTAAAATGTATTTTTTTTTCAAACTCTCAAAATAAAGATCAAAAACACAACTTCCTTAGATTAATTTTTAAAAAGGAGCTCCAATTGTAAGAATAGAATTCAGACCCTTTCAACACTAGTAATATTACAATTTGACACATTCCAACCAAAGTTTGGAAATATATGACTCGCTTCGATGGTCGAATGCTCTAAGGCATTACACTCGTAGTAGACTGGACTGCCGATGAGAGGGAGATCAGGGTTTGAATCCGGCTAGGTGTCATGAAAGTAATTTTTCATAAATAATTTTCCACTCTCAATCCACGAAATTAAGGGAAAGTTACACCTTTTCTTAGATTTAACCTTCAAATGACATATCTGGTATTCATGAATAAAACCCGACCGGATACTAAAATTTGGCACTGAAAGTAGACAATGTACGTTTCTGCCCTCCCCTTGGGCTTAGAGAAACATAACGAGGATTGATACAACCCATATTACTTTATTTAACACAAAAGAATACATAAGGCTAGACTCCAGTGATTTCAAACCTGAGGGTCGCGACCTCTTTGGGTATGCAGCGTTAATCTGAACGGGTCGCAAGTTTTGTCAAAACTATATAACCTTATACTGTATTTACTCTTTACGAGATTTTAATGATTATAGTAAAATTCCAAATCCAAATAGAAACAGATTATTTTGGTTATCTTACTCCAATTGCATATTCACCGATACAGTTATCTCGATTAGTAACATATTTGGGTGAGTAGCAATGCAAGCTCGCGTTTTGTTCAAACTTCCAATGCGGAATATCCATCACGCTCGTCATTATTTTCTGTGAGCTATAGTGTACAAACCCAGTGCCAGCCTGCTTGCCTAAGTGTTCAACCCCTGATCGTGCGCAGTGGGTGCTCATCTGGCAATCTTGCGACATTTTCGTATTGTAGTTTTCATTTCTGTGTGTTTATATCTGTTTCCCTCCCTTGTTCACAAGAGTGCATGTCAATTGCAGAATAATTAATACTGACGTGGATACATTTCTAAAAAAAAGTTCTGCTAGTTGCAGCAGGGGAGATCCTGATAAGAAAATAAAAGTAAGACAGTATATTGAAGATGTTTTGTTATTTAGAAGTTGTATGTGCAGTCCTGCTATGTCTAGAGAAAGGCGTTGTTTACAAGCTCTAGTGAAAGGGAAGGCTCTCAGCACCATCTGGATCCCTGTAGGATCCACAAGGAGTCACTTGCATCAAAAAACGTGAGTACAGAACTAAGTGTTGTCTTTAGTTCCATCATTAAAATAGTGAACTACATTAAGACAAGAACAACTGGATCATGTTAGTTTACTGTTTTATGCGCGGGAACAGGGGGTGAACACATACTTATACTACTCTGCTGCATGATGGTTGTTACGCGGGAAAGTGCTTGCAAGGGTGTTTGAACTGAAGGATGAAATTAGTCTTTATCTCAAAGACAGTGACTATCCTGGGAATAAAGATGAGATAAATGAGAACAGTTTATTGTGCAAACTAGCGTATCTTGCTAATATATTTGAAAGTCTTAATATTTTAAACGCGTCAATGCACGGGTCTGGACCAAACATTTTCACTTCAAGTGACAAGATGAGCGCTTTTATTGGGAAACTGGATCTATGGCTGGCTAAAGTTGGCAAACGTTTTCTTGACATGTTCCTAAGATTGAACGAAATTCTTGAAGAACATGACAATATGCGGCATGATTTTAATTCTGCACATGATATCAGACTGTTCAGGCCATATAGTATCCTGCGCATGATCTAAGACCCCGGTACAAGTTATATAGGATGTTTTCAGTGGAACTTACAGGTTTTATCGGCGCAGTTAGAGAACTCCATCTGGCATTGGCTCCGAAAAGTTCTCAAAAGGCCAAACTCGTCTATTCCACACACCAGACCCATGTCCTCCTCGCAGTCAATGTCAGTGGGGATGCACTCTGTCAGCGTCTTGCTGGGGGACCTTGGCCTTGCAACACACAGGCCTACCAACACTGGACAAAAACATTGCTGGAACTAAAGCGTTATATCAAAATTATTTTGCTCTGGTTTTACAGTATATGGTATTCTATCTCAATAGATTATATGTTGTTTCATTTAATGTTTGCTGGCCCTAATAGTCCTTTTCCCTTTATGTTAATAGAACCAGATCCCCTAGAACAATAATATCAAACTTACGGCCCAGTCTATGATTCTGTGTGGGCCTTGGAGCTAATAATGAACCTACGAATGTACGGTGAATCATATGAAACATCATTGCAGGTAACGCCAAGACAATGTTTCTGGCGTCAGGTTTTCAGAGAATCGTGGAACTCTTAGACAAAACAGATCGGATGGAAGGGGAGGAGTAATATTGCACTTTAAATATTAAAAAGCAGGGCATACTAGAAGAAACTAGTAAATAAAGTGGAAGATTTGTAAACTTGACATTATTTTGGGGAAGTAGCAAGATTTGGCTTTGCTACTGGAGCAATATTGCTTGCTGGGTTTGACAACATTGGTTGGGTATTACTGATACTTGCAGTTGGTCTGACCCTCCAGTGAACAGTGAACAGCGAACAGCGAACAGTGAAAATAACATGCTCGTTAGAAGTTTCTTAGTCCAGAGATATTAAGAGGTAAACAAAATATTGAGATTGGTTTCACTCATTTGCCATCAATTATGAAAGGAACTTCAGCACAAAATTTAAAGACAAGCAGTCTGCCCTAGAATATTTTCAAAGCAACTGTAACCCAACCCTAACATCACAACCACAAACACATACACAAATGGTGAGATGTATTAGATATAGCCCGGGCTAGAAAGAGAGTCTTCTAGGTGTTGATACAAACTTACCAGCCCCCCCCCCCCCCCCGACACAAGTGTGTGCAAAGCAAGAAGGGCCCCACTTACCCATGACCACCACCATGTTTGCCAGTCCCCCCGACACTAGTGTGTGCAAAGCAAGAAGGGCCCCACTTACCCATGACCACCACCATGTTTGCCAGTCCCCCCCCCCCGACACTAGTGTACGCAAAGCAAGAAGGGCCCCACTTACCCATGACCACCACCATGTTTGCCAGTCCCCCCCCCCCCCGACACTAGTGTACGCAAAGCAAGAAGGGCCCCACTTACCCATGACCACCACCATGTTTGCCACTCTCCCCGACACAAGTGTGTGTAAAGCAAGAAGGGCCCCACTTACCCATGACTACCACCATTTTTGCCAGTCTCGAATTCTCCATGTTGGCTCAGAAGATCGAACTTGTCAAGAACCTCTTCTTTCTTCGTCTTGAGCTGAGTGGATCATTTCACCTCTCAGAGGGGATTTGCCTTGAGATAAACAAGGAGAGGGGAGGCCGGATGTGGTCAAAGGGGCGTTGGCTATCTCTAAACTCAGTAACTTACAGACGACATGGGGTCGACACTGGGATAGCGATTTATTGTATGATGTTTCTTTCCTCCCCTCTTACCCCTCCAAACTCTTTCTAGTGTTGTCAGTTTGTGTAGAGCTCGCACCAGTCAAATTATATTTTACTCTTATACATTAATTTTTAATTGAAATCATGTTATCTCCTTTTTACTCTGTATTGAATATTCCATTATTATTAGCGTAAGTATTAACCTTTATTAAAATTTATTTTTCGCGTTAAGTATTTTTTTTCTTCAAATATTGTTTTAAATCTACCAAACATTCTAGCAGTATTGGATGCCATTTTAATGCCACCATTTTTAGATTTTTGTTTATTGAGAGATATTTCTGCCCTTAAATTACTTTATAATATAATTTTGTTGATTTGATTGATTTGTTCTTCTATACTTTAATTTTTGTAGTTTTCTTTTTTTTTTCATCATCTACAATGATGGCCTTTTGTTTATACTAAGTAAATAGGGTTATTTTTCAATTGTGTGTAGTCCTATTGTTCTCTGTTTATAATATTTGAGTATTTATATTTAGACTTTCATTTATAATGGTATTTCTATTTATCGTGTCGCTGCTAGCCTTGGTAGTTTGTATTTTATTTGGACCTACGTTAAATCAATAATTCGCCTCGTGAATCCTGGTGCTGAATGAATAGGGCTGGGATATCTCCAGAAACACTTGTTGCACAATTTTTCACGGGGGTTGTATTATACATTTTAAACATTACAACAATCATATAGGCCTACCATTGGGGATAGGCCTCTAGTACTCATCATCTCTCCCATTTTCGCCTTAAAAAATATTAAAATAAAAACTTAAATTGATTTTTGCCATCATAACATGGAGTATCGAAAAGAATAAAAATCAAAATCTTTAAAATTAAATAATAAAATGACTCATCTACTTATGTGACCTTTGGCAATATTGTTAAACATGGGACGTGAAACCTAGAACTAGAGATTTATGGAGAAAATTTTTTTTACAGTTTGTGGGAATAAATATAAACACTAGAATATTCGTTCAATTTTCCAGGTATCAGAAATGGGTAGAATTCTCCAAAAACCCATACTTGATGGCCAACACTGAGAAGAATGTTCATGCCTACATTTTTCTCCATCGAAATGAGTTGTGTTTGGACCTAAGGACAGATAAAAGTTGAAGAGTTTACAATGGATTCGTGCACCAGCATTCCCAACCTTATCTATGAATGATCCATCTGTAAATATTTACAAGTACTTTTGTTCTGGGTAACGAGCATGTAACATTAGTAAGTTTAAATGCAGTGGCTCAAACTTATTCTGGGCTGTAATTTATTTCATTTATCTGTTTTCATCAATTAGCCTAATCTCGAGTTGCAATACGGGATAAGTTGGGAAAAGTAGATTTTCAATCTTAATAATTGTTGCTAAGTTATATTTCTTCTGTAGTGAGTTTACTTTCTGTATAAAACCTTCTTTGGTCTTAAGATTATTTATTCGTGGCGTTATTGCATATTTTCCAGAAATTATTATTAGGTAGTCTTTGTAACTTTTCTTATCAAATTAAAGCATTTATACCCCCTTTCATAGTTAATGGTGAGTTGTCGGTGACAATTTGCATTGCTGTAACAAGAATTGATTTAATACTACCTGTAATAATATATTCTTAGCGCTTGGTTTTGGATCAGCTCAATTTGATTTGATTTTTAAGGTTTTTATTTGTGTTTCTATCTCTAGTTCAAATGTTGATAGTGATATATGGATGAAAGAACCTGAAGAATATTTGGAGGTTTGTGATAAAACAAGGTGTTGCTAAGGATAACCAATGGCCTGTCTGACTCTTAGGTGGTCCTTACAAGGTTTCCGAGCCCTGGTATTCTGTGCTCAATTGGTAGCCCTCTACCATAAATACTAATGAGACGGCATCCCATCCCGTGTACTCCTGAATTGGGTAGTGAGACCCCTAGTCTGTGACGTTTATTAGTCAGCCATGATGGTTGGATACACTAATTTCTATCCTGCCCTCTGGCCTGGTTTCCGACTAAGTAATCCTGACAATGTTTATGTGGTCAGCTCCTATATTCTATTCGTTTAAATGCTAATCACAAAAACCTGCTGTAACACTTATTTTGTCATTCACAATCCATAACACACAATATTATACAAACACGCCTTCTAATTTAGGCCGTATCTTTTCATTATTATTATTATTATTATTATTATTATTATTATTATTATTATTATTGTAGTGTTATATTAGACAAAAAATTAGTTTTTAGATTTAATAATCAGAACTGTCATGATATAGTCTAGTAGCTTGGTAGTAAAAATAAGCAAATCGTGCAAAATGTGATACCAACACGCCATTTGGCACAGTGATAGTTAGTACCTACCATAAACATTGATTTCTGATATGCATCCCAAAAATCTAACCAATACATCGACCTATAACGTCATAAAACAAAATGGCTTACTCTTAAAGCAATATGTGGTGAAAAATTCAATTATTAGGCATCCAGGATATCCCATCAACAGCAATGGTTTACTACTGCCTAACAAGTACCCCAAAAAAAAGTATGTCGTTTGGGGAACAATTCCCCTAATGTTTTCTGTGAATACGTATGTTATCCAGCTAATAGTTATGGGTTCTGTGCAGATGCACGTTACCCATCCAATAGTGATTCTTTCTGTTCAGACGCATTTTACCCATCCAATGATGATTCTTTCTGTTCAGACGCATATTACCCATCCAATGGTGATTCTTTCTGTTCAGACGAATGTTACCCATCCAATGGTGATTCTTTCTGTTCAGACGCATGTTACCAATCCAATAGTGATTCTTTCTGTTCAGACGCATATTACCCATCCAATGGTGATTCTTTCTGTTCAGACGCATGTTACCCATCCAATGGTGATTCTTTCTGTTCAGACGCATATTACCCATCCAATGGTGATTCTTTCTGTTCAGACGCATGTTACCAATCCAATAGTGATTCTTTCTGTTCAGACGCATGTTACCCATTCAATGGTGATTATTTCTGTTCAGACGCATATTACCCATCCAATGGTGATTCTTTCTGTTCAGACGCATGTTGTCCAGGCATTAGCTGTCATGTAAGTACATTGATAATATTGAGACACTCTCAACAGTCATCTCTCCCCGTGCATTAAAGATGAACCTTATAAATATTTTTTCTATTCCTTATTACTGAGCTCAGGTCGTAGAGCGGTCTTCCATTCCACAGATGTTCCAATTCACGTCATTGTTTGTTTACGCTTGAGTGCGCTGCAAGTCATATTATACTGATATAACATAGAGTTTGTGTAAAATTTACTACAAAAATACTGTCCTAGATTAACACAACACCAAGATATCACACCATAATATTTCACTACAGAATGCTGGGGAAACATTTAAAATGATACATTTTAGTTCCTTGTTACAAATCATATCTGAAGCTCTTTGACAATAGACCGACGAGGAAGTCTCGGCCATGATATCACAATCACACGGCCTATCTGTAGATATGAACTAAGAATATATACTCGGAACAGTTCATTCTCTAAGCCATTTGTATTCAACCGTAGGTGGAACAGGGTAAATATTGATATAGATGACCAATAAAAACCAAATAGTGGAATTGTTTGAATTCAGATGTTGTCATCTTCCTTGAACACATTAACACGACTAGAACTGGTAACGTTAAAAAACGAGACCTCAAATCCTCTCCCAAACTATTTGGTTCATTTCACATCTCAAATTATGGATGTGGCAATTACAGCCGAAACATCGGAAACGATTTATTCAATGATATTCATCCTCGAAAATAGTAGTGTTGTTGTTTTGATAATCCTATAATGGCTAATTAATTTGGCGGTTTAAGGTTAAAAAAAAATTGGAGGATACGCCAGGTCTAAGAATTCTCTCAGAGGAGGATTACGATACTTAGGAGAGTTGTATAATGCAAAAAAAGAAGTAACAAACATTTAACAAATAATTAATTTACCAGTGTTGTTATTTCAAATATATTTATTCAAAGTTGATCACAATGATAAGTTTAGAACACATTCGATAACTGTCTGAATAATATTACAATTTATGCTACATCTAGACTATGTCTATACTGCATGTATAGGCTACTTATTTTATATATATATTTATTGTGTAAAATGTTGTGGTCTAACGGTACTAGAGTAGTATATTATCCACTTCTTTATCTCCCAACTGCGCATGTGCCGTAGAATGCCAGGGAGATATCTGAAACAAAACAATACATGAGTATTTTCTGAAAATTGAAAAATGACATGGGAATCGAACCCGGGACCTTTGGCTTTATACACCAATGCTCTAACCACTGAGCTATCCAGGAATCGTCCCGTGCCCAGGGTAATTCTTCACTCATATTTTAAGGCAGAGTCTATGATAGACGTGCGGAAATCGTCGGCTACAAATGTGTGATTTTATTAATATCACGAGCTATCAGATAACGCAGACATCTTCGACTCAGTAGTTAGCTTAATGCTGTCACTTGTACAATTATTATAATTGTAAGGGATTGCATATTTAAGAATCGAATAGCCAAAGCTATTACTTATGCTTTTAGTGAGGATTACTCCATCTAGATATCATATTCTTAAATTTGAAAAATGACACCTGGACATGGGAATCAAACCCGGGACCTTTGGCTTAGTACGCCAATGATCTAACCACTGAGCTGTCCAGGGGACTTACTAGCTTTGGCTATTCGAGTCCATGAGTAGTTATTAACTGGTTTAAAACAACAGGTAGGCCTACTATCTGTATTTTACCGGAAAACGTCAAGAAAATCATTTTGCACCAATAGAGAAGTTCTACAGCCCCACTACTCGAAAACACGTCAGCGCATTCTAATATTATGGAGAAAATTCTACTTCAAGTTCATCCCGAATTATTTGTATGTATACATGAGAGTCGATTCTTTATTGTTGAGTGCCAGCCTCAATATTTTCCTGGAGTTGATTGAACATAACTATTATTTAGACTACTTCTGTATATGTGTATATATTTAAGATACACTCTTATGGGTGTCCGGGGTTCAATTAGTATTTATGTTTTGAAAGGGTGGGCTTGGTTCACTGCATTCAAAGACAAACTGTCACTAATCATCCCAACATGAAGGAATACGATGTGACCTAACTTACCTCATACATCTCCGATTCTTTTAGTAAAGCTGTACAAGGTAATAAATGTTTGGAAGATCCCCAAAACTTTGAGCACATGTCAGTGGATCCCGAGGGTGTAGTCTTGCATTTTACTGAATGTAGAAAGAAGATTAAGGTGTGGCAGAAGGGAGCGCAAGTAATTTTACAGTTTTTATAGCATTACATTTTTTTGGCCAAAATAAATCAAATATTTTTCCAGTAGCAACATAGAGCTTAGTTTTCTGCACGTGCTAATATCAACAGATCTTGAATATGTCAAGGCTGTCCTGGAATGTTGTCAAAACTTTTTCTCTCTATTCAAAAGGTTTTGACAAACTTACAGGACACTCTTGACATATATACAAGATCTGTTAATATTAGTGTGTGCAGAAAACTAAACTCTATGTTGTTGCTGGAGAAATATTTAATTTATTTTGGCCAAAAAAATTACATTCTATAAAAACTGTAAAAATACTTTCGATCCCTTCGGCCGCACCTTAAGAATTAAGAACTCTGTGACGCCCAAACTTGCAATCCTCTTAGTGCCAAGTGCATGGTACCACCGGGACTTAACGAGTAACAAGTGTCATCTAACGGACAAAATCTACAGCAATACTTAGGACTAGAAGTGAAGTTGGAAATTAGCAATCGGATTGTTAGTTCTAGACAATGAATATAGATCAAAGCCTTCATTCTTCTTAGTGCTAAAAATATTAGCATAAGTAACGACTGACTTTTAAAAATATCTCTTAAAACTCATTTCAAAGGCTTGTTTTCTAAAAAAGGACTGAGGACGTGAAAAAACATTAAAAACATCAAAGTGTGCTGCAGATGGGAGAGAGGGATATGTAAAAACTAATCTCTCACTCTAATCTTAAATCGTGAGCTATACTCGACAAAACTCTTAAGCTTTTACAGATCAAAAACAAAGAACTGATTCCTAACAAAATCATGTAAGCAATGATTGTGTGTAACACATTTCAAAAACCCACATGTATCCATTTTTACTATGGAATTATAAAAACAATGTATGGAGAAGATAAACATTTCATTGTTATGTGTACAGGAAACGGATTGAGCGTATCTCTCAAAAAAAATATCTACATATACGAGTATATTAAAGCTATCCTTAATAATGAACTCCATGCATCAAACCTGGGAGAAAATAACTTATTCGCTTCGTAGCTAGAAGTTAGAAAGTTCACTCGGTCCAAAGCTATCAGAAAACTCATGTCTTCACGCTAAAAATTTTTTTAGCACTGAGTCTTAAAAAGAGAAAAAGTTGATATTCTTAAAATTGGATCTAATAATTTTGATTAAATCTCATTTCTAAGCATTTTTAAATATTCAAAACAAAATGGCTACTTTCAATATTTCGGCAAAATGACTTTGAGCTCTGGTCTGAAGCGTAAATACTCTTTTTTTTATTATATCTCCGAAACTATTAGAGATATAAAATTACTTTTCATTACAAATATGCAGATCTATTTATAATACAAATATTTTATTAGAAGCATATTTTTATAAAAACAATAACTTTAAAGATATAGGCAAATAATTCTATTTCTTAAATTTTCGAACACAAAAGGTAAAGTATTGCGACCGTAAAAAATCTAACGTGAAATGTTGATGGATGTCGACGTCTCATGACCCCCCTCCCGAACCATAAAAAGTGTTCTTTGCAATGCCGCCAGCAGCTTTGACATTCTTTAACACTTTAATAGCTTTAAACATGGATAAAAAACATCATATTCTACCAAAGTGCATAATTGAAATAGTATAGCTATAATTTTACCGAGGCCTATTGAGGGAAAAGGAGAATCATTGCTTACCAAAAAGTATAGTAATGAGCTCTATGTCTCCAAGCTCTATTTAAAAATATATAATTTTACAGCTCGGAAAATATTGATTTTGTAAAAAAATATTTTTTTAAATATATTTTTAAAAAATGTTATTTATTTTTGATAGTCCTACAGCTTTGCTACGATAAGTTTGATGATGAGAATGATGATTGTCCTATAACTTTGATACGATAAGTTTGGTGATGAGAATGATGATATTCCTACAACTTTGCTACGATAAGTTTGATGATGAGAATGATGATAGTCCTACAACTTTGATACGATAAGTTTTATGATGAGAATGATTATATTCCTACAACTTTGATACGATAAGTTTGATGATGAGAATGATGATATTCCTACAACTTTGATACGTTAAGTTTGATGATGAGAATGATGATAGTCCTACAACTTTGATACGATAAGTTTGATTATGAGAATGATGATAGTCCTACAACTTTGATACGATAAGTTTGATGATGAGAATGATGATAGTCCAACAACTTTGATATGAGAAGTTTGATGATGAGAATAATTATAGTCCTACAACTTTGATTCGATAAGTTTGATGATGAGAATGATGATAGTCCTACAACTTTGATACGATAAGTTTGATGATGAGAATGATGATAGTCCTACAACTTTGATACGATAAGTTTGATGATGAGAATGATGATATTCCTACAACTTTGCTACGCTAAGTTTGATGATTAGAATGATGATAGTCCTACAACTTTGATACAATAAGTTTGATGATTAGAATGATGATAGTCCAACAACTTTGATACGATAAGTTTTATGATGAGAATGATGATAGTCCTACAACTTTGATACGATAAATTTGATGATGAGAATGATGATAGTCCTACAACTTTGATATGATAAGTTTAATGAAGAGAATGATGATAGTCCAACTTTGATACGATAGGTTTGATGATGAGAATGATGATAGTCCAATAACTTTGCTACGCTAAGTTTGATGATGAGAATGATGATAGTCCTACAACTTTGATACGATAAATTTGATGATGAGAATGATGATAGTCCTACAACTTTGATATGATAAGTTTAATGAAGAGAATGATGATAGTCCAACTTTGATACGATAGGTTTGATGATGAGAATGATGATAGTCCAATAACTTTGATACGATAAGTTTGATGATGAGAATGATGATAGTCCTACAACTTTGATACGATAAGTTTAATGATGAGAATGATGATAGTCCAACAACTTTGATATGAGAAGTTTGATCATGAGAATGATTATAGTCCTACAACTTTGATACGATAAGTTTGATGATGAGAATGATGATAGTCCTACAACTTTGATACGATAAGTTTGATGATGAGAATGATGATAGTACTACAAATTTGATACGATAAGTTTGATGATGAGAATGATGATACTCCTACAACTTTGATACGATAAGTTTGATGATGAGAATGATGATATTCCTACAACTTTGCTACGATAAGTTTGATGATGAGAATGATGATATTCCTACAACTTTGCTACGATAAGTTTGATGATGAAAATGATGATAGTCCTACAACTTTGATACGATAAGTTTTATGATGAGAATGATGATAGTCCTACAACTTTGATACGATAAGTTTGATGATGAGAATGATGATATTCCTACAACTTTGCTACGCTAAGTTTGATGATTAGAATGATGATAGTCCTACAACTTTGATACAATAAGTTTGATGATGAGAATGATGATAGTCCTACAACTTTGATATGAGAAGTTTGATGATGAGAATGATTATAGTCCTACAACTTTGATACGATAAGTTTGATGATGAGAATGATGATAGTCCTACAACTTTGATACGATAAGTTTGATGATGAGAATGATGATAGTCCAACAACTTTGCTACGATAAGTTTGATGATGAGAATGATGATAGTCCTACAACTTTGATACGATAAGTTTGATGATGAGAATGATGCTACAACTTTGATACTATAAGTTTGATGATGAGAATAATGATAGTCCTACAACTTTGATATGATAAGTTTAGTGATGAGAATGATGATAGTCCAACTTTGATACGATAGGTTTGATGATGAGAATGATGATAGTCCAACAACTTTGATACTATAAGTTTGATGATGAGAATGATGATAGTTGAACAACTTTGATATGATAGGTTTGTTGAAGAGAATGATGATAGTCCAACAACTTTGATACGATCGGTTTGATGATAGTCCTACAACTTTGATACGATAAGTTTGATGATGAGAATTATGATAGTCCTACAACTTTGATACGATAAGTTTGATGCTGAGAATGATGATAGTCCAACAACTTTGATACGATAAGTTTGATGATGAAAATGATCATAGTCCTACAGGTTTGTGTTCTGGTTTAGGTATCACAAATCTTGACTGAAAGTACGGAACGTGGAGGGGGTAGGGCTGAACTTAAACAGTTACTGTACTCATTGACCTGGCTTAAGTTTTAATACCTTAGTCCGCAGCAAGTAAAGGAAGACAGTCCTCTGAGTTGTATTAATACAACAGGAGTTACAAGACAGTGATTGACAGTATGTGGGCGTTTAGTAAATGTTTTCACTAATCACTTTCTTTGAGAGGGTGTATAAAACTCAAAAAAATTTTACTTTTCTACTGAGTTTAGTTTTATGAATGTATGGATAGTGTGGAATCAAGTGTGGAAAAAGCTCAGACTTGAGAGATGGATCTGGAGAAAGTATTAACTAAAACAATATACAGTAAACAGTAGCATGTAACCAATTTTTTTTTAAGATCTAATAATGGATTTTAATAAAGAGTGATTATATTTGAACTCTTATTTTTTTTTTGGTCACTAACCCACTTCTTTCAATTTTAAAATAAAATCTGTTTTAGTGAAATTCGGACATATTGAACAAAATATCAGAGTCCGTGTAAGTTCACTATAACCAGAGTCGACTGATATTTTTATTAATTTTGAGGACTTAACCCCACCCGCCCCCTTTCTCCAAATCACACTTAGAAATTTCACATTTCAAGATTTATTTGGCTATTTAGAGTTGTCTCTCCACCTGTCTACCAAATTTTTATTCTATAATTCAACTATTTTTTTTTCTATTTATAGCCCCTCATTTTATTGAATACCCATTTTTAAATGTCCCATTTTGAAATGTCCCATTTTTAGAGTTTTCTGTTTATATGCGGCAATTCCTCTATCTTTTTGTCAAATTTCAGCTTTCCAGCTCATCTACTCAATTGTTTTTGACAATCATAATATTCCAACACCTGTTTCCCATTCTTGGGGGGTCGAATTTCGCAAAACCCCTTCATATAGGCCTACGATACATACTACCCGAAAAGAACCTTCCTGCCAAATTTCAAGAAGGATTCATGAGGTACGATGATAGTCAGTGAGGCAGAGCTTTCGTCTTTATATTTAGCCTTTACTTGCAGTAATGTAGGTCTACTGTTGATACTGTTTTAATATATAGGTATTCTTGTACAAACTGACTGAGGCATGTCAAACTAGTCGTAGATTGGTTACGAACGATGAGCAACGGGCTGGTGTCCAGTCAGTCTCGAACGATGAGCTACAAGTTGTATTTCGGTCTGAAGTAATGACATGGGTTGATAATCTTAGTGAACCAAATCACTTTATACCGTTCCCTAAAGTGAGCTGCCCTACCCATCTCTACAGTGAACTCACCTCTGCCGCAACTGCGTGCGCAATTCAGCTTCTGAGGGTTAGAGTAGGTGACGCCATCTGTACCGCACACAGGGTTGTATTGCTGCAAGGTGACGCATGGGCAGTCGTCAGCCCCTGGAGCACTGGGTGCTGCTGTCGTGGTTGTCGTGCGGCGGTTTAGAGGGGGGCGGGGACGAAACTGGCGCTCTAGCCAAGACCCTCTCTGAGCCACCACTGTCATACTTAGCACTGACACTGAAATAAGGGGGATTATGGATCAAGACGCTCTTATTTTAGTTTTAGCAACATGACTATGTTAAATACGTTCAACCTTTGTCCTCGATAACATATTCCTTGGGTTTTTTTTTTATAGTAAAACGCAGTATAACAGGTAGGTGGACATGTACTTTGACAATGAGATACATCAGATATGTGTTGACGCCTTGTTTCCAAAAACAAAACAAATATTTAGAGTCTGGTAAGATAAGTATAAATAAATATTGTCATCAAATAAATAATATTGAGTTATAGACAAGTTTTATTTAGAAAGTAATGTTCACTACCACGTGTGATAAACGACAGTACTACTACTACTGCTCCTTCACCACATGGAAAACAAATCGTATACCTAGTTTCTAAATGATGGATTAAATAGCTGGGGACATTTTCCACCCATGTCTATGATGGACGTGCGTCGGCTAAAAATGTGTGGTCATTTAATAACAAGAGCTACAGTATCAGGTAACGCAGCTATCCTATATATTTAAGCCATCACGATTTGCTCATTCGTACAGTTATAATTGTAGGTACATCTGGCAGCATAAAGCCAATTACCGAGTCGATGTTGGATGTGTTATATTAAAAAGTGATCACACATTTTGTAGCTAATGATTTCCTCACGTCTATCACAGACTCTGCCATAAAATATTAGTGGAAAATGACCCTATTCACATGATGTGTCCTTAATATCTCAGGAGTTAGAGCATTGGCGTACTAAGCCAAAATATCCGGGTTCGGTTCCCGTATCATATTTTAATCTAAAAATATTATATAGTTTCTAAATGTTACGTCTCAATATTTAGTGTTGGCTGTTAGAACTTAAAATTTAAGCATAGTTTAAGTGTTGATTGCTCAGTTCTAAGAGTAATAAATGTGTTGTATATTTAATTGTCGCTGCTAGGTTTGAGTTTTTTTTATTCTTCTATCATAATACACAATTACCTATTATCAGCATCTCACTAAAACCTAACATATAGAACAAAATAAAGCGTTTTAATTTTTTAACAACAGCGTTAACACTGGAATTAATTAAAATGGGTTTGTTAAATAATTGTTTTAAAAACTGTTAAAATTCATCAAGTTGGGATAAGAGCTACGGTAGTCGTTTTAAGCAATAACATAATATTGAGTCGTGTGAAATATCAGTTACGGCCCCATACTAATAAACTAAGTTGAACTTACCACAAAGGAAACAACAAAAGACGGTGAACTTCATGTTGATGCCAAGTCCCACTGAGAAGAAGAAGTTTGATCTTTATATGTGGAGGATGTCTTCTGTGGTAACATATCAGCTCTGCTGACAGGAAATATTGGTTTGGTGGGAAAACCTTGTGACGTTCCCTTATCGATGGTGAACTAGTAGCTTTTAACTGGCTCAGATGTGCCCAGCCGCCAATGAGAGTTACGGAGTATTTAGACTAATTTTCAAGATCATCTGTTCAACTAGTCCAGTTGTCCAAGTCATGAGAGAAAATATACTTTGGAATGCTGGGATACTATTGTTTGAAAACAATGCAGACATCCAGTGGTGCACCCAAAAGGGTAGGGGGGAATTCCCCCTGACACCACGTGGGCTTCATTTTAACATTAGGCTTAAGACTTGATAGTCAATAGCTAGGCCATTCTGAAAATTAAAACTAGCCCTGCCTTAAATTCCCAATTAAAATAAAGCAAAAATACAATATATTCCATACATTGAATACGAAGCCGTAGCCAAATAAATTTAAAATTCATTTTAATACTTCATTATTTAGTGTTTAAAAATTAAGAAAATTAAGATACAAGTATCTATAGCTAGGAGGCCCTATTATGATATTTATTCACAGTATTGTATTTAAGGATCAAAACACAAGCTAAGGACACCAAAGGCGTCAGAACTCCTCCTACTACACCCAATTTCACGTAAAGTTAAGATATCTACTGTACCTGATTGGGATTCGAATAATTTATAACGCTACCAAAGCTGGTTAGCCAACACATGAAGCCATAGTGCAATAGAGGTATCGATCATAACATAGATCCATAGTGCAATAGAGGTATCGATCATAACATAGAGCCATAGTGCAATAGAGGTCTCGATCACAACATCGAGCCATAGTGCAATAGAGTTATCGATCACAACATAGAGCCATATTGCAATAGAGGTCTCGATCACAATATAGAGCCATAGTGTACTAGAGGTATTGATCACAACATATAACCATAGTGTACTAAAGGAATCACAACATAGAGCCATAGTGCACTACAGGTCTCGATCACAACATTAAGCCATAGTGTACTAGTGGTCTTGATCACAACATAAAGCCATAGTGTACTAGAGGTCTCAATCACAACATAATCTTGCGTCCACTAGAGCTGTTGATTATAACATAGAGCCATAGTGTACTAGAGGTTTCGATAACAGCATAGTCTGTGATGAGGTAATCTTACATATAATTTGATGATCCCTTTCCCGGTAATAGTAATTACGAGAAAAAGACAGTAAAGTGGGGGGCTTTAGGCCCCAATTTGACCTTTGACTTTGACATCGTCCAATTTGAATGTTTGCCCATTTAATTTTTGCCCCAATTTTTGCCTCATTTGTTGTCCCATTTGATTTTTATGTGTACTCATTTGATTTAATGTGTGCCCCATTAGTTTTTAATGTGTTCCCCATACGATGTTTGCCCTATTTGATTGTGTATCCCTGGAGGAGGGTTTTGGGTGGTAGTTTTTTATTTATTTATTGGTCTGGGCGTTTCTTATTTATTTGTATGGAGGAGCGAACAGTTTCTGTCATCGGGCACTCCTCCCGTGACGTGTCAGCAAATCTGCCCTTGAGGGCTGGGTGATGTATCACTCTGAGGGACCCCTTGTAACAGAATATGATGTCACTCCACCCCCCTCAAAGTTCGACCCATCTTTCCACATCCGTGAGAACATTTACTGTTATTTCCCCGGGGCCCCAGGTCATTATTAGGGGGTAATTATATTAAACATGTTCAAACAGGAAAATACGGGCTAGCACTGGCTCAGTACAGCACTGTGATTTTCCACTCCAAGTTTGATCCGCTTTTCACATTCGTGAAAAAATGTACTGTTATTTGCCAATCTATTTTGGGACTCAACCCCCAGGCTCCGGTTTTACCAGCATGACATCCTGGTTGAGAGATTTCCTATTTTTGGATCCAATTCCATCACCCTTTAGTCGACACGACATCCTTGTTGAGAGAATTCCCGTACATCCATTGATGACGTTTGGCGTTATTGGCGTTACTGGTTAAGTCAAGTGCATGATTCTCTCATGCACATTAGTGATGACACCAATCTCACAAGACCATCCAGTAATATTTCACGAGTTGAGGTCAAGGACTTGCTAAAACTATGGGAAATTTCAAATTTGTTGCATCTCTTGTTGCGTTGTAGGCCTACACCATTCTGAATGAAATTAACATAACCAGCAAGTTACTCCAGTCCAAGGAATTTGATTTAGCTGCTGCTACAAAGTAGCTTCATGCAACAAAATTATTCCTTGAAAACTGCAGAAGTGATGTGGGATTTGAAAAGATGTTAGTAGATGCAAAAGAAATCACCGAATAACTTGAAATCACAGTTTCATTTGAGTCAGAGCCAGGACCTGCACACTTGAAAAGAAAAAGTTTTTGTATAAACAGAAGATGAGGCAATACAAAATGCAAAACATTAGTTCAAATTATACTTTTATTTTGCAATCCTTGATACTTCAATAAACTCTATAAATGGACGATTTATCCAGATTGAAAAAATCACATCTATAGTTGGATTTCTTTACAACATTGGGCAACTTATACAACTGACCAGAAATTTGTCACTGGATACTCCTTCAAGTATGCAGGGGAAGCCTTTGGCTGGGAATCCCGTAAGAAGAAAACCATGGCGCTCTTAACCGCCTAAGTGGAATATTTGTCCTTAACGGAAGCGACTAAGGAAACAACTAATTTAAAGCAACTTGCCATCGACATAGGCATACCTTTCAGAACTACCACAATAGCTAAAGATAGTCAGGTAGCCTAAAATCTCTCTATAAACCCAATTGTTGGCTCTCGTTATAAACATAATATAGCTATTAAAAAACATTTCATCAGCCCAGAGAAGTTATAAGCTATTGAAATGTCAACGTGGCATATTACCCAACTAAAGAAAAAGATTCCGATATCCTCAAGAAGGCTCTTCCTGGATGGTAGAAATCAGAAACAAACTTGGACCTATGTGAAAAGGGTTCTTGCTCGTGAGGGAGAGGGTTGTAAGAATCAAGTAAGTTATCATGACACTCCCAAGTACATTGTTTATGATAGACTCTGTTTTGTGGTTTTATCTCTGTTTTGTGTTTCCATGGCAACATTGTTTTTTTTTTTTTACCATCCTTGTATTTTGGTAATATAAGTGTATTTTCCTAAAGTTAATTGTATATTCTTATAATGTAACGATGAATAAAGCCAATAATACCACTTCAACTTTTTGTCTAATATACTACTGTCAACCGGAAATACTACGGCCAAGAGGTTTACTAGAGTGACTGTTGAGAAAAAAATTGTAAAGCTAAATCTACAAAAATAAGGCCTAAACTTGTATTTTAATAGTCAATATATATTTTTACTAACAATGAGATATACTTGGTAAACTATATTTATAATAAAGGGTACGGAACTCCGCATGGACTTTCTCACTCAATTGTTTAAAAATGGAGATATTTACAAAAACTCGTAATATATGTGAAACGAAATAATATTCATTAGCAAACTCAAAACATAAATTGCACTATACTTATGTAAAATAAAAATTTAGTCCTGGTTTTAAATTTTATAATTTTATTTTTAAAGAATTAATGTCCTCATTGTATGTTTGGATCGATAAAGAAGATCAATATTTGGTTTACAAGGGTCAACACTTCGTATTAAAATCATGACTTCCAGTTAAAAATTTTGACTTTTAATAGGTGTTGCATATCTTCATGTCATCACATTGCTACTAAATTCCTCATTTATAATCATCTTGAACAATTTAAAATGTAAATATTGACTATTGAGTCTAGAATGAAGATAGATCATTGTTGTACAAACATTTCTCCTAAGAGCTCAAAGGAAAAATAACAAACTTTTTGAGAGACTTATATTTAATTACTCTATGGCATTGGAGAAATATTGCGTTAAAATTTAAGTAGTATCTCTTTACAACTAAAGCTCACAAAATTGTATTAATATATTTGCCAATATCTCGGAAACTGTTGGTTTTATAAAATCTTATTTCATATAAAAGTTTTTTATTTTTAATAGTCCTACAATTTTGCAATGATGAGTTATTTAGTATCTCAATTAGTTGCGGAGATACGGAAATTTCAGCTTCTTTAAATAACCCTAAAAGTCATTTTCATGGGAAAATTGAAATAACCAGTTTATTTATAATTTTAATCAACGCCTAGATACGAATTTAAATAAAACTCGGTAGAGCCGATTTTGAGAAAATCGAATTTTTCTCTTTTAGATCGTTATTAAACTACCCTTAATTTTAGGGGTAGATATCCAATTCAAAATGCCCTCGGGATAACCTTATAAAAACCCTAGATACCAAGTTTTAGCCCGATCGGTAAAATAGTTTAGGCTCTAGTCGGAGGTACAGACAGAGAGACGGAAATTCAAAAATCACTTTTTCGTATTTAGGGAGTCATGAAACGTCAAGATTCATAAAAATCTAGGGTTCAATTTTTTTGACGATCACAATACTTTCTCTACCTGTAATATAGCGAGAAAGTAAAAAGTAAATAAAAACCTAAAACTTGTAAATGAATGCAATTTCTATTAATTTATCTAACTATTACAATACAATAGGTAGCCTACACCTATTGTAAATCTTAAATTCCCTGAAATTTGTACACAAACGCAATTTTTAGTGAATGTATCTAATTAATACAATGCTACAGGTACACTTACTGTTAACCTTCAATCACATGATAAATTAACTGGATCTGGCAAATCAGGATTATCACTTTCTTGCTCTCTTGACGGCCCTTGGACGGTAGGCTATTGCTTTCTTTAAGGCTCTGAGATGGTAAGCTCTTGCTCTTTTGACGGCCCTTGGACAGTAGGCTCTTACTCACTTGATGGCACTCAGACAGAAGGCTCTTGCTCTCTTGAAGAATCTTGGATGGTAGGCTCTTGCTCTCTCTAAGGATCTGGGACGGTAAGCTCCTGCTCTCTTGATGGTCCTTGGACGGTAAGCTCTTGCTCTCTTGAAGGCTCTTGCCCGACAACTCTTACTGTTGTGAAGGTCTTGGGTCGTTAGACTTAAGATTCTCAACTTTTTTGATGAAATGGTCAAGACTCATCTGACGGGCATAATTCTTCCTCTCTCTTTTAGAGTTATTTGTAGCAAGCCAAAGAACTCAATCTCTCTGGCAACTTTGGCACTTCCACCCAGGCAGCCATTTGTTTTGTTGAAGTTGTTTGATAAGCTCAACAACATAGAGTTCTTCCTCTTCATTCTTTATGTCGTTCGTTCTCCATTTCTAGAAGATCTTCATTGGTAAATTCTGTTGAGTAGGATTGGAGCAATTCATCCACATTTCCCTGGTCTATGTCCTCAAATCCAACATATTGTATTGTCAACGATGTCATGTCTTGAACTGGAAAGCTCTTGTTTAGGATCAAAATCATGAGAATCAGAAACTTCAAGCCAAATATTTTTCCAAATTCACTTCATACAGAACTGTTTAACATCTGCCCATGAACTTCCAATGTTGTCAATGCTACCCCCTTAACACAAAACCTTACAGCAAATATCTTTGTCCTCACTGGAGTGTGCGTGCACAAGGTCACGCCGCCACCGCACAAGGTGACTGCGAAACTACAGCCAACCATCCATTATTATTTATATAATTTTAATCACGTTATAGCAAAAACGCATAAAGTGAGATTGCGTACGATTAGGAATACCTGTATTTAACGGTCTCATCCTGCTGTTTTCGCATTTATTTTAGTCATGCCAAACATTAGAATTAATACAAACAAAACTAATTAAGAAAAATTATATATGATGTGGCTCAACAAAAAAACTTTGAAACACTGAAAATTTAAGTAGGTTTTCATACACCTTTGCCCTACATTTGTTACTAGCCATAAAACCACTAACTAGTTTTACAAATTTCAAGTTTGTTGAGCCTCTCAGGGTATGCATTATTCAGACACAAGTGATTTAGTCTACGTTGCCTAATCGTGGAACGAAGATAGTTTTTTTATTCGTGTAATTATTGAAAAACTTCTTTCTGCAGTAGCTGATGTAGCTGGTATCACTATCAAAGTTTTCGAAATTTCTTCATTGTGTGCTCCAAGCACATTATATTTTTATTATGTTACCTTAGTGTGAACTTTGTACATTGTCTCAACAAGATCAGTTACACTATCTAAATGTTTTACTATATTATTTTGGGGGGGAGTGAAAATTATACTTTTTACCTCCCTCAATTTTTTTTTGGGGGGGGAAGTAAAATTTACCCCCATAAACAGCCGCGGTCCCCCCCCCCCCCATTCTTGCGTCACTGATACTTTGGTTTTTGTAGTGTCTTACTACCCATCCGGACTATGCACGCTATTGAGTGCGAGATGAGGAACATATAATTCAGAAAAAATATAGCTCATTTGAATGAGGGGAACGCTTAGACTCATCTAGGAAAGCCTCCTCTTTACATCCTGCTTGAATTTGAATTCTCTCAGACACTGCAAAAACTAAGCCAGAATATCCTGGTGTTTAATACGCGTGTTTTGTATTTTAAATCCTAGTGTATATTTAAAATATTAAAACACTTAGGACCTATATTTTTTCTTGTGTTTATGTAGGTTAGGCAAGTCTACTCAAAGCAGTGTTTATTAAATTATGTGAATAGAAATTCTCTCAGCTATGTTTTTAAATAAATAAAAATATTTAGCATAGTTTGAAATAGTTCTAGTGGATTTTATTTTTCAGAATTATACAAACACTAAAATTAAAATACTATTTTTTTTGTGTGTATGTGACTATACTGAATGTCTTGTTAGGCCTGTCATATCTTCATATGCCTTATAATCCAGTTTAAGACTAGGACAGATAGACATGCTACCAATTGAGCTAAGGTGTTGTATATTCTTTTTACATCATAGATCAAATTCATAGTAAAAGCTACCATAATAACCCTTGTTTGAAGCTTAAAACATACATACATATTCACGCTGTTCCCTTATGGGTTAGGCAAGAAACTGTGCATATAGCTCTAAAAAAACAACTCCATACTTAATCCATCCTCACTATTTTTCTTTACACTTCCCTATCCTTGCATACTTCCTTCCCTTCAACAACATCCACACATCGAGTCATAGATGCTCATTTATTCTTCATGCATAAGAGAATCATAAAAAAGTAATGCTTTCTATTGACATTATTTTCACTCTTTAAACAGTAATCTAGTTTGTATTATTCTTGCAGATATTGAATATACTATAAGTAGCTTAGACATTACACTTACAAACAAGATTAATATATTAGTTAATTTAAGAAATTTAGCCTAGTAGTTGTTAAAATATGGTGTAATAATACTCAAAAGAAAGTGAATAATTTATTCAATTTACATTCACATATGAATTTAATATATCAATTTTAACAAAATAAGGCACAGTAGTATTTAAAACATATACCTAATGAAACGTGACTTTACTTTATTTTATGCAAGGCAATTTACAGAAATTTAAACATTTGTAAGTACAAACTAGCTATGTTTACATTTGTATATGGAAAATAATTGCAAAAAAGAATATTAGGAACAAAATATATAAGAAACAATATGTCTTGCACAGTGAAATAGAGGAACACAGCTCACAGATGCTATAAGAGCTAACTCTTAAAGTGTTTATGAGGACCTTTAACCTGACCCTAGCCTTATTTTATTTGGACTTTTAATAAAGAGCATGAAATGCGCTATTTTGATCCCTAAATTAACCCATTCCCTGGCGCGTGTTTAACACAGCCAGCTACAATGTCCCGGCAGCCATTTTTCTACATGTATACTCTTATCCGACACATATTTTCATTACTCACTTATAATAATCAAATAAATAATAGCAAATCTTTATCACGTAAAAGTTTGTATAGCCGTTTTCAAATAATATTTTCTGTACCAAAATTAGGTAAGATACTTTTTGAAGTATACTTTTATAGGTAAAGTAGATTTTACTTGCACAACTATTTTGAAGACTCAACAAACCCTATAACTCATCTTTAAATTATTTACATTAATAATTGGTCCTGTGGAAAAAAAACATGTTTTTTACTAACGTCGTTAAGCACACTTTATTGTATAGAAAAATATTCAAAGCTTTTGTGCGCTGTAAAATAGGAATAACTATTTAAATACTTTAGATGCACACATCATATTAATTTCTTTATATTCTTATTAGTGTCTGTACATCTATGCATGTATAGCTGTCAAGATTTTTTGTAATTCCCAATAAGCCAAAAAGCTGAGATTTAGGGCAAATGTAGACTTAATCAATATGCCAAAATTCAAAGGTATGAATGTCATAACGTTGCATGGAACAATCAGATCTCTGAACTAGCATAAAGTCTTACTCGATTAAGCCTACACGATACAGTAAGGTCAATTTACAAAACTATAATACTCTAAAACACCCGTTTTAGTTAATCACTTTAATAAATTTATATACTATTAATTACAATACCAACTGAACCTAAGAAAACAACCTTCAAGGCATCTAAGAGTTTTAATGTTTAGGTTGGGTTAGAATAAGTAATATTATGTTTGTTAACATTTTTAGTAAATTGAACCGAGTTCCAAAACAAACATGATACTGATTGAGTTCCATAGCACTCACCATGTTGTACACAAATCTAAATGAAACCTAGTCTTTACATATTTGCTCCAACTTTATTAAACACTATATTATGTTCTTTTTTTTAAAAAAAAATAGAGTATTTGTGAAATAGATATGGTTTTTACAGATCAATAATTCAAAAGATGGATCCTTAGTAATGTGATTTAAAACTACACTATATTTAACACTTCATGATATAATGCATTTCCTCTATTTAGTATAAATACATTTATTAACTAGCTGCAACATCCAAAGATTAAATTTAAATATTAACACTTAATTTAGTTTAATATAATTTATCCAAAAGACAATATTTACAAAACCAATCACTGTACACATATTTTACTCTAATAGATTTAAATACTTTGGCACCAAAGATTACTAGTGTATACCATAATAAAATAACATTACAGCTATCACAAATTAAATACTAGTTTTATTAAACCTTTAATATTAAGCAGCATAACAAAAGAACCAGTTTGGACATCATGAATATATTTGTTTGACGAGTCTTGTAACAATATATAAAATGTTTTATCAGTCTCAATAATGTACTACAAAAGTACTTCATTTAGAAATTATCTTCTTATTTAAAACTTTAAGCCCTAATCTCTATATATAGCATAATGTAATATATTTACTGTTTATGATTGTGTTTACAAAGACAATATTAAAGCATTACTTAAATAAATTTATTGGGTATAATGTTCATTTAGGATAGTCTTTGTATATCATTTTGGATTTCTCCTTCTTAATAAAGTCTCTTGCCAGTTTGTCGCCTTGTCTATGATCTAATGCTCTGATAGTCTCGGAACCTGTAACAAACATTTTACCACACATGCTCAATTTTGAACAAAATACAAAGACAAAAATTATGCACGGTAATTATTTAAGATGGTTACAAATCTAATATTATGGAAGTGGCTTAACAATTCTAGAAATTATCGAATGCTGGAGCAAAATATAATTGAGGTGCAAGTAGCTTTAGATGCCACATGGAGTGAGCTTTTCCTGCCAGGCTAACACAAATCACACGCTATATACTTTCTCTAGTAGGAAAATACATGCCACACAGGGCAAGCTAGTACCTGAGTAGTTTTAAGAATATAAGTCAGTAAAAATGTTTTGCTGCGTTTGAAAAAGTGTGTAGCTTGAATATTAATTGATGTTAACACTTCAGTTTTTTAAATGGTCCCAATTTACTTGGTTATTTTTATAGGTAATTATAAAGTCTTGGTGATCACTGGCTATTGGCAGGGTGCTTGATGTTGCTGCTCCTTAAAGGGATTTCTTGGTTTCAGGTGTTGGTTTTGACCCCTGGTTGATCCAGGTTACCAGAACTTCTCTAGCTGTGCTACCGCTTCATGGTGGTGTTTCCACAAATGGCGCTTGGCCCGAGTTTAGTTCTTGTTGTAACAGTGTTACAGGCACTTTCTGTTCTATACTAGGATGTTCTGCTTGTCTGTCTGTAGCTACTCTGGAGCCTGCCTAACAACGTTCTATCACTATATATGATTGTCCTTGTTGATAACCTCATATATTCACTCCCCTAAGGTTTTTTTTCGCTATGACCAGGGTCCACTTGAGGTGGTTGGCAGATTATTCCTGACTCCACACTTTTCCTCCTTGCTAGAAGTGTCGCTTAGGGTGGGTGTTTGTTTCTTGATTTTCTCTCACACGCAATGTGTGGTCCAGATGTAGCACATCTAGAGCTTTTTGTAGCTTTCAACCTATGGTCCGCTCTGCTGGGGTCACTCCACTGGTTGTATGTGGTGTAATTCCGTGGATAAAAAGAACACGAGTGAGAAAGAAGTGTATGTCAATCTCTCTTAACATATTTTCTTCTGCCAATTCCACCTGGCCATTACTTGAAGAATGTTATGAAGGTGTTTAGCTATGTACTGATCTATTTTTTTTCCTCCAGATTACAGCAAGCTCGGCAGACACAAATTGAGTACCATTGTGGCTAACTAGTGTGTCTGGGGTCCCGTGTCTCGCAAAAATCTCTCCCGTGTTCTTGATCGGTGCCCCACCTGTCATTGAGTTTACTGTGGTAGCTTCTATCCATTTTAAATTTGCATGAATTCTAGTACAAGGTTAGATAGGTTTTGGCCAAGGATGAGTTTTAGTCTTGACTGGATTAAATTTCACCGCCTGGCAGGTGTTGCAAACACACCGAGCTGCTTCTACTTCGTGGTCTTGTTTTTACATCACATTTATATGTGTGCTACTAGTTCGTGTCTACGATTCCCAGGTGGATGTTATGAAGCAGTTGCATACCAGCAGGTCTTAAGGATGTTGGCATGACCAACCAGATTCTTAGATCACACAATCTCTAAGTGTCTAGCTCCTGATGTAACTTCCAAAACGATGTTAGGTCTGTACCGGTATTACAATATGGCCACCCAGTTTCAATTAATATTTTAACTTTGCTAATATAATGTCATTTTTTTGTTTCGTATTCCATTTGGGATGTAGATATAGGTGATTCACCTTATATACCTGGGAGTATGCTGAGAGTAACTGCATGCTCCACTTTCTTGCCAGGTCAATACTGCAATTCGTAGTCGTAGGTTAACATAATCAATTACCATCTGAGCATGCGAGGTGAAACCACAGCTGAAAGACGTTTGTGAGCAACTAAAACTCCTAAAAGTGGTTTGTGCTCTGTCACTAATGTAAATTTGCGTCAAAGAAGGTTTTGTTGAAGCATTCATAGCTATTCAATGCTTTAGTGAGTGTCTTGAAACAAATACTATTGGCTTCTTTGTAATTGTTTTCATTCTATGAGCTAGTACTGCTCAAAATTACATGAGGGCTGGCTGGGATCACAGGTAAATACAACATAATTGTTTGTGTTTGGTCTATAGTGAACCATTATGGGTGCCGGTGCTAGTAACTGTTTAGCCATAAGCATGGCTTTTCTATGTTCCTGAATTTATTTACAGTTATTGTGTTGGTCCAGTACACAGTGTAGTGGTTCAAGGATAGTAACTGTTTTGCAGATAAAAAATACAGCAACACTAGAAATGCCTGTAACGTGTTTTATTCACAGTTTTTGAAGCATTCTGAATGGACCTCACTTTGTCTGCACTTGGTGTAACCCTGAATCATCAATTCGATAACCCAAAAAAGTGTATCTGTAAGTTCTACTCTCTCTCTCGGTTTGTCCTTCTGTACTTGATCTCACAACCTAAACGGTTTGATGTAGTTTTGTTCAAACTTGATATTTAGGTATTATGTGCCAATATTATTAACTTGAGACATTTTTTAAACTTTAATTCTAGCCTTTAAAATAAGGGTTAATTAATGATTTTTTTTTTAATAATCTGAAATTTTTCCAAAATGGTTCCAACAATTTTGTTTAGAATGGATAGCTGGGGTGTATTTGACATGACAAAAAATATTGTATAGCGTACCTATTTTTTGGTAGTAAATTTGCTTAGGGCTAGTTTACTTAAGACTGCCTTTTGAAAATTATTGGATTATCAAAAATTGATCTACGATTTTTTTTAAAATATCAATCATAGGAATGTTTTACATGATGAATAATAGCACTGTATAATTGGTTTTTTTTAATGTATATATAGTTTACATATGACTTATTTTTTAAATTCAAAATATTGTGAAAATGGCTTTAGCGTTTTTGCTAAAATTTGCTATCTAGTCAATGCTTTACGTGCTATATAACAAGTGTGTAGAAATCCCGGGGTTGGGAGGTCCGAACCCCCTTGAAATTTGATGTACTCCTTATAGGGGGATCTGTATAAAACCTTTTATAGGCTGAAGGTACCGACACTAATATAGTAAAATTTTCTAGCGGATCACCCCATCCACACCCCCTTATAAAAGTTAGCTTGGGTGGAGCCCTCAGATTGTATTTACTGTTAGTACATCAGCAGAATCTGCAATATTCTTTGAGCTGTGTAAATGCTTGCTTTGAATCAATTTTTGAAAAAAATGGTTCCTCTTGATAGCTGTGCAAAAGCCCCTGAAGCTGTGGACAGAAGGTATGTAACGAGCTCTGGGTACTTTGTTCAGTCCTGCCCTGTAATCCCTACAAAGACAAAGCTCCCCATTTCATTTTTTCAATTATAGCTATAGTTAATGATGTGACCCATCTGGAGTATATCACTGGCTCATATACCTGTAGATAAACCGGCTCTTGATTCTCTTTATCCAACCTGGCTCTTAACACAAAAGGTACTTGCCTGGCCTTGTAATTTTTTGGAGGTAGAGATGAATCAAGCTCCAGTGTCTCCAAAGGTCCTTTAAACTCTCCAAATGTGATGTCGGTCACTGAAGGATAACCTTGTTTAAATCCTTTACCTCACTCTGTGTAAGAAAGGTATTTGGCACTATAACTTCCTTGTTTGCCCCCTATCCATGCACTTTCCTCCTGCGGCCTGGTATTCACTGAGGTGTTACATACAACATTGAATCCATGAACCATGAGCCCCACCTATGCTACTTTCTCTATTCACTGTCTTAGCGCTTTAGCCACACATATTTGATGAGCTAAAATGGTGTAAGTATGTTATGACTTACCGAGAGATGCCGGTCTGCTAAGCTTGAGGTGAATCTGCTCCATCTGTTCCAAGCCAACCGTCATTTCAGTCTTGGGAATGTCAGAAAAGGAAATGAACGTCTCACCAATGAATTCGTTCCTCATACCAAGGAAGTCTTGATCCTTGATCACAAACTGCACCATCGCATCCTTCATCTGAAGCTGCTCCAAAGTTAGGTGTCTGTGGTAAACATGACATTGTTATATTGTGGAGACTTACAGTCCTAACACATGCTATTGTGGAGGATTACTACTGTTGCTGTGCTGTAGTGTATATAAAATCATGATTGTTGTTAGGTAGATTATTGGAGGTTAAGAATACAATGATTTTACCTTGCCCTAGGTATTTTTGGACTAAGATATAGGTAGCTGAAAATTTAAGAATTTTCTTTAGTCTTTGTCTGTACTATGTTAAGCAATCAACAACATAGACCTAGAAAATAAGTCTTTCTATGATGTAGAAGTCATTATTATCATACTTGTATGGTAATCATCATCATCAACTGTTTCTAGCCTGTGGTCAGGTCATTTAAGTAAAATGCTCCTATCTTCTGCTATCCTTTCACCATTCTTCTCCTCTCACTTGCACACTTTATGTTATCTGCTCCTCTCACCTCTTTCTTGGCCTCCCGTACTATTTTTTTCTCTACATACTTCATTTCCAGCCTCATTACATGCCCATACCATCTCAGTCTTGCTTTCTTTACACAAACTTGTTGAATGATTCCCATAAATAATGTGATAGTATCAAGAGCCGTCACTAGAAATTGTATTAGTTTTATTAAATTATAGGGCTCATAGGATATGATCTACAACAACTATAATTTGTGATAACTTTCAGGTTGAGATTTAATACTTAAAGTCTCTTTCTAAGTCACGTTAGAAAAACAGTTGATATCAATAAGTGCTATTTTTTAATTTAATTTATCTTAGGTGAGTTCCAAGGATGACTCAATAAAATGGATGATGCAGGATTCAACAACATCAAGCTGAGGGTGTCTGTTAAAAGACAATGTGTATATTTAGATTTGTATTGCTCAAAATACGATTGAGAATATTAAAATAAAATTGATGGGGAAAAAAACAAGTTAATAAATGAATAAAAATTAGGACAACCCACAACAATGAATAAAATTGAATCCAAATGTCAGCTTGTCAATATGAGTTAAAGTTCCACAAAAGTGTCGCTATCTCAACAATACATCATCATATATCAAAGATATGGTGGGTATTACCATAATTATTCATTCAGTGAGGGTTAATTATTAATCTAATTATGTTAATTTTAATTATTAATACAGTCTGTGCTAGTATTTTATTTGTCATGAAGAGTAATTTTAAATCAGTGATATTGTACTTACAGTGTATAATTCTCATCAAATAATGGAAAAAGGGTTTTTTTGTGCGTTTTGGTTCTTGGGATGGGCACTCCTACAAACTTTTCCTCAGGTAGAAGGTGAACTTTAACATATGGATCACATGAACCTAAAACATACAAAAATTACAATTATATAAATTTTGTTCCATTTATTATTGTAAATAACAAGATAAATTAAAACATTTCAGAGTTACATCATGTTGGCCAAACTGATCACAGCAAGGATATTGAACATTGCAATGTTGGTTCAACTGAACAGAACAATGCCCGAAAGAGCTGTTGCTGATTGAGTGTACGTATGATTTAGTAAAATCTGTATTTATACACGTGTATGTATTATTGAGTCAAACAATATTAAAGCAGAATTATGTTTTACCTTTGTTGGTTATTTAATTTAACATTACAACAATATTAAATAATTAACATCTCATTAGGAGATCATCATATACTTGTGATGTATAATAATAAGAATGATTTATCAATGAGTCTCATTAATAAACTGCACTTGTAGGGTTGTTTATCAGTGTTTTAAATTTTTTAAAGGTTTTATAAGTTGGCTATATCATCACAATGCTATTCAAAAATTTAATTTAAAAAAAAAGAATTACTTAAGAGATCCCACCCAGTCATAGTATCAGGAAAATCACCATATTGGGAGCAAAGTCGTTTCTATAAATGTATTTTGGGTGGTGGCTCGTAGGGAAGTCTCCAACATGTGATACCTGGGAGAATTTAAATAGTTAATCCTTCTTGGAGCAAATTTTAAAAATGGTAAAACATAGTTATCAAGGCATTAAGAAGAAATAAAAAATTAATTATTAATAATACTTTAGGAAAAGTTTTGAACCACCCTCCCTCCTCGCCTGGTAGCATGATGAACAAATGAACCTTCCTCACTCCTCGTTTGGTAGCATGATGAACACATAAACCTCCCTCCCTCCCTCCTCGTTTGGTAGCATGATGAACACATAAACCTCCCTCCCTCCCTCCTCGTTTGGTAGCATGATGAACACATAAACCTCCCTCCCTCCGTGCTTGGTAACATGATGAACACAGAGTCTAAGAGTATCTTATGAGTCGACACTGAAGAGCATTTTCCTTTACAATGAGCCACAAGACTGGATCCTCTCATTCGATGGATAGGTTTTTAGTTTTGTAAAGTTTAACCTCCTACAGATATTATTTCAGTTTTAAACAATGACATTACACTGATTTATGATACTGCTTTGACAAACACATTTGACACACAAGTAAGTTTTCATGTAATACTTTGTATAACATTTGTTTAGTTTTGGATAGCAAATTATATAAGGTTAGTTTTAGTTGTTTTACATAAAATACAAACAATGATTAAACTTACAAGCCAACTAGAACAATCCCCTCACCACTAATTTCTAGTAACATGTCATCATCTAAATTAAATGCATTCTTTTTCCAACACCAATTATTAATAAAAATGTGTATCTTAAAACTGTTGTGTATGTAGTTGCAGAGATTGATAGTGATAAGATTATATTTACAAAAAAATAATAAAGACTGGTCACCCCTGAAAAACTATAGCTATTCTACAAATGTTCAAACAACAAATAAACTAGATGTATATATTCCTTTAGTTGTAAATGAAGATAAAGCAGTGAACATTGTTGCCAAGCAAATACATGCATCTATGTAAACTAGCCAATATTGATACATTATTATTAGTACTCAATTTTATCTTCGAATCAAGATGAAAATTGCATTCTGAATTTATTGAAGATTTCAAATTATGTTTTATTTATAATTTTAACATTTCACATGACAGTCTCACATTTTGACTTAAAGGAAAGTGATGATCAATAATGTAAAAATTAATAGTGTACCTGATGCACTTGATCATGAATGTTAGTTTTATTATACTGGTCTACAGTTATTATTCTACACACAGTTCAAAATACATGTGTCATCTTAAAATTTTTGGGGAAATTCATTTTTTGTTGATCGGTCACATTTTGTTTATTCTTACTAAGAAATTTTTTTCCGTTTTTGTTTTATGTGTGAAAAATATAATATGTTTCTATGTGTACAAAATTACAACTCACTTTTGATTTAAAGAAAGTTGAAATGAATTAAAATACCCCGGTTAATTACACGTTTTCAACAGGTACATTGAGGAAATAATCGAAGGTTGGTAAATATATTGTGAGTTGGAAGTTTCAATGCAAACCTTTTTGTGTTGGTGAAAGTAAACTTTAGTTGTTAAAGTAACCTGGTACAATCATGGAGGCAAATAATCAATCAGTGATTAAACTAATTGGAGAAGATAACTGGTAAATTTGGAAATTCCAGGTAAAGATAATTTTAAAATCATACAAGGTTCTTGACTGCATCATAGATTGAGGTCAAACCTGTAAAGGAAGGTGCCGATTTAGCTAAGTGGAATAAAAAGGATACTAAAGTGCAACAAATTACTGTTGGTATCTGAAGAACCTTTATTACATTTACTAAGTTGTACTACTGCAAAGGCGATGTAGGACAAACTTGTGTCCATTTATCATCAAAAATCAGAGGTTACATTTCACTTACTGCAAAAAAAAAAAGTTATGATTATTTTTATGAAGGTGAAGGAATTGCTGCTTTTTCTTCTAAGATAGAATGTATTACTTCCAAATTAACTTTATTGTGTGAGAATATTCCAGATACCATGATTATAACAACAATTTTAATGTCACTTCCTGGACCTTACCATAATTTTATACCCGTGTGGGAGTCAGTTCTTAAGGAAAACAAAACTAAAAATGAGTTGATTGCCCGTTTGTTGATAGAGAGGAGCATATCAGATCTCTTGATAAAGCAAGTGATGTAAATGCCTTAGTTTTCAAACAACACCTTAAAAGAAATAGAAAGTCCATTCAATGTGAAATTTGTTTCAAGGCAGGCCACTCAAGTAAAGACTGTTTAAAGACCAAAGTATGCCATTATTGTAAAAAACAAGGTCATATACAAAAAATACTGTCGTTTTAGGAAGGAAAAAGAAAGCCAAGATAACAATCCTAGAACCAATGCACTCATAGTGTCTGTCTTTTTAGGTACTACCAAGTCAGGAAAAACTGAATGCTTCTTAGATACTGGAGCCAATGAGCATATGTGTTGCATGCAGGAACTTTATGAAAACTATGACAAACTAACAGTTGAAAAACAAATTAAAATTGGAGATTGCTCAACCATCAAAGCCACAGGAATAGGAACTATCCGTTTTTATGCCTTTGATGGAAATACCTGGTTACCTAGTGTAATGGATAATGTGTTATTTGTCCAGGAACTTTAAGTTCACCTTTTTTCGGTTAGTTCAACCCTTGATAGAGCTCATAATTTGATTGTTGATAAACAAATATGCAAATTTATAGACAAAATGGGAAAAATCTGTGCAACAGCCAGCAGGCATGGAAAAACTCTTTAAAATGAATTTTCAATTTGATGATTTCATGTTGTATGTGAATTTTTCAGCAACCAAACGGGAAAGTTTAGTTGAGTGACATGAACAACTGATTCACCAAGACTTTCGTCATGTGAAAAAAATTCCGTAAGACACACAAAGTAGATTACTTGCCTGTCGAAAACCCCTTTTGCAAATCATGTATACATGGTAAACAGCACTGTCCACCTTTTCCAGCAAGTAGATCCAAAATGACAAAAGGTGGGAAATTGGTTCATATCGACCTTTGTGGACCGTTTTAAGAACCATCTATAGGAGGGTCTTGGTACATTATGCTGACCTGAGATGATTTTTCTCGATACCAAATTATATTTTTCTTAAAGGAGAAGTCCGAAGTGAAAGAAAAAATGATGACATATTTGAAGACTTCCAAGATAAATTTGAGAGGTGAGGTACAAACCATCAGGACTGATAATGGGCTTGAATTTGTGAATAAAGAAATGAAGATGCTACTTGAAGATCACGGAGTCAGGCAACAACGCACAGTAGTGTATAGTCCCCAGGAGAATGGAAAGGCAGAACAAGAAGTGGGTACTGTAGTTGAATGTTGTGTAACCAAATTAGCTGCAGAAAAAATGGACAAAAAGTATTGGAGATGAAGCCATTAATGCAAGTGTTTTTGTTTTGAATCACACAGAAAAGAGTTCGATGAAAGATAAAACCAACCTATGAGGTTTGTTTTAACAAAGAAGTTGGTGTAAATTTATTTAAAGTTTTTTGGTTGCAAAGTTTTTGTGCAAATTCCAAAAGAAAAAAGGAGGGAGTTAGACCGAAAAAGTCAAAGTGTTGTCTTTGTTGGCTCTGACGATCACACTAAGGGTTATACAATTTACTAACCCGCAAAATAACAAATTTGCTCTTGCACGTGATGTGATATTCTTGAATGAAGATGGACCCAGTAGTGATTTAGGGGGGGTAACTGCTGCCCTATTACAACTACTTGATGGCCTAAAACAATTTAAGTTATATGGTGAAGGTGAAATTGAAAATTCGGAAAATGAAGATAGAGTTTAAAATGGAAAAGATCAAATAGGGGCCAAGAACCGAGAATATTATCAAGGAATTGAGAATGGACTGGAAGAGATTGAACAAGATATAAGTGTAGAAGAAGTAAAAAATGAAAGGGAAATTTTGAGCGGCAGTGAAGAAGAGTCTGAACATGTAAAATATGAAATAAATGATGAAGGAGATAGTAGACATGCTCTCAGAAACCAAACTAAATTGAAACAACCGATTAAAATGAAGATTATGAAACAATCTTGAAGATCCACAAACCTTTGAAGAGGCCATGAAACATCCTGAATGCGAACAATGGAACAGGCCATCAACCGAGAATTACAAGCTCTGAGTTAAAATGACATCTGGATGGAGGTGGGCTGTCCAGAAAATTCCGAGGTCATAGGTTGTAGATGGGTCTTTACCAGGAAGAGCAGTGAGACAGCAAAGCCTTAAATATTTAAAGCACGATTGGTGGCAAAGGGTTTCCAGCAAACTGACAAATTTGATCTCTCAGAAATATATGCACAAGTAGCCAAATTGCCAACACTTAGGGTTTTACTTGCGATTGCTAATCATTTTGGGTTGCCTATTTATCAAATGGATGTGATAAGTGCTTTTCTTTATGGTGAAATAAAAGAAGAGGTTTTCATGCAAGTACCCCAGGGAAATGAGCAAAAGACAAACAAAGTTTGGAAATTAAATAAATCTAGTTATGGTCTGAAAAAATCACCACGCTATTGGAATGAAAAACTCAATTCATTGTTGGTACATAATAGGTTTAAAAGATCTCCAAATGACTATTGTTTATACTACAGAAATGAAGGAGAAAACAAACTGTATCTTCTTTTTTTTGTAGATTCAAGCCCTGAAGAAATTGTTTCCGTAAAGAGAGTCTTATGCGATAATTTCAAGATGAAAGATATGGGAACAGTTCAGGAGTATATTGGTATGCACATTTATCAGAATATGAACTCCGGAATTCTTGAAATTTCCCAGCAAAAAAAAAAAATTACAACAGTTTTGAAAACTGTTGGTATGGAAGAATGCAGACCAGTAAATACACCATTGGACCCTGCCATTAAAATTGACAACTTTAAGCGAGACATTCCTGAGAGTCAAGAGGTGGAAACAAACTTCCACAAATTAACTGGATGCCTGATGTACGGAATGCTGGGATCAAGGTCTAACTTGCGTGCATCAGTGGGATATCTCAGTATCCATCAAAGCTGTGCTAGCCAAGAATTATGGCAAGCATTAAAACGAGTGCTACGATACATTAAAGGAACTATTGACTTGAAACTTATATATGACCGAAATCGAACCCATACTGAAATAGAAGGCTTTGTAGATGCAGACTGGGGAGGAGACTTAGAAGATCGCAAGTCTACAACCGGTTACACCTTCAACGTTTTTGGATCTTGTGGTGCTCAAAGAAACAATCAACAGTGGCATTATCTTATACAGAATCGGAATATGTTGCCTTAAGTTTAGAAGCAAGTGAAGCTTTTTGGATTCGGCGTCTTCTTGGAGACATGCTAAAGAAAAATGTTGACGTCAAAATTTTATAGGACAACCAATCTGCAATCTGGGTAGCCAATAGCCCTGAGCACCACAAGTGGTTCAAGCACATAGACACACGGTACCATTTTGTACGTGACAAGATTGCTAAAGGAGTAATTGAGTTCTACTGTGTGTTGACAGAAGAACAACAAGCAGACATGTTTATCAAGATGTTGAATAGACCAAAGTTTGATAAGTGCCGTCTCCTGCTTGAACATAAGTGAAACTTGTCAGAATATAAAAATAAATTATTTAGAGGGAGTGTTGGGGAAATTCATTTCTTGTTGATTGGTCTCATTTTGTTTATTCTCACCAAGATTTTTTTTTTGTTTTTGTTTTATGTGTGAAAAAATAATGTTTCTTTGTGTAAAAATTAACTTTTGATTTAAAGAATAAAGTTAAAATTAATTAAAATGCTCCGGTTAATTACACGTCATCAACATAAATATCAATTAATCTTAAATTCATGAAAAGATCAATGTATAATATTAACAACATTGTTGGTAATAATGTCCAAACATGCTCAAATATATATATAAAATGTTATAAAGTTGACAGAGTCACTCATATACTTGCTACAGTATTGGACATAAAGCAGTGGTTTGACTACAATCCTCTGGAAACATACCTACATATAGTTAGATATACCTACTTAAAACAAGTTGAATTCTTTAACGAGTAAATTTTGAAACGGTCTGTTTAAAATTTTACTTTGTTGTGTTCCAATTAAAGTCCTTAACATGCCATTTGGAATTCAAAGCAAATCAAGTAAATATTTAAATTTGTGAACTAATCATTCCACTTTATTTAAGTACTGCATTCGTTCATTCATGAAATATTTACAACAGCAGAGCAGTAGCCCAAAGCCTATTAGCCTCTTTACCTTTATTTCTATTTTTTCCGGGATGCTTATTTTGTTGGAAATGACGCAACGTCCCATATTTTCTTAGGACACCTAAGGCAGAAAAATATAGCTCAATATCTTGAAATTATATTTATCATAGAAATAAAAGGTTTTCTCTTTGTTGACCAAACTATAAGCATTAGCAGCCTAGCAAACTCAAAATTGAAGAAATATTAAAAGGTAATAAAAAAATTATATGTCAAATGAATAAATACTGCAAAGTCAAAGGGGGGGGGGGGGGACCAGCCAGTGATTAAAATAAGAGATTTCTTTTGAACTGCTTTTACATAAATTTACATTGCGTAAATTAAGATTTTATCCACCAAACTATTACGTGGAAATGGTCTAGCCTAGATAGATATAAATAACATTGACCTTAGTTTTTAAAAAGAATAGTAAACGCAAGCATACTGGTATTAGTCATGTAATTAAAATAAAGTTGCACTCTACTTTTAAAATCTAATATTTAGTAAACTGTAGTTGCCATGAGATAAACTGATGTATACCATATTTTAATTATTTATTTAGCTTAAAGTTAAACTGTAAGACTAGACAAGTTCTATTTTGTAAAAAGTTTTTTTTTTTTTTTTCAAATATAAACTAGCAAATATTAAAAATACTACAATATATTTTAAGACTCCTCTGTTAATGTCTCGAGCATTCTGAAACATGTATACATTGAAACATTCATCCATTGCCTGCCCGTTAGTGAAGTTAGTTGTTGTCCTATCAGACATACATTGGTTCCCTCCTATGAAGCTGAATACACACACACACACACACACACACTCACACATGCTTGACGCTATGGATTTAACTACAAGATAGAGATAAAAATGCTAATTTCATTGGTTTTCACCAAACATCAACGAATGAATGTAATTTCACTGCCCTGGCCCATATGTCTATAAGAAGAATTGAAGAATACCCTCAATGCCTCAGGCTGAGATTGAAACCCTGACTTGTGGATTTACTCACCATTAGAGTCCATAGGCCGGATATTCCTAGCATTCATGATCTCCACCCTGAGTATGTCCTCCACAAACTGAAGTCTGATGGTGAGAATCCCCAGGGACGGGGTCTCTGGGTCTTTTTGGGCCATCAGTCGCTCTTTGGAATACTGGTGGATCAGCTCGGAGGTCTCCAATCCGTGGACCAACAGCAGATGCTCCATCTTCTGCAGAACCTCATTGTTCCATTCTCTAGACTCAGACTCATCGCCCTGATGGAAGAAACTCACCAGCACCTTCAGTGTCTCACTCAGGTTTGCAAAAAACGACGGAGGACGACGTTTCTAAGGGAAGGAAAAAACTTGGAAATATTTCTAAATATGAAATTAGTTAAATACCTATATCAAAAACGTCAAATGACTTTATCTATTGTTATTGTTATCATATTTTGAAAATTGAAAAATGACACCTGGACACGGGAATCGAACCCGGGACCTTTGGTTTAGTACGTCAATGCTTTAACCACTGAGATATCCAGGAATCGCCCCGTGCCCAGGGTCATTCTTCACTCATATTTTAAGGCAGAGTCTGTGATGGACGTGTGAAAACCATCGACTACAAACGTGTGATTTTATTAAGATCATGAACTATCAGATGACGCAGCCATCATAGACTGCCTTAAAATATGAGTGAAGAATAACCCTGGGCACGGGACGATTCCTGGATAGCTCAGTGGTTAGAGCATTGGCGTACTATGCCAAAGGTCCCGGGTTCGATTCCCGTGTCCAGGTGTCATTTTTCAATTTTCAGAATATGGTATCTAGATGGAGTAATTCCCACTAAAAGCATAAATAATAGCTTTGGCTATTTAATTATATTGTTATTTTTATTGAAAAATCTTTTTAAATTTAAAACTCCAATATTCTAAGTAAATTAATATGGTTCTAAAATAATATAGTATACACTATCTTACTGGAATATTTTAAAATTAATATTTTACAGGCATTTTATTTATATATTTTTACTTGTATGTTTATCACAACAGCAAACAATTGTTATTGTATAGTGAGGTAGTGAATGGGTAGATGGCAGCAAATGCTCCTCAATATCTACCTGCAGAGAAGAGAGTAAGACCCATTCAAGAGCGCTATAGGGGCACAATGTGATGTGAATAACCACTCTTAGCTCACCAAGCCGGGTTTCAAATTAGTGTGAACTAATGTGATCAGAGTTGGTCACAGGTAATGTGTGAATTATGGGTTTCTATGAGGCGTTGGGACATGTAATTATTCTATAGATATATATAGAATACTCAAAGCTATACTTTAAGAACTAATGAGATACACTAAATTAGTTAAAAGTCAAATACTTATAAAATACAAATTGTTATTAAATAAGGAACTAGATTATTAATAAAATAGTGTAAAACAAATATTAACACAGCTTTCAGAGTTTAAACTTAATTGTAACTATATATTTATAATATGCACATAGCCCAGTCTAGAATTCTCATTCTAAATCTCGAGTGAAGAACACATCCTCCTGAGGATGATGCTTGTAATACACAGGCGTGTAGCCGTTAGGGATATCAGGATATATCCTTCTACCCCCCCCCCCCCCCGAAATTCCCCCTTCAATATTTTTTTAATTGAATATTAAGCTGTAAATATTGTAAATAAATTAAGTGAAAAACCTTCAGTTCGACGCTAATGTAAATCTAATATAATTTCCAACCTACACGCTAGTAGCGCCACTTGGGGCTGTCTGCAAACAAGCAGGTGGTAGCGGGGAATGTTGTGCCTAGGCAATGGGACGTACCCCCCTCCTTCCTCTCTCCAACGAGTAGTCGACATTAGAGTGTCGTTCGTTGGAATGAGTTTGTATTGTGAATTGTTGTGTGTTGTGGAAAAAGATAAGTAAAAGACAAGCGGGACGCTTTAACTTTTTTTTTTTTTTGGTAAGCAATGTAAGAATAATTGCCCAAACGTTAGCGAGTCAAGTTTAGAAGTGGCATAAGACAGTGGAAATAAGCCTGTAAATACCACCTTTTGTGAAAAGTTCAGTGGTAGAATCATCAGCGTGCTCAAGTTATAAGCCTACTCCACTTGTATGTAGCCCTTGCCTGGAACCTTATAATTGTAAGTACTCTGCTTCTGCAACTTAAACCCACTTGATATTGAACTATTGATGGGGAAATCATGTAACAGATGTAGAAAAGAATAATTTTCTTCAAAACGCCCGAGTTCAAATTATCTATACAAGTATCCACTTGGACAACGAAACTTAACATTTCAGAAAAAATGAGTGTTGGAATTCCAGTGGCTTTCCTATTCGGAATTAAAAGAAGGGGCCTTTTGTAAATGTTATATTATTTTCAATAAATTTTCAGAGGTAGGCAAGGGAAATCATGTTAAGTTGGGGGCATTTGTTAACGCCCCTTTTAAACGATGGAAAGACACCAAAGAATATTTTATAAGGCACGAAGAAAGTGCCTACCACCAAAAATACTCAATTTACGCTAAGAACTTTTTTCAATTTTTTAAAACAAAACTCATAATATTCCAAGTAGGCTGGATAAAGGGAGAAAAGAACAAATTTTGGATGATAGGGAAAAAGTGCCGCCGGTAATCAAGACAGCTATTTTTTGTGGCCGACAAGAAATTGCTCTGCCTGGTCCCTCTGATTCTGAGCTAGTAACAACAAAAGACTCCCTACTCGGAAAAACTTAAGAAAATTTTTGAGCCCTTTACGATTTAGAATTTAAAGTGGTGACTCAACACATTAGAACCATTTAGAGAATTGTGGGAATAACTCATCTTATTACTAGTCCACAAATTCAAAATGAAATCATTGTGATATGTGGGGGACATAATTTTATCTAATATTGTAAATAAAATCAATGCATCTGAATGTTTTACTATATTGGAAGACGAGATAGATATTTCTGGTGTTGAGCAATTTTCTCTATGTGTTAGGTGTACAGAAAAAATAGATAGGAAGTTTGTTTTAAGAGAAAACTTTTTAAAATTTGTTCCAGTTGAAGACGTCTGTGGTTCTGGTCTTGCAAAGACTTTACAAAGAGAGTTTTTAAAAATGGGCGTAAACATGAGATTGTTGAGAGGTCAAAGTTATGATGGTGCTGCAGCGATGAGCGGACAATTCAAAGGATGTGCTGCTATCATATGTAACACCTTTCCTGAAGTAATTTATGTTCAGTGCTATCACTAAGATTCTCGGTACTCTACCATAGAAATACCGAGATTTCTGTCAAGCCTGGTTATCGATGGATGAAGAAATACAAACTGTCAAGAAATTGACCACTCAAATTTTAGATAAAGAAGCAAGCTTAACAGCGACAGAGTTATCTGAAAATGAGTTTTTCACGTCATCCCAATTAAGAAGTGATAATTGAGCGTTCAAAAGAAGAACGGCGAAACAGAGAGCCAAAAACTGTTGAAGTCTTCCATTATTTGCTATAGGTGTCGCGGAGGGGGCCATCTTGCTCGAAATTGTCGAACAAACATGGACAAGAGAAGTGAAAATACAAATTCGCAAAATGACAACAGTCCAAATAAATAATGAAAATCAAACAGCTTTCGTCACTGAACAGCAGTATATGTTACTTAACCTCACAAACGTGAGAGACAACGTTTGGACTATGGACAGTGGTGAATTGGCACACGTGACCCACATGCGTGAATTTCTTTGGGAATTTCAAGAGTCACCGGATGTTAATGAAGTTATTCTAGGAAACAACCAACGGTCTATTAAAGGAAAGAGCACTGTGAAAATACGCAAGTTAATTAGTGATAAGTGGTGTGATTCAACAATTACAAATATCCTTTACATTCCGGACTTAAGAACGAATATTTTCTCGGAAGGCGCGATTGCTAATAAAGGCATGAAAATAGTAAAAGAAAGATTATGCTGATGTGTTCGAAAATGACGTGCTCGTAGCTTGTCCGACGCGTGACTAATAACTTACACCAAATGTTGTTTCACACAATGATTGCACCAGAAGTGAATTTAACCGCTTATAATGATATGAAATTACAAACACAAAAAGATTCGGACATGTAAGTGTACAGTCTTTTCGCGAACTAGTGTCAAAAGGTCTTGTGAACGGTGTAAGTGTAACAAGTGAAGAAAATTTCTTCTGTGAATGATGCCAATATGGAAAACAACACAATTTATCATTTGTGACTAAGGAGCGTAAAAAGACAACTATTCCTGGAGAGTATGTGCATAGTGATCTCTGTGGACCAATTTCCATTCTGTCTGTTTAAGGATGTTTATACTTGTCATTCAAGGATGGCTGCTCAGGATACCGCTATGTGTCATTTTTAAAGCATAAGTGTGACACACTCGATAAGTTTAAAGAATATGTGAATCTTTGCCAAAATAAGTTTGGAGGTGCTGTTAAAATATCGCGCATTGACAATGTAACGGAGTATATTAACCGTGAGCTTCAAGAATATGCTTTGGAAAAGGGAATCCAACTGGAAACGACAGCAACATACACCACAGAACAGAAAGGCAGAGCCGAGAGAGACATGCTCACTGTAGTGGAAAGTGTTCGATCTATGCTATATACGAAAGACTTGCCATTCTACTTGTGGGCAGAGTCAGTGAACACTACCATCTATATACTCAACCCAACTACAACCACTCAAACTCCTAATTCTAAACCGTATGAAATTTGGAACAACAAGAAACCAACACTGGAGCACGCAAAAGTATTTGGAAGTGAAACGTTCATGCTTATTCCAAGACAGCAACGCTCAAAACATGAACCGAATAGTAGGAAACCAAATGTTCGTTGGCTATGACAATGAATCAACAAATTATCGCTTGTTTGGTATGGTCACCTGTAAAATAAAAGTTTTTAGGAATGTAATCTTCAATGAAAATTCCAGTGTCAGTGTTCCAAGGCAAAACACCATACTAATTTCCCTCGATGACAACAAGGGTGACATAACCTCAGAGAAAGACAAGTTTGACAACAAATATAGAAAACAATGAGCTCGACACCAATGAAGAGCACATCAGCGGACAGTTACATTAAAAATAAAACTTGGAGGTGGAAGGGAAAGAAAAACATCAGCTATGCTCACAGACGAATTTATGAAAACTTGCACGCTATGAAGCAAATTTTGTGGAATCAAACGAACCACAGTCTTACTTTTAGGCCATCAATTCTACCCATGCTGACAAAAGGTAGCAATTCAAGAAGAAATTAGTGCCTTGGAAAGAAATAAAACATGGGATATAGTCCCTTTGCTACAAAATAAAAAAACTATTGGATCAAGATGGGTATTTAAAGTGAAAAGAACACCTGATGGAGAAATTGATCATTATAAAGCAAGATTATGCGCAAAAGGCTTTTCCCAAGTTGAAGGCATTGACTACAACTTGTGAAAAGCCTTTTACGCAAAATCTTGCTTTATAACGAACAATTTCTCCATCAGTTATTCTATTTCATTTAAATATATTACTTAACAGGTTATGGGCCCAGAACACGCTGTCCTGCATGCTCTGCTGTTAAGAAATATATTCAAATGAAATACCTGATGGATAAATTGATGGCTATTCATATTATAGCCAACACACGTGCTCACATGATTCACACAGAAAGAACTGTCTGAAACAAAAGAGAAATGCTGGGCACTAAAGAGAGGGCGTGAGTGTTGGCCTACAAGTACATGTGATTGGTGTATCTCACCCAATAATAGCAAAAGAATTACAAACGTTATTACTACATACACCACACAAACTATGTCATACTTAGGTAATGTTTAGAATAAGGACCTATGCATGCATAAGATACAAAAGGTCAATTTTAGGCAAGGTCTGAAATGATTAGGGTATAGTGATTGATGTCACTACCATGGTATTTCAGAGCTAGAAGTGTTATCTTGTCTAGAGGTGGGATTTAAATCATTAAAACAAGTGACTGGGCTCACCTCAAGGTTGCTTTCGACCAGCGCGTACATGACAAGAGACAACTTTTCCCAGATGATGGCTAGAATGCGGTCAAAGTTGTCCACATTGAGTTGCGAGTGAAGGGTCACCAAGTTGTCATCCAGGTATTTCATGAGACGATCCACGGTGTTGCAGTCTTGGTTCAGAAGCTCCGCCCCCTCCATCAAGAACCGACTGATGGACGGCGTCATCTAGGAACATTTGAGAAACATTGTTGAGGTCACAGTCATGAAACACTAGTTTCCTCTTAACTTGTGAGTTTGTGTGTCTTCAAGTGATCTGGGGAACATCCAGTTGAACTAAGATACCTACTTTTGTTCCTAGAGACAGCTAACCTTCCTTCACTCTGCTGTGTCACAATTTGAATGATCGGCAATTCAATTATCTCTTGTCAAACATTATTTATTTTAATCTTATATTTTCTCAAGTTTTATACAATATTTTTTAATCACACAATTCTGTTTTTCTAACTTGTATTTATATATTTTTTCCTAGTTGTCTCATTGTACATATGACTTAAAACACATTGTCTATATAATTATATTTTAACTTGTCATCAACACTAAATGACTCAAAGTTTACATTTTTAATGTGTTATCAACTTTTTAGATGTACATTATGTATAAAGTTTAATGAAATTTTATAAATTTTAATCATAATATAGATCACCTTTTCAATTTGTTATTATTTTTATACAATTTTTTCATCAGTTTCCATCTATTATTATAACTTCAACTTTTTTCCATTTTTACAACTTTGAATTCTATCTTCATCAATAATAAATCATTTGTTCTCAGATCATTTTTACTCTGTTCGACTCATGAACCCCAACTCTGATTATTTTATTTGTTTGTTAAATTTTGCACCTTCAAGTTATTTTGGGTTAGGAAGGAGGTTGCAAACACACTTGTAATTAATGATAGAACTATTAGAACTATTTTGAAGAAAAATTATCTGGTTTAGTTCAATCAGACGGAAGAGCAAAGCATTTGAAACATTTGAGATTAGAACCACAAATTAAAGAATCAATATGGCAACACATTAACTCTATACCCTGTATGGTGAGCCACTACCTACGTGCTAATACTTCCAGAAAATACATACAGGGAGGTAAAAGTCTGGCTGACCTACACAGAGATTTTCAGTAAGCACAAACCGTTAAAAAAGAATCATATGCGATCTCATGATGTAAACCTATTTTCAATGAGGAATTTAATTTTGCCTTTTTATTCCTTAAAAAGATTTACGCATCCTGTGTGAATCTTATAGAAATGCACCGGATTCTGAAGACTTAAAGAAAAAAGTATGATAAACATCAAAAGGAAAAGTTGGTAAATCATAAATCTAAGGAGCTAGATGGAAAAAATTGTTGTTAATTTTGTTTTGGCATCGTTTGATCTTCAAGCTGTCATGCCTTGCCCTAAGAGAAATTTATCTATTTTGTATTACAAACCTAAAATAAATTCTTACAACTTTACAATTTGCTATATCAGCAGTGAAATTGTTGATTGTTTCTTCTGGCATGAAGGTGAAGGCCACCGTGGTGCAAAAGAAATTAGGTCCTGTTTATTGAAATATTTATGGGGGGGAGGGGGGAGGTACTTTTATTGATGATCAAAACTTGGAATTTTTGTTTTACTCAAACAATTGCTGTGGGCATTACACTATTGCAATGTTCTTGAATACTGTAAAAATGTTTAACATAAAAGCAATAAATCACAAATTTGTAATCTGTGGCCACACTCAGAATGCTGTACATTTAGTCATCGAGAAAGGGTTTAAGAAAGCCCTCAAAAGTGACCCAATTGTTATTCCTCTGCAGTATGCCACTATAATACGAACAGTCAAAACACATTGTTCTCCATACCAGGTAAACGAGTTGGCTCGTTTTTTAATGACTTGAAGCACTTAGCCGAATGATTGGTACTAATTATCCTAAAGAACTTCCACGGCAACACCATAAAATTGACAGATTAAAGTGCTCAGGTTTGACAAGTAAAACCATTTTCATTTTTATTAAACTGTCAAAGAAATACTCAGAATTGGGAGAAATTAAGGTCCAAAAGAGAAAAGCCAACACCAATATCATCCTGCAGCAAGCCTGTTCAAAGAAATTATCCATAACCAAGACAAAGAAAGCCAACTGTTTGGAATTGATTTGCTTAAAAAACCGGTTTCATAAAGTTATATTGATATTTCAAACCAATGTTTTCTTAATTTTCTAATGAGTAATCCATTTTATGTTACTATGCATATTTTTGTATACAATTGTAGTCCAATTTTAGCTCAAAGTGAGTCAATACTATCATCTGTTAAACATTCATTGAGTTGGTGCTTCAATCTTTTAGACAATCATTGAGTCAGTGCTACCATCTGTTACACAATCATAGAGTCAGTGCTACCATATGCTACACAATCATAGATTCAGTGCTACCATATGCTACACAATCATAGATTCAGTACTACCATCTGTCAGACAATCATGACACCTTTCTAACGCAACTTAGATTATGGCCAAAAGATGTCTCTGTCCTATTTAAATTAATAAAAAGAAAGTCTAGGGTCTTATGGGGTTTGAGATATAAAAGTTGTTGTCCTGGGAAATCTTAGCAAAAATTTTAAAATTCCCGCTTTGAGATGCACATGTTTGAGCACAGGGCCCAATGACTTGAAAATGTCAACCCTCTGCGTGCAGTAGATACTGCACAATGAGTTTTGTTTATTTAAAGAATTATAAATGATGTATTTTTCAATTCACACATTTTTGTTCAAAATTCTTAAAATAATATTCTTTTAAATTAGAATCAGGCTGTGCTTGAGAGCGTCCAACTGATTTATCATCACTACTTGACTTACCTTATTGCGAGGCAGCTGAAAGCTTGGTATTCCTAGCAATAATGAGGCGTATTGGTCAATAGATTGCGTTCATAACCAACCAATCTAGTCTATTTTCAGCCGAACCATAAGACCTTCACCGGACAGCAGTTAAGAAGATGATGCGTTATCTAGCATGAACTAGGAGCTATGCTATTTGCTATCAAGGGAATCAACATGAGTCAACAATATATTCAGATGTTGACTATGCTAAGGATGAAACTACAAGAAAATCTACAACTGGATGTTTCAGTCTTTTAGGAGAAGCACCAGTCACCTGGTCATCTCATTGACAAGGGTGTGTCAGTAGGTAAACTACAGAAGTTGATTATATAGCAGCATCTTTAGCAGCTCAAGAAACCATGTGGTTAAGAATGATGCTCATAGAACTTGATCTAGTTTCCAATGAACTCATCAATCTCTTCGTGGACAACCAAAGTGCCATTAGGTTAGTTAAGAACTGTGAGCATCACAAAATGACTAAACAAAGAACCAAATATCGAATTTCTTAACTAAGGCTTTGGCACAAACAAATTATGTATGAATCTTGAATCTGTGTCAAGAAGAGATACCAATTAACAAAGAGTGGGATTGTTGAATATACGATTGCATAGTGGGGTAACTTTGCTCGTCTTGATGACTATTGAACTTGATAATGCGTCTTGTCATTATCTCTAAGTTATCTACATGAGGTCAATGCAATTATAAAACAATTTACTCTGCACTGTTTGGTAAAGTTACTGTGTATGGTTAAATGTTACCACAGTTAATATGTTTGTTTATTATTCTAAACCTTAACACTCCAGCAGTTCAAGTATATTGCTGCTCAGTCTATTGAAAGTGACCTTACCTTCTCTGCCACAGTCTCCAGCAGTTCAAGGATCTTATTGCCGACTGTATCCACAGCATTGTCAATCACCAGTTGCAGGGTCTTTCTGCAATGGTCTGCTGCACTCTGTGTCCTGTAGTCACCCAGAGAAGTTACTATTTCCTCCATTCCCAGCTCATTCACAAAAGGAACAATGGACTGGCGGACATACTCAATGTTGTTGATGGCTAGGCACCACTGAAACACCAGTCCACAACCATTAATAAACATATACAATTATTATTAATCACCTACAAAACAAAAATGTATTAAGCAAACAGACCAAATGTAGTTAACCAAGTTTAACATAGTAAAAATGCACTCTAAAAAGCATTACTCCAACATTAATTATATTTATTCGGACACAGCTCTCCATGATAGCTTTATAAAATCCATAAATGGGCACTTTTATAACAATATCTATTTAAAGTTTGAACATATATATTTACTCTCTGTTTGCAGTATCACATTTCAGTTGAATCGTGGGAAATCATGATTAAAGCAATTTTTTAATAATACCAGCAATTAAATCCCTCTCCTGCTTAATTTTCTGTTTAATTTACCAGTAGAAAAACGGTGTCCTTTAGATCAATCTGCTCACCTCTGTTGTGACTTCAAATTTCTTCTCATATATAGACTGTGTATCACCCATTCCTTCCACCTTTTTACTCATCTTATCAGCATAAAACACTGAACACCTACAGATGTCCTAGAAGAGCCAAACTATTAATTAGTGTTATTCAATAGAATATCTCAAATACATCAATGAATTACTATATCAATCAAGGTAAGAGATGGTTTAGTGTGCAGACTCAATAATTTCAAAAAGAAATATATTACTGTGAAAAAATACATTTTTTAGTTAAATTTTTGATCCCCTACATCTTCCTAAATATTGGCTGTTTAGTCTGGGAACTCCCTGTAAATTATAAATGAAATATTCTAGATTTATGAACATAATATATATATATATATATATGTACATGTGAAGAGATGCATAGTTTTAATTACTCTTAGATATGTTTTAAAAAATGTATTAGTTTAAAACCTCAAACTAAAATTTATGTAGTTATACTGTAATTAACAAATTTGAGCCATCAAATTTTTCAAATATTGTTTCTTTTATTACTTATAGTAATAATATATCTTATTAGCTAAAAAGATAGTTTAAGAACAAATGAACTTACATCAATAATTTTGGCCACAAATGTATAGGAACCCTCAACATCCGGCCAAGAAAGTTGCTGCCAAAATATTTTGATCTGAAAGAATTAGTTATAATGATGATAATAATAAATATATTAGTAATAATAACAATAATAACAACAGTCCTACATCTTAGCTCAGTCGGTAGCGTGTGTCAACTGAGCTAAGGGTCCCAAGGACTGGATGTTGTGCCTGTCCTAGTCTTAAGACAGATTACAAGGCATATGAAGTTACGACAGGCCTAGTAAGCTGGTAGTGGAAAATATATGACTTGAATAAAAAACTGACCACAGGCGGGAAACAGTAATGAATGTAAAAAAGTATCAATAATAACAATAATTAACATTAATATATAATGATAGTAATAGAGGGCGCACTTGTGTGCAAATATCTGAACGTACATCATACAATATATCAATAGTTTTTTTTTTAACAGTTGAGCCACCTGGTTGTAAGAAAACAGTGAATAAAAAGATAGAAAGCTTCATTTGATGATGCCAGGAAGATAATCCCAGACCAAATAAAAATCTGTTTCCTAATTTAGTTAATTCACTATTCATTTCTAGCTCGTTAGATGAAAAAAGGTTGATATCTTAAATTTGTAAAAAACAACTCTTCATAATCATAAAACCACTATTTAAAAGTACTAAATGGTCAATGTGGTTTTCCAAACATTTAAAATTTAGTATTAGACTAAGTCATTATGACCAGTGCTGTAGTCAAGCCAAGGCAGTCCAGGATGTCCCCACTGGCACATTTTTAGCAGCCAGCGCTGCCCTGGTTCAGATCATGGGACAGAGTAAAAGAAAGTATAAAAGGAGCCGAGCGTGGGTAATTCCATAGTGTGGAAGTTACTGAGAATCTGCGACACCAATCATTAAATAGGAATGGTTGCAATTCTTGAGTAACATTATGGAAAATTTAAGAGCCCGATGTTTCACAAACATTCCAAGCCGATGAATGAAAGACAGTGAAATCTGTCAGGAAAAATATTACAAAATTTTGGAAGATTTTGAAATAATGTGCTCAGAATTGTGGCTGAGCTATATGGAAGTTACATATGATATGGAATGTCTGGACTAAGTTGACTTTTGAGGAAGACGTCTTCCAGAATCTCTTAAGCCTCTAGCAGACTGTTTAAAATCAATAACTTGTAGTTCTGCTGAGTGTGAATGTAATTTTAATGTAGTTAGCTTAATAAATACATCCTTATCCAGCTTATAAACAATTTTGCACTATATAACTGCTATAAAGAAGATTTTGATACCTATTCAGATGTGTCCATTATATATAGCTTAATGGACACATCTGAATAGGTATCCAAAATCTTCTTTATAGCAGAAAGTTTAAATTTCCCCGAAAAACTAACATGGCCTCCTACGGTGAAACAACTTCCCAATAACGAGCTTTGTCAATAACAGAAATGGACACTACTAAAGATGCATATTCATTCTTAACAATCTCTAGAAAGTGGACAAAAAATGTTAAACAACAGTTCATATATTTTATTGTAAGAATATTAGGAAAGTCATTGTCTGGGTGAAATGTGGGCAGTGCTGCCTTTCCCCTCTAGTCGAAGTTTCTAAAATAGACTACACAGAAATGACTAAGGTATTTCAAGGTCATATCTTCCACCCCTTCAGAGTCATTAGCAGGGGTTGTTTGAAATGTTTAGTTTATACTCGTGCACTCTTAGTGAATTAACTTGTGATTCTCCTAAGTTGTAATTTCATTAAGGGGTATGTTTTGTCAGTTCTTAAAATGTTTCAAAAACGTTTGTGTTTAACTTTGAAAGAAAAAATAAAAGTTTTGAAAATAATTGAGAAAGAAAAGTTAAGTGTTCATGATTTGACGTGGGTAAAACACTAATCGGTGACTTTGAAGGATAAAAATTAAATGTTGGGCAATAATTAAAACCAATTAAGTAAAAGAACATTTCTGAAAACGCAAGGACAAACTTTTGATAATGTGACATGTGAATGGTTCTGTTATGCTGGAGCCAATAACATTCCTTTGTCTGGGACATTAATTCATGAAAAGGCATTGGAAATTGTCAAAGAGTTGGGTTTAAGTGATTTTACGGCTTCTGCTGGTTGGCTGGAAAAGTTTTGAAATAGACATAATTAAATAACTATATAATAAATTACTTTAATTTTTTTTTACCTTTCATCATATATGGTCGTTTACAATATGCTACGTACAATATTTTTTTATTAATCATCTTGCATACAATACGGTCATCATTTTAATTATTCATTATTTCCCAGCGTCTTAAGTAGTTGTTCAGGCTAGTATACACATTTATTTATTACGCTGGTGAAATATTGATGAGGAAGCAATAATTTTAGAAAAAATGTAATCAAATTTGCATGGAGGAAGAGTGGTAAACCATTTAGGGAAAATCCCCTTCACTATAACTAACCAAGATTTGAGCCCCGATTTCTCTGTCCCCTGCAATCCAATCCAATATGAAGTCCAATATGAGAGTGTTTGTCAACACTCAATGTACCTGGTAGTAAATAGCCAGTGTATCAACAGCTGAGGAACTGTATTTAACGCTAACATCCACCGGCTCCAGTTCATCCAATTCCACAGCCTTGTGTATCCTCTGCAGCGCCTTGTAGAGAGCAATATCTAGCCACTGAGCGACTCCTCGATGGAACCACGTGTGAAACTGGGAGATTTGGAACGTGCTGCAATCTTCAGGACTTAGGCCACTTCCTAGACTGCAAGAACATCAATAAGGACTACTAGGGAGGACCAACACAAGGATGTGTGGCACTTGTGGAATACTTTTATAGCATATGACAGAAGATACCTACACTGCAAACCTCTGTAGAATGAGGTACAGTTCGAAGAGTGTTGTGCCCATTGTTAACGGGTCATTATCGTAGATGTCATCCCCAGGTCTGTCATTAAACTTCAAAGGCTTTAGAGTTTTGCACACTTCTGTTACAACTTCTTCGGTCAACTCAGAAATCTGTAACATTAAAAAGTATTATGATTATATTATTATTATTATTATTATTATTATATTATTATTTTATTATTATTAGCACCGCGTCTTACTACCCGTTCGGGTTATACGCACTTACCTAATGTGTAATGGTAGGTGATTGTGAGATGAAATGGAGGACTACAGTTTAACGTGGAATCCGAACCACGGTGGAGCCTGTATCCTCACATTCACAAGTTGTGATTAATACACATCTTGTCAGAGGTGAAGGAAGGTTTGGCAATCAGTTAAATCTGTGCCGGGACCGAGGATTGAACCGGACCTCAGCACAGAAGTCTGACACCTTACCCTAGACCACCAGGTCACCAAGTATTATGAAAATGATTTCATGAACTCTGATCACATGAGTGTGTTTTTACAAAAGCATATTAAAAAAGTTGTGCAAACCTTTTTTCATATATTGTGTAGAGAGTGGTCGCATACGACAAATGAAGAGCTCTGAAACAAATGAAATATAATACGATCTTTCAAGCTAACTTTTTATTTGAAACAGTAGTTTTCAATTTATCTATAATAATTTAAGAAAAGAAGTAACTCACTCTAGGAAGAGCTTTTCGTAAAATTCTACTGCCTTTTGAAGGTCAATCTTTGCTAATTTTACGAGTTTGATTAGGTGCTTTAGTTTCGACTCGTCTGTGGAATCTTCAGGACTATTGTTTTCAAGCAAGTGGCCAAACCTGGAACAAAATTGTTTTTAGAAACCATTTGCGTTAACAATATCACACAAGTAAATGTATACTTTACAAGCGATCACAGTCACTGGGACAGAACAATATTAATTGAGCAAGAAGACGAAGAAAGGTGTGTCTGAAGGGGGAGTCTAGGCGAAAGCATCCTGAAAATGTGTCATGGTCTACAATGTATATGTTTCAATGGTGTTATAGATTATAGACCTCGAGTAAACCATGATATCCAAGTGCCAGTGTGGAGTATTGAGTATTGAGTAGGCACTGACAAAACAAGAATAAAGGGATAGCAAACATATTCCGAGATTGCATATTTTATTGGAGTTGTGTCATCATGATCATTATCATCATCATCATTTACCCTTATCTGGCCTCTGCCAGGTTGGAGCTTGAATGTTATATATCCACCTCCTCTCCTCCACCACCATCTTATTCTGGTCCTACCCCTGGGTCTCTTTCAAATTATTCTCATTGCCATTACTTGCTTTGGTAGTTCTCAACTTCCATCCTCTTGAAATGTCCAAACCACCTCAGTTTATTCCTGTCCATTCTCTCATTCACTTTTTCCACCCCAATTTCTTTACTTACGTCCTAATTTCTCACTGTCTCTTTTTGTTTTTCCTAAAATACTTCATAGGAATTTTATCTCCACCACTTAAATTCTTCTTTTGTCCCTCTTTGTCTCTTGAGGTGTATGTAAGTATACATTATAAACTTCATTGGCACGTCTTTGTTTCAAATTAGATTTCGTACGGAACACTTTAGTAAAAGCTTTTACCTATTTGTATCCTCTTAATAATCTCCACCTCTAATCTTGCAATCTGCATCAGTTCACTCCCCAAATACTTGAACTCTCCACCACTTCCTGATTCTGTCCATCATTTGTTACTATGCCTCTTCCCAATTCTTACTCCTCCTGTCCGCACTACTGTCTGGCTCTTCCCAACACACATTTTCCAAGCAGTATTTCACCATTTTTTAATTCATCACATCCAGCTGTTCTCCCATTTAACTCTCAGCCTCTCCCAATATCACAGTATCGGCTGCAAATGGCAATATCTTCATCTCCTTACACCCAAACATTTCCTTTGCCTCCATCCATGATCCCTATAAATAGTAGAGCTGAAAGACAGTAAAGGCCAAGAACCCAAAAGTGAGGTTCTAAGTTTATTTTTGATTTTTAGTAGGTACTGCATCTGCTGTGTATATTTTATCATTAATTATATTATATAGATTAATTTAATACCTGTTGGGGCTATATGCTGATGTTGATAAAGAGGTATATGAGGTTCAGGAAATGGTAGATACCATGAAAGTGCTCTTAGGCAACTCACAGAATTCAAGATATTGCCTCCCATGCACAGAAATTTTGTTTTTTTAGTTCATTTGAGCTTATTTTGTTAGTATTGACTTTATTTTGATATAAAAAAAAGCATAGTTTTTCCAAGCACCATTTGACTGATACGGTTGAGTTTCCGAATGTCTACAAATACACTGTTATTAACAGTAGTTCTGTACTTATGATGTTAAACTGACCAGTCCTCTGCCCCCACTGTGACAGCTGCTGTGACTGTGACAAGGATATCACAGTTAGGTTGGTCTTCAGGTGTGTTAAGCCAGCCATACACTGACACCGGGAACAGATCCAGACCTTCAGGCATCTGCAGTGTCGTCAGGTGAGAAAACACGCTGGAATAATAACATATTTCAAGTTGATACATTTGTACTAAGCAACATTGATATAGGACCATAGATTAAACAAGGCACATATAGCTAGTAAAATAAAGTTTTAAAAAACCTATGAAATGTTGAAATACTTATATTTACTTGGACGGTTGAAAATCATGGGCATAGAGAGAATTTAATTTGGGGTTAAGTGGGCTTCAAATCTTAGGTTTATGACATGATGTTAAGAAATTTACTAGACTCTAAGAATCGTATAATGGGGTGACTCCAGCCACATTTTAGTATTTTTTTAGCTCCTTCCACATGAATTTTAATCCAAACAGTTTGAAAAATGTATCTAAGCAGGATCAGACCCTTCACAAATATACAAACGCTAAATATCAAGTATATAAGTTATTGAACTTTTTTTTTAATGTCCATATTATGGGGTAACTCTGGACACCTACTAATTTAGTCTTAAAAATTGAAGTTAGTATTGAGTGTGGTGACTTCAACCATTAGTAATTGATAAATATTGATATTTAACACATAATTATTTTTTTAACATAAAATAAAGTCACATACTAGTGTAAATAGCCTAAATTAAGAATAAATACACGTGTAATTATTCCACATAATCAACATCCACAAACTTGAACACAAACCGTCCTCTCCTTAAATCTACTGGATCTTTTAATTTATGAACAACTTGAATTTTATCTACAGAACACTCATCCTTTATTTCAGGGAAAATAACATATCAGTATGAACACTCTTAATATTTTCTCTTAGCACAACGTTCTAGTTTCAAAAAAGAAATCCTTGGACCCATTCAAATCCTAGGACGATTATTTTAAAATGTCGATACAGTCTTTCTGTATCGATTTAAATTAACCAAAACTACTTTAAGTTTAAAGCTAAAAATCACTGCAAAATATTCCAAAGAAAGAAAACACATACAAAGCATCTGTTACATAAATTACTGTTTCCTCTAGTTTATAAATTGATAATAAATAGTGGTGGAACTTAATTTGTGTAAGAGGGGAAGAAGGATCATGTGACAATAAGGCTTTTCTAGGGAATTTCTATCCTCCACTCCCCCAGATAGTATTTAGGATGTGTCTAGAAGATATTTGTAGCAGACTGCATTTGGAGAATTTATAAAACTAATGCTTTTTTAAAAGCTAACTATTTACAATTGGTTATTTTGGCATCAAACCTCCTTCAACATATTTTTGAAAATTGGATGCCTCAAAAGGGTGTGGACTGGGCCAACAGGACACCGGGAGATATCTCAATTTTGATTTGGATTGTCATGAATACTTTAAACTAAAAAAAAGCTATCCATTTAAATTATAATGATGGTTTTTATTGAATGGTAATAAAAGTTCTAGTGAATAAGTGTTAGCATGCCCAGAACACATTATTTGTAAATTATAAAATAGCATATTTCAAAAATAAACTCCCAACTACTGTCTTTAACAATTAGGAAATACTTTTGCTCATGTCAGAAGAAAGTAGAAGGTGATGTTTTAAATGGTCAGAATTGTGAGATAATCATGATAATGTAGCTCAAATGATCTCGGTTCTAAATTTACTGATAGTCAAAATATAAATACTTCACCTCACAGCCTCAGTGTATTTATGAATGTATGTTAAGGGCCGTAATATTTCTAGTCCTGGGCCGCTTGGAACTTGTCTGTCCACCCACCCCTGCTCTAAAAGCTATTTTGAAATTTTCTCACCCAGAATTTTTTATTTTATAAATAATCCCCAGAAAATATTTTAAGTGGTCTTCATGCAGATTTTTTTTTTTTTTAATTTGTATGCCCCTAGAACATTCACTCATACACTCATCATCAACTGTTTCCAGCTTGGGGTTTTATTCAGTTTAGTAAAATGCCTCCATCTTCCTCTATCCTTCCACCACTCTCTTCATCTCACTTGCATACTTACTGTTATCTGATTCTCCCATATCTCTACTATCTCCTGTTCTCCCTGTACTCCTACTCTTTTCCGGATAACTTCATCCCTAATCTTGTTTCTCCTCATGAGAGCTAACATGCTCCCCACAAACTTCATTCCAATAACCTCTCTAGCCCTCCTAGCACAGTAATTTCCAAACCCTGGATTGCGACCCAAATGAGGGCTACAAGGATGTTTTTGAGGGTTGAGAGAAAGTTACAATTTTTTTTTTCTAACTTTATGAAATAGAACAGTGGTTCCCAATTGGTGGTCCGCGGACTCCAGAGGCTCTGTAGCACCATTCACATAACAAAATATAGCATTTTTTCCACACTTTCACATAGATTTATTAAAACATACAACAATAAAAAACTTTTCTTTACTTTTTCCTTAAGCATTCTTTTCTTCTATAATTATTTTTCTCGTTTTGATTTCTGTTCAACACAAACACTGACAGGCCTACGTAGACTGATGTAGGTGGCTAGTAGGATCTTCCTACCCCCCTGATCCCCATCACCTCATGATACAATGAATTATCTTTGCAAGTTCCACAGCTTAATAAAATAAAATGCCCCAACTCCCGCCGTTTGTTTACTTCAACGGTGACATCATGCGTGAAAGCAGTATTGCGCCTAGGTGAGCTCTCCCTCCCCCCTGCCTTTAGCTAAATATGGCTTTGCCACACCTGCATCTGATTGAGCGACCCAAAGTTGACCCTGCCATTATATTGGCTGGTGTTGTAGGCCTACAGGCTTCCAATGTCAAGCCGCCCGACAGGAAGTGCTTTGAGATTCGTGGAAACCGTTTGTTCGAAAACTTGTCCGATCCAAGCGTATTGGGAGGGTGGTTTTAACTGACAGAGGTGGTCCAACCAGTAAAAAATGAAAGCGTGGTTACAGACAGGATCTTTGAAAAGATTAAGAAGTGATAAAGAGGAAGAAACAAGAAACTCTCAGGTTGATAAAGTTGTCAAGTTTATTAATTTTTATCAAATCTTGAGCCTTGAGTTCTAGGATCTTCTCAAAACTGTACTAAGAAATGGGAAGCTAAAACTTGCAGATACTTTTGTATAGAGAAATGTCAAAGGGGAAACTATTGAAGCAAATATTTGAGTTACGTAAGGATGTACGACTTTTTCTGATGGATTCAAATTTTCCATGTGATCAGTTGAACAATTTTGCGTGGCAGTGTTTGTAGTCTACTTAGCAGACGTTTTTGCATACTTGAACACTCTTAATACAAGCCTAGAAGGTAGTAATGTGATTTTTTTTTTATGTTGATAAGAGTGAGGCACTGATTAAAACATTATGGTTATGTCAAGCCGAGTAGAAGGTCGTAACCTCCTTAACATTCCAACACAGGAGACATTTCTGGAGTCCAGTGATGAAATTCAAGTTTTCTCAAAAATATTCCTTCACACGGGTAAAACTAAGATAGTTATATCAAAATTTCCATGTCTTAGCTTTTGAAAAACAAGGGTTTGCAGTACTTAGCTAATTGGGAATCACTGAAATAGAAAATTCACAAACACTTCTTTAAATTGGGACATTATGAAGAATTATTGCAATACTGACAATAGCAACAATGTTGAAACAAAGTGACAATATATCCTACATTTGAGAACAAGAATTTTCTGGTCTTGTCAAAATCAGGATTGTCAGAATGATTTTCATTTTAAATATGTCCAGATTATTTGTTGCAATATTTAACTTGTGTTGGGAGGGTGTTGGGAATTGCATGACTGTAGCACCTCATGTGGCACACTTGCCATTGGGCAAGCCCCTCTAGGCCCTAGGCCCAACATAAGGACCCCAGTGTTGGTAAGCTGTGTAAGATGGTCACACCGGACTGGAAGTGATTGAATAAGAAAATCGGAATCCATCCATAAAATGCTCTAATAAAATACTATAAATGTTATGTTTCTAGTGACAGTCAGGATGAATCACCTGAGTATTGAAGAAATCAGGTTGCTGGTGTGTCTTTCACTAGGAGTCAGTCTTCTGATCTTCCTGATCGCATTCATACAGGATGGAATCAATTTCTTTGTTGCTTCCCAAAACATCTTCTCCTAGAAATAGTAAATACATCAAACCAGTTTCAACTAGGAAGACAAAATGTGTAATAACTAAGTAAACTACAAGATTTATTTGATTGTTGGGAATCAGGAAATATTTATAAATATAGCTGTACATTATAATTTATTTGAGCTCATTAAGTGTGTGCTTTAGCAGAGGAGCTTCATTTTCTAATTTGAGATTTGATTAAAAATTTATTTTAAACATAAAATATAAAAACATAACTTGCACATTAGTACAATATTGTACCGTTTATAAATAGATGATTAAAATAAACTATCTCACTTTTTAAAACAATGGTTCCCAGCCTGAAGGGTGTGGGGGAGGGGGAAGAGCAGATAACAAATAATGTTAAAAACCAAATATAATTGAAGATACGTTCTCACTTTTCCAAAGTAATAAAGATAATTATTTCTTACGGTATTGGCAACACTGCCTACCAGTTGTAATAAATTTGGAGCTCAGTCAAAAGTGTGCATGCATATGTTTATTTTTGAGCTCACCTGCCTCTGATTCACCCCAAATTCTCCTCTCTGCCATATTTTACACTGATATTATGAACATACAATAACAACAGTGATACAGCGTTTACAACCAGAAAAGTATTCAACAAACGTAAAATCCCACAAGTTATGGCTGCACCTTTGGAAAATGTACTTTATTCAGATTTGAAAAAAATTGGCAATTATTATTTCTGATGTTATTTTATATTGTGAAAAACGAATAAAGAATACATTACAGATTACATTGCCTCACGGAGATGACTTGTAGAGTCCAAGGGCTCCACAGAGCACAGTTTGAAAAACACTGCCCTAAGCTACCATTAAGGCCATATCCAACACCACCAAGTTGTCGACTCTGACTTTCATTAAAACTAAACAACATTGTCAACTTGCAGTGGAAAGTTATTTATGGTGTGCTCTGTCAAACATCAAACCCAATATTCAACCATTACTGCTGGAACCAAAGCAGTGACAACCGTCACAATAACCTTCAGTCGTTTTCTTCCACCACTATCCTGCCAGTGTTACATTGATACTTTTTATACAAAATAAATAAGTGGCTAGAAAACTTTAAAATATGTTTTATCATTATTTTAAGAAATAATGGGGGGAAGGTCGGGCGCATGGTGATTTGACCATCTACTAAGGGCGGTATCAGCTGATAAAGGTTGGGCACCACTGGTTTAAAGTGATACAATATTAATAAGAGCAAATTATTAATTTAAAAAAAAACTCAATTCTTGATATTTTCTTTTGATCAAACATTTTATTTTTAGTTTATATCCATTTAACAATAAGCTGTTCCTTCTGAAGGTATTTACAAACATGCAAGATAGCTTTAACCCATGCTGGCTGGCCACAACCACTTGCCCCCCCTCTTGCTACCTTACGTTACAATCACTATCAAAACCTTATAGCCTCGTAAGGACTGAGACATTCTCAGAGAGGCTTGCTTGGCGAATGGCCTTAAACACACACATAATATAGTAATTACACTAATGAGTTAGGAATGAGGAGAGAGAGATTTAAAGGAAGTGTATCTGTATTTGCATGAGATAGAATAGAAAATATTTGTGGAAAATTAATTTATGTAAAACCATTTTGTAAAAATCTGCCTCAATACACCCGACCATTATTTGAATCCCATTCTCCTCCCCCTCGACAGAGAAACGTCAAGCAGACATTGCGGTCACCAAGGCAGGTAACAAGAGAAGAAGGCAGAGCAGCAATAACAGAAGAAGACTGACCTCATCCGGCCTTAGCAGTCCATTCTGCAGTGGTTTGATGAGTTCGATCAGGGTATCAGCAAACACCTTGAAGTTGAGAGGGTGACCGACGTGCACACTCACATACTCCATCCACTTGGCGAAAGCTACGTCGGCACTGTTGAGCCCACATTGAACACGGTGCTGGGTGAGGATTGTTTCTCCCAGGGAAGTGTAGACACCAGTCCATTGTAGCGCTTCTACCTGACAACACATTACAATCTAACTACTACAAACTATTTATAAATTGAGGGGGGGAAGGCGTTGCCATATTTGTTTGTTATAAATGTTCCTCTTCATGACAGGAGAACAAGATGAACATTTGGTACATGGAGAAAATTTTGCGAATAGTTGGAGAAAAAAATAATAATTCTAAGATGCTTTGCATGTTAAGGAATAAGATTGACAATTTTATTTTTACTCTAAAAATGGAGGTATACGAGGAATCATCTCATAGAATATAATTTTCAGTTGAACAAAGATTATCCTTTGGAGCTGTGATCATGGAAATGGAAAAATATTGAGGTTCTGCATCACCTTCCTTTGACTTTGCTGATGAACAATACAAACTCACGGAAGTTGAGGACCATCGCATTCTGGAGTTAAATGGCATTGTTTGGGTTCTTGAGTGGTTTAAATTACCTCCACAACCTTAACTTTTTACCATTACAGCTGTATCTGTCATGTTTTTGAAATTTTTGTACATTTCTTATCTTAATAAAATAATAAATAATTTGTATATTCTTGTGTAGTGCGAATGCGTAATATGTTAAAATAACGTACGCTAAGGAAAACACCCTTCCCTGTAAGGGATAAGCCTTCAATATTTAGCAAAAAATTTTTTTTCCAAAGATCACAGTTTCTTAACATTCTACCACCCAATAGTCACCCCCGACACCCAATGTCTACATAGAGAAAACAATCCTCAAGTTTCCGATGAAACTAAAACATTCAATTGGGGACTAAAACCATTTCTGACCACCACCTTTGAACACAAAAATTAGAATTAAACTCAACCGTGAAATTAATTCAATCAAAGTAGACCTGGCAGTCTAGAGGTAAGGTGTCAGACTTCTGTGCTGGGGATCCGGGGTTCAATCCTCGGTACAGGCACAGATTCATCTGATTGCCAAACCCTTCCTTCACCTCTGACAAGACGTGTATTAATCACAACTTGTGAATGTGTGGAATGCCAGACCTACACCGTGGTTTGGATCCCACGTTAAACTGCAGGTCCTCCATTTCATCTCACAATCACCCTACCACTACACATTAGCGTAAGTGTGTACAACCCGAATGGGTAGTATGACGCGGTAATAATAATAATAATAATAATAATAATAATAATCATAATATCACTATCATTATCATTATCATCATTATTATTTTTATTATTATTATTATTCAAATATAACAAATTCTAAACTAATCTTTATATTACAATCAAATATTATCAATCCAAAACCATTCTACCTTCTTAAATATTTTATTTAGATTACCAATTCTTTTGAAAATATTTCTCCATCATGATCATCTTCTTCATTAAAACAATCATCAATACTTTCACTCATGTCAGTCTGAAAAATAAAGTATAGCAAACAAAGATGTGGGTAAAATGCAGGTGCAGTCTGTTGCCAGGACAAGCTAGTGATGGTGGGGGGTGGCGAACCATGAGGGTGGCGAACCGTGATGGGTGGCGAACCGTGATGGGTGGCGAACCGTGATGGGTGGCGAACCGTGATGGGTGGCGAACCGTGATGGGTGGCGAACCGTGATGGGTGGCGACCGTGATGGGTGGCGACCGTGATGGGTGGCGAACAGTGATGGGTGGCGACCAGTGATGGGTGGCGAACAGTGATGGGTGGCGACCGTGATGGGTGGCGAACAGTGATGGGTGGCGAACAGTGATGGGTGGCGAACAGTGATGGGTGGCGAACAGTGATGGGTGGCGAACAGTGATGGGTGGCGAACAGTGATGGGTGGCGAACCGTGATGGTGGCGAACCGTGATGGGTGGCGAACCGTGATGGGTGGCGAACTGTGATGGGTGGCGAACAGTGATGGGTGGCGAACAGTGATGGGTGGCGAACAATGATGGGTGGAGAACCGCGATGGGTGGAAAACAGTGATTGGTGGAGAACCGGGTGGCGAACAGTGATGGGTGGCGAACAGTAATTGGTGGTGAACAGTGATGGGTGGCAAACGTGATGGGTGGCAAACTCTGACCTGTGAAACTGTTTTTAGCAAAACTTATTTATAAACCAAAAACCTTTTGCTAAACATGTTATTTTGTCACTCTCACTCATCATGTGAGGTATCTCCAGGGTCTCAGAAATTCTCATCTGGCGTGATTTAAATTTAAACTTAGTGGCCATCTGTTAAAGAGAGATATGTTTTGACTCCATGACAAATAAAGTCACAACAATACGCTAGTAAATTACAAACAAGTAACCTAACTCTAATTTTTAGGTATTGCCATAACCCGAGTCTCACAAGCCATCCTACAGAAACGTCGAATGATGGAATAGGTTGCTCTACTGTGATGGCACTGAATGCAATCCTTTTTCAAGGAAGTTAATGGAAGATGTTCCTCAGTGCATACCATTAATAACAAAACCAGATTTGATCACAGCCTGAAAAGCTTATTTAGTGAATAAAGAAGATGGATAAAATACATTTACTACTCTCACTTGATTTAGCTCTGGTTTGTTTTATTATATTTTAAACTAGGCTATAAATATATCTGACATAGCTGCGTCACAATACACGAATGTGCACAGTACAATGTGTGATTATCAAACAAGTTTTGTTAGTTGTGTGCAGGGTTGGACCGGGCTCTCCAAAAGGGCACAGACCTTGGATTTTCAGAGGGCGTAAATATTTCAATGAATTAAAAATAGTGTACTGATTTATTGTAAAATAACTATTGGAGTGCTAGTAAAACTCAATAATATTCATTAATAATAAATATGAGTGGTTATTGCAAGGACTTCCAAAATAGCCAGATCTTGAGGCTCAATCTCCAAAGGGATAAAGTGTTCATGTTTTCCCCCCAATAAGTTGTGCTACCCTGATATAAAATAAATATTGGTAAGAGGCCATACATGTATTACATAACACACTTTAGGGGGGAAGGTGTGCATTGTAGCGTTACATTGTGTGATATGGGCTGGAGGGAGGGGGAGTGGGTTAGGCTAGCATAAGGTAACAAAGTTTTAGTTTATAAAATAAACTCGTTTGAATGTATCAAATTAAATTCAATTAAATTAAATAGGTAGGCTACTAAATAATATTTCATTCAGTTTTTGACTATTAGTTTATTCATAGTTTGCAGGAGTACTAAACTGTTTTTCATGTTCAATCCCAAAGATGCGATCATTCATTTGACACTGTCACTTGGTTGAAAGAAGTTTAAGAAATGATCTAGTCATGTATGAACTGTAGCTTTTTTTACACTTTTAAAATAGTGTTTTTTTGTAAATACAAATAAAGTTGTTTGACTAATAATTGCATCATTTAATCAAAATCCTATTTATTTTAAACTTATAAGATCCGACGTGAAAATAACTAATCTAATAAAATAAAAACCAACCCATTCAAAAATAACATGAGGAAAAGGTGTTTTTTTATAGTTGAAATTGGAAGTGTTATGTGACTTAAGGGGCAGGGGGGTAGCGTGAGACTTGCTAAAGTGTTACGGTGCATGATATGGGGAGAGGGGGTGAAAAAAGGCCTAAAATTGCGTTATGTAATACATGTATGGCCCTTAATTCTCATAAATTAACCATCGTTATGTTCCTATACATAAAATAGTTTTAGTTTTCATTGATCCAGCCCACTAGAGTCAGTAACACTTTAAAAATTAATCACTTAGACTAGTCCATTAATTTGATTGCAATTTTAAATATACGGTGCTAGTGAAGATGTGTTTATAATGGATTCTAACCTTGGACTTGTCCAACTCGTGAAGAAGCAGGAGTCTGAGAAGATGCCTGTGTTCTTGACTTGCCACCTGATGGTTCTTCTCCGAACTAAACGTCATCCTCACTTTGAGATCACCTTGTTTCTTGGCCTTGTGTTTCCTCTCCAGGCTGCACCAGTAGGTCATCCCACTGGCCGGGATATTCTGGAAGAACACAGTTCAGCAATACATTTTATTCATTATCGTCAAGTCATTGGGATACATTTAGAATAAATTGAGCCATTTCTTGAATACGATAGTTTTCATCAATAGTCTTGACCATTTATTGGACAACTCCAGATAACAGAATATTTTTTTTTTTAATTTGAGATTTCAAATAGTGATTTGGAGAAAAGATGATAGAGAGGCTCAAAACTTCAAAAACTAATACTAAACAACTACTTTCCAGTGTGGTAGAAAACTGAAATTCGGCAGGCAGGTAAAAAGACTACTTCAAATAAATATTAAGAACTGAAAATGTTGATTTTTTAAAAAAAATTGGGGCTTAGGGAAACGAGGCGGAGGCTATAAATAGAACAAAAAAAAACATTTCAAGGTGTGTAATAAGACTCGCACATATCAATCTCAAAATAGATTGTATTGCAAGTCAACAAGTGAGACTAGATGCTAAAAGATTGAGGATTAATGACAAAATATGTGAGATACTTGGAAATAATCATTGATATGTATGAGATAAATAAAATTTCACTTATAGAGCTTTTTGGGTCCATTGTCTAAGCGCAGGTTTAACTTGGTATTAAGCGAGTCACTGACCACAATGAATCATTTCCCCTTCTGCTGGACACTACTATGCTCTTAAGGCTAGAATAAACAGTTAAAGTGGCCCCACATCACTTCACTCAACTGAGACAAACATCGTGTACCAGGTTTCACCACTTACAAGGCTGTTGCTTTCGATGATATTTGTTACATATGGTTAAGTTGGTTAGGTTGGCAACATGCCGGCCGGCACTTTCATCCTAGGTTTATTCTCCAGGGCAGCTAAAAGCAATCGACTACCAAGTGAACATCCTGCGCATAACCACGTTTATTATAGTATTAACAAGGACATTTTAACCTTGATGTAAGATATCCAACCTTCTCACAACTTAATGAAGGCAAAACATTATACATAGGTAGCCATTTATTTTTGTAAGTAATAATAAACCAACAGTTTCCATAAAATAAGCTCTGATGAATGGTCTCAGCTTGGCAACTCTCGTGGTATGTGTAAATGAAAGCAAGTCTTATGTTCCATAGCTTGAAACACACACTCTCGATTGTAGTTTTTTTTTTATCAACGTTTCAAGATGAACTTACCCTAAGGGCCATTGATGCAGATCCCACCAGTTCGTTATCATGCTTCCCAGTTGATGCAGTCACAGCAATTTCCTTCATTAGTTTCCTGAGACCTTTCACACCTTTCACATCGCCAAATTTCATCATCTTCTCACGAACTGTTTCCGCTGGATCAAAGTCCCTAAAATTACACAACCTTTGGTATTTTTCTTAAACAAGGAAATTGTTACAGTATGATCAACAATAATAAAAGGCTATTCCTTCTGCTCCAACAATACAAGTACTCCATAAGTTAGTAAATCCGATATAATGGTAACTTTTAACATTCCTTAGAAACTCATCCTGACAGCCTAAATCTAATATGTGTGGGAGATTCTGCTCCCCAGAGTTATTGCCTGGAAGGGTGAGGTCTATTTAGGAAAGAATGACCAGAGAGTTATTGCCTGGAAGGGTGAGGTCTGTTTAGGAAAGAATGACCAGAGAGTTATTGCCTGGAAGGGTGAGGTCTGTTTAGGAAAGAATGACCAGAGAGTTATTGCCTGGAAGGGTGAGGTCTGTTTAGGAAAGAATGACCAGAGAGTTATTGCCTGGAAGGGTGAGGGCTGTTTAGGAAAGAATGACCAGAGAGTTATTGCCTGGAAGGATAAGGTCTGTTTAGGAAAGAATGACCAGAGAGTTATTGCCTGGAAGGATAAGGTCTGTTTAGGAAAGAATGACCAGAGAGTTATTGCCTGAAAGGGTGAGGTCTGTTTAGGAAAAATGACGGAGTTATTGCCTGGAAGGGTGAGGTCTATTTAGGAGAGAATTACCATAGGACTTGTCTCTTAATAAAAAAAAAGGAGGATATTTATCCTTGATGGGTTAGTCATTTGGAGGGAGTAGCTGAAAGGGTGGAGTGACTAGTCAGGCAGAAAAAGGCAAAACTTGGAGGAAATAGAAAGAAGAGTATTTGTCTGTAGGAGTAGATATCAGAGAGAGGACATATAGAAAGGTAAATCTAGGAAAGTGACCAGACGAGGTCTGTAAGGATATCAAGTAAACAATATCATTAACCTGGAGTGTGTAGTAATGTAGAGAAAGGATGGGCCTGGATAAAGAGCAAAATGGAAGGCAATTTTATAGAAAGACGGGTTTATTCTCATTCAAAGGCACTCTTTAGAGACTGTGTGTGGGGATGCACACAGGACGTTCCTTGCGGGGTCACACTTCAATCCGGTAGAGAAAGGACATAAATTATAGCTCTCCCCATCTTAAAGGGAAGTGAGACTCTTCTCTCGTTCTTACATGGAGCAGTATCCAAATATCTCTAGTATTGGTGGGGCAAGACTTGTTCAAGAAGACCAAGGAATCAGGCCCGGATTAATACATGTCCCAAGTGTGCCACGCACAGTGGCCCCAGAGGTTTAGGGCCCCCTCCCGCCTGGCAAATAAATCACTTTGACTCGTCGTATTTATTTTGTGAGAATATTATATTTCAATATTTCATTAGGCTATTTTTATGTTTTTTCGCAAAATTTATCCTAAACTTATCTATAAATTCCCTAATCAAGGGGCGCTGGTATTCTGGTATTATGTGGAGTCTGACAGTCCATACTTAAAAATTAACGCAACCTTTGCTTTTGGCAAACCGGAAAACTATATAACTGCAGACGGTACCATTGACTTTTGACAGAAAACTAAACAATGATTTTCAATTGACAATAATTTCTGAGGTAAAATAATAAAATTATTATTGAAGTATCAACTAAATGCAACGTGAGAAAAACGAAAAAAAAAACTTTTAATAGTAAAATTAAGTTTATTATACTTATATTATTTTATCTGCTGACAGTGATTTGCATAGAATGCAATCACACTTAAATAGTCTATATAATGTCCAGTATTATTATATTACTAGCTATTAATTTACAGTACTATAATCCATTCAGTATATAATATACTGTATAGTTTAATAGTTACTAAAGTATCAATTACTAGCTTTTGCCCGCAGCTTCGCTCGCGTTAATGTAGATTTTATCAATAAATTCAGGTTGTAAATTGACACAGGAAGTATGACAATAAAAACGATGAACATATTGAGGTTGTTAGTCAATAGAGGTAGAGATAAAGAAAAAAACAAACTACACAATAAAAATCAGGATTAAGTGTAGGAGTAGAAAAGAAGTAGCGGAGTGTGTGTCAGTAGAGTCATAGTTTATGCCTTGCCACGAATTGGAAGATCCTACTCCATTTTAAATTTAACTTACAGTTAATTAACATCCCTAATTTACTCCGCTTGTTCTTGACTGTTGCAATCATGGGCACAGAATAGATCATTATTTTAGGACTGTCCATATACTATGTTGTTTGTCCTTCCATTTGGCGCAAATACATACAAATTCTGGGCATTGGACACACGCGAACAGGCTACATATAGCTGGCCATGGGAAAAACATGGCATTTCCAAATGCACCCCTGCTACCTGCAATGTTTGCCCTTGCACTTTGTTAATAGTAATAGCAAAACTAAGTTTGATTGGAAACTGGAGTCTTTTGAATTGAAATGGTAGGTCAGTGGGGATTATTGGGATTCGAGGTATGATTACACTTTCCCCTTTTCCCACACCTGTTAAAATGTAGCCCTTATTGTGTAATTTGAAGCCTCGTCCCATTACATAAACGGGGTGCATCTAAATTTCGCATAAGCATAACTGGTACACCTAATTTCAATTGTAGTTTATGCGAGGGTATACCCGATAGCTCCAGAGAATTTAAAAACTCAGCGGGATATGAAGTGCTCTGTTCTGTGTCCATGATTGTATCTATTGACAAATACTCCTTTATTTCTCCCTGCACCTCTTTCAAAATGTCAGTGTTGATTTTGTTAACGATTTCATTTTTTGGTGCAAGAATTGCTCTTGAACACAACCAATGATCACAATTTAAATTTAGTTGTAAGTCTGGGTAAACTTTAGCAATGAGCTCCACATCATTTTCCAACAAATTACAGAATTCCCCTGTAAGTAAAATACAACCTTCAGCATCCGTGTCCAAACGTCCATCACCAATTTTCAATAGTGTCTCTGCGTAATGTCCTGAATCTACGTCATTATAAAGGTGGACTCTCATATTCGTTGTTAGGCTGAATTTTTTCACTTTTGCCCACAATCTTGATGAGTTGAGACAGGCTTTGATTTCATCTGCATGTGTGTCCCTCTGGATCACCGGTAGAGTTTGTTGGAAGTCATCAGCTAGTAAAACTACCATTCCTCCCATAATATCTGTACTGTCTCGCAAGTCCTGAAGAGTTTGGTTTAACGCCTCTATAGCTTTTTTGTGGGACATCGTACTTTCGTCCCACACTAAAAGTTTACATTGTCGTAGCATCATACCTCGAGAGCTATTTTTGCTGAAATTGCAGATGGGTGACTCTTCCTGTGCAAGTGCAAGATTTAGTGGCAATTTTAGAACGGAATGTGCAGTACGGCCACCGTTCAGTAGTGTAGCTGCTATACCGGAGGAAGCGACGGCAACAGCAATTTTCTGGTCTTTTCTTATGAACGCCAATAATAAGTTCAGCAAAAACGTTTTCCCGGTTCCTCTAGTGGCGTCGAGATAGAGGAGTGCACCATTCCCTGACTCTACTTGACGTAACACCTGTTAAAAGACGTGACTTTGTTCTGGAAGCAACCGAGGAACTAATTCGGTTACTTTCTGTTGCAATACTGTGAAATCATAGTTTAATTCCCGAGTAATTTCATCGTTTAAGTCATTTTCGTCTGATCGTTGAGGGCTTACCATTCCGAAATCTTGAAGCTTCTTTCCCGCCATTGTCATAACCTTGTTTTCAATTTTCGTCAGCGCTTCGTAGTAGATGTGCTCATTAAAAGTCATATCTGCATGTACTTATTGTAGCCGCCACAAAATATCTTCCGCCATGTACTCTTTGTACTTATCCCACAGCGTTTGAGGATTGGAAAGACCGCAAGATTATATGAGGGTTGCGTAAAGTTCCCTGATTTTGTCTTGTGATCTGCACTGCACGGCTTCCTCCATAGTTTCGTCCCAGTGGTTATCATTCTCTAACAAACATAGAGCTTCACATGCTTCTCTATATGTTCCATACCTGACCATTGACAATTTTAAGGTCTCTTTAGCTAGTTGGACCTCGAACATGATGCAATAACATGCGCAGACAAAAGCATTCCAAGTTCGTTACATGGACGGTGTAGACACGACCTAGAGCGTCTGATGATTTAACCCCTGGGAAATCTTTAACAGGCGTACCTTGAACGCGGCGTTTCCACTCTTTTTTTGAGGTGTTCCATGTATAATAACGGGGAACTTGGGAATACAATAATGTTTTAGCGAAAGTATCTGTCTGACAAAGCTGGAAAAAGGCAGTTAATGTGGTTTTAGGAGGTGATGAAATCCTTTCCTGGAAATTACTCTCATTAAAGAAAACACGCTGTCCATTTTCTAAGTGTATGGCAAGATGTGTAACAGTCGGATGTCTTTCGTGTAAGGGTAAACCAAGGAGCCGCCACGCCGCCCATTACTACTGACATATCGCCCTGCTTGATAGGTTTGTACTTCATTAATAGTTTGCGCTACACCTTCGTTACGCAGATTGAAGATCGCCTGATCACTCCCTTTATTAATGTATTTGCAAATATATTTAATTGCACGAACAGAGTTGCAGGCTTCTACATTAATGTGGGCATTAAATATTTTACATAAAATGGGTGAATATGGTACAACCCAGCTATTATCAAAAGTTTGGACCACCCCAATGCGATTCTGAATTGTAACACTTTTACCACCATCTTCGGGTGCTCTTCGTCTGTACAAAGGGTAACCCTTATTATTGTGCACTGTTTCCTTTAGCAGCTCTCGGGGGAATTTTTTTGTACATTTTCCATTTTTCATGCAAGGTGATGCTGGATTGCGTGCTCCACAGGGACCATGAACCATGTTTCTGACTACGGTCTCGTGCAAATCCTTATCTTGTTCTGGATCCGGAATCTCGGCGCTTATTATGTTATCTATTTGATTGGGACGAAACTTTTCTTGCAACCAAATAAGAAAATGCATATGTGGCAGTCCTCGTTTCTGCCATTCAATGGAATACATGTGGCACTGGACGTTTCCAAATACTTTTCCCTTTCTAATAACATTCATTAGTTTTTGAACCTTTAGACGAAACACGCGGGCAACTAAGTCATGTCGGTCAGTAGCTCTTTGCCCGAGCATTAGCTCTTCTGTTATTTCCTTCCATGAGGGATTGCAGGTGAAAGTTACGCATGGGTTTAGGTCGTAAGTGCGCACATAGACGAAAGCGTCTTGTGTGTATTCATGCAATAGCGGGGGCTGTTCACAAAAGTAGAGGGAAGAATAACCATTCTGCCTAAATCGTTGGGGCTTATATTACCATCCGTGCTAATCGCATCTTGCAGGTGAATGTAATTTTCAGCTCGCAGTTTTTTCTGGTTTAAAGAAATGTAACGAAGACGTTCACTCTCTACTTTGATGTACATATCTACTAAAAATTGGTGAAAGAGCTGTCTTGACCGCGGAAGGAGGTTAAAGTCATTTTCTCGAAGCATCATGTGATAGGCGTAAAAATCCATGCATGAAACTTTTTTATTGGGAACTGGCTGTTTTGTAGTGGGATTAATGAGTGGAATATTAAAATGGTATCCCGACTCTCCCTTGCTAAAAATTAATGGGTACTGCAAAGCATCATAAAACTTATGAGTATCGGCTACGCGTGTAAGTGTATTATCGTGTGCTCGTAACACTATGTCTCGTGAAGAGAACTGGTCGCCACTCACCACGACAGCAACTTCATTAATTGTCGGTGCATTATAGCGCCTCTCATGTTCGCCACGTGGAGTTCGATCAGCATGGATGACAACCTTATAATCTTCTTGAGGCCAGTTCTCTATTGCGGTTTTAAAGATATTTATCAAAATGTTGTGTTTATGTAACATTCTTTGAATTTTTAATACCGTATCTCTTTCAACTCCTTGAATGTATAAGCAACGACGGTTTACTTCATTTTCTTCATCACCCATGAAATAAACTTGCAAGAATTTATGGTGTTCGTTCTCTGTTGGAAAAAGTGAACCAATTTGATGATATATCTGACCTTGTACGGTAAAGGTTGGCGAAAACCCGGGCATTCTTATCTCCTTATCTACTCCAAAAGATGTCATTTGAAAGCATGAGTTATACTTTCTAATTCTATTTAAAAGCGCCGTGATTCATTTGCATCATATAAATATAGAGTTTTCAGAGGCTGTTCTGGTTCACCAAGTAAAGGAAGGGAAACTTTGCCATTAGAACAACACATCCCTGCGGTCTCATCTTTCCATTTTAAAGCATCACAAAACTGGCATTTTTTATTCATCAAACCAACAACAATTAAAGTATGATTTTTGTAATCAATTAAAGGATCGTATTCAAATCCGGAATTATTAAATAAGGACCAACTGTTACGCATAAAAGTTCGTCGGCGTTCGGTTTGCATTTCTGCATGAACGATTCTTCTCGCCTGCGACTCTTGTGTAGTTTCTGTGAATCTAATGGCTGCCTGCCGCTGGGCTTGTTCGTCTAAACGGAGCTGAGTTTGAAGGGGCATCTCAGTAGCTCTCAAAGCTCTCTGGCGTTCATCTTGCTCATCTAGACGGATCTGCGTTTGATGAGGCGTCTCAGTTGCTCTCAAAGCAGCTTGGCGTTCAGCTTATACATCTAAACGGATCTGCGTTTGAAGGAGCGTTTCAGTAGCTCTCAGAGCTCTCTGGCGTTCGGCTTGTTCCTCTAAACGCAATTGTGTTTGAAGGGGCGTCTCAGCTGCTCTCATAGTAGCCTGGCGGGTGGCTTGGTCCTCCAGTCTTTCCTTGCTTTGATAACGTGTCTCATCAGCTCTCAAATCAGCTTGTCGCTCCATTTGTTCTTGCCTCCTTAATTCGGCATGAACGGAGGGTTCTTGGAATCGAGCAATTTTAGCTGCCCGGGCTCACGATGAGCTCCTAGATAGGTTAGAATTACGTTTGCGAGGCATTTCAAAAAAGAAAAAGGAAAAAACTGTTTTTTTTAAGAAAAAAAAGATTTTTAACCTAAAAATTAAAACAGACACACTATTACCTTAAGGTAAAAAAGTAGAATCAGAATTAAAATAACTAACCTAATAATAATAAATGATAAACTATCGCTCAAAGATAAAAAAAAGGAACAATAAAAACTGAAAACGTAAAACAATTACTATATTATTAAAATAGGACTAAACACGGATAAATAAACGGTAACAAATCAATGTTTGTAAACAAATGAATCGCAAAACATGTATTGCTATTTCCCAACTCCCTTTCTTCTCTTTCTCCAAGCTTCATAGCCATAGATAAACAAAACGATACCGTGTTAGTTAGTACATTCTATAGCACAAATCGATACCGCATTTTAAAGTAAAAATAATGTTTTTATTTGATATACCAATACCAATAATACCAAACTTCTTACGACAACCATAACGGGGTGAACAGACAGAGCTTAATTAGCTGAATATAATAATTTTTAATAATTTTAAGTTAGATGTGCCTAAAATAACTCGGGAACAGATTTTTATTCGGGATATCAGATTTTCTTCTGGGATACCGCAGGTCCCTTTTTCTGTACTCCAGGCATCATGTTGCAATTAATTTATTCATATCAGTAGGCCGAGTTGTTAAGCTGGACGACAGTCTAACAGTAATTTTTTTTCTATCCGTCAGGAACAGTACTTTTTTCTGGATGAAAGGTACCCTATGTCCTTTTCTGTACCCATGATAACGTGTATGCAAAATTTCATGATGATCGGTTGAGTAGTTTAGGCGTGAAAGCGTAACAAAACAATAACAAACAAATAAACAAACAAACTCACATTCACATTTTTTCTGGATGAAAGGTACCCTATATCCTTTTCTGTACCTATGACAATGTGTATGCGAAATTTCATGATGATTGGTCGAGTAGTTTAGGCGTGAATGCGTAACAAACAATAACAAACAAACAAACTCACATTTGCATTTTTTTTTCTGGATGAAAGGTACCCTATGTCCTTTTCTGTACCCATGACAACGTGTATGCGAAATTTCATGATGATCGGTCAAGTAGTTTAGGCGTGAAAGCGTAACAAACAATAACAAACAAACAAACAAACAAACTCACATTCACATTTTTTCTGGATGAAAGGTACCCTATGTCCTTTTCTGTAACCATGACAACGTGTATGCGAAATTTGATGATGATCGGTCGAGTATTTTAGGCGTGAAAGCGTAACAAACAATAACAAACAAACAAACAAACTCACATTCGCATTTTTTCAGGATGAAAGATACCCTATATCCTTTTCTGTACCCATGACAACGTGTATGCGAAATTTCATGATGATCGGTCGAGTAGTTTAGGTGTGAAAGCGTAACAAACAATAACAAACAAACTCACATTTGCATTTTTTTTCTGGATGAAAGGTACCCTATGTCCTTTTCAGTGCCCATGACAACGTGTATGCGAAATTTCATGATGATCGGTCGAGTAGTTTAGGCGTGAAAGCGTAACAAACAAACAAACAAACAAACAAACTCACATTCGCATTTATAATAGTTAGGATTAATATGTTAGTAACAAAACTCACGGTACTCACCATGATTGCTAAACGTTTACAAAAAAAAAGTGTCTCTAAATAAAACTATCCACGTATGATGTGTATGTAAGATTCATAATCATTGATTTGGGAACTAACTTCTAAGGGCCCCAAGTTCTATTTGGCACAGGACCCTAAGAGTGTTAATCTGTGCCTGTAAAGAATACATCTGTCTTGCATGAGGAGCAATAAACTAGTATTGTTCTTGTGAGGCCTTTCAGGTACATTATTGGAGAAGAAAGAATTAATTTATCCTACTACAGAAGAATACAAATAATAAACTCCTGCTTACCATACTTCAATGTGGAGGACATCTTCTGATGGATCCAGTACGGGGCTGTAAATAAAAGAAACAAGAAACTAACAAAGGCTATATTCCAAATTATATTTTAGTACAGTATATTTTTCATCTCTATTATTATTATATTTTTATAAAAGAGTAATAAGAAATAACTAGATTCCTTATCAAAATTATATGTAATAGTTGAAATGATTTCAAGTATTGCAACTTTTAACATGTAAGTTTAATCTAGGATTTACAATTTCGATATTATGAGAATCTGTGCTTACTGAATTAAATTATTAATAAAGATGGCCGGAATAGGTGTGCCCAATAAAAGATTCACATGTATTTTGAGCATCTATATTATCTAGAACATTGGGACATCAAAGGTGATTCAGTTTAAAAATTACCAGAAGTGCAGGAGTTGTTCTATCTGTCCTATATATGATGCTAAGACAAAAATTAAGTTACAAATCAAATGTTTATTTTTTTCTGTTTATAAATTCAGGCATGCATTCACACAACATTTTGTCAAACTGTGTTTATAAAACCAAGCTTTGTAAGTCATTCTTAGTTCTTACATTATTAAACCTCTGTCTTTATCTTCTAAATAATTTTGGCCCACTGCGTTTGGGCGACTGTGACACCCCTTCCCCCCTTCCTGCCAAACCACGCAACCTCAAACTATGATTCTAGCTATTATTTTGTTAAAAAAAGATGTTACTTTGTATTACTGATATGTTTTTATTTGCTACTTTTTATGCTGTTGGCGGTCCAACCCCAACCCCTTTACTTTTTACCTTCCCACTACCTTTATTATCTATGCTTCCCACTACAGTACCTATTTACTTGGGGTGTGTAGACATTTTCTAAGCCGTTCATTTAAAATAAATATAATAATATAAGTATAATAAATGTAAATATAATATAATAATATAAGTATAATAAATGTTTATTTATCTGACTTATTTATATCTGTAGGTCTTTTTAATAAATTTATTTCCTTTTGTTTATATATTAGGCTCTAAAACATATAATTTGGCATATCGATGGTGTTGAACTGCAACCTCGTATGTCAAAAAAATTGCAAACTGAGAATTCACTTGATCCCTATCAAAAAAGTGATCCCGAATCTTCTGAAAAAACCTCGTATGTCAAGGCAGGGATGCAAACCTTGAAAAATGAGTTTAAAAACTCCCTCGTAAGTCAGGCGGTTTCATTTCTCTGCTTCAACCTCTTAAGTCAAACTATTTGACTTACGTGTGTTTATTGTCATCCATGGCTTCCTAGATTTGAATGCAGATAGCTCGTATGTCAGTTGTTTCCCGCTATTTCTCTATTGTTTGTTCTGTGATGTGTCTTGTTATTTATATTTTCACAAGCTCTATTAGTTCTGCTGTTGGAAATTTTGAAATATAATTATTTTAAGATTCGAACTGGATAATAAAGGTAAGTACGCTTTAAAGTACATTATAACAATTTAACCTAGGAGTTTTATACATTCTTATTCATTTGCTTAAAATGTTAGTGTATGATACTTAAATATAACCTATCTAATATAAACCTGTATGAAATGTGATGATAAGTTATTTTTGCAAAAAACCTTTTATGATTGATTTTGCCAAAAAAAACACACACATTTTTAAATGAGAAAGTGTTATTTAACAATTACAATAACTAAACAAATAAAAATAAACAGCTAATCAAATGTAGGCCCTAAATATAAACATGAAATAGTTCTTGTATTAAGTACGTCTAACTTGTTCAGTTGGTTATTTATTAGAAAAAGAACCAGTTAGAAGTGATACTCTATGGCACTAGGAACTCAATAGTTCATTGCTACAAAGTATGTCACCTATCCCTATCCTGAGCTAGTTATATATTATAGTCCAACTCCTTACACCTTATCTCTCTGAGGTCCATCCTAATGTTATCACCATGGAGAACATCTGGTAAAACTGTTTTGTATATTATCCTGTGTTTTACATTTCTAGTTTTTATATTAAAACCTTATTGAATGTTTATTTTATAGTTATTTACTTATTTATTGTAATTATTAAACAAGACAATTTTAACATTTTAACAATTTTATTTACTAACTTAATAGAAGGGAATAATGTTTATTTTTTAAAAATATTATTGCCATAACATTTATAGTCATTCTTGCCTGCCTTGAAAAAAGAAATATAATATCCAAAACATCGGCTGAAATTTGAATTGTATTTAAGAAAACTTGTTAAGACTGATCCCCCCCCGCACCACCCCCTTTAACAACCCTAAAAATAAATACAAAATAAATATAATTATAGCTATGGGTCTTCTTAGGAGGATGAGGCTAACTATTACAGAAACCTAAATTTTCAGATGGAGTCTTTCAAGTCTAGAGCCCAAATAATCATGTCCTTGGCATTGGCAACGAATGTTGATGATGAAGAGCCTGGAGAGGATGGAGGACCTTCAGATGAAGATGTAATGCGGCAAATGGGCTTTGGGCATTTACTTTTAAATCAAGTAAGAAATCAAGGAAAAGAGGTAGAGAAGATCTCAAACACAACTATATTAGTCCAAGACTCGAGTTCTGTAAGCACTTTGGTGAACAATCCGAGCTTAGACCTTCCTGGGATTGAGCTTCCTAGGTCTGCCAGTGTTGATGTAACCACGCCTGAACATTCTTCTTCTCGGACTGAGTTTGACTCAAGTAATACTACACAAAACGAAATCAATGATCCTTCATTCGTTTTTGATTCTAATGAAATCAATAGTTCTGATAGTGAGGCAATTGATGATCCAGATTCTGTTAGGCCTAGATTTGACCTAGAAGAGGAGATTGTATCAATTGATATTGTAAACGAGTCTACAGTAGGGCTGCCTGAGAGACCGGCAGTCACAAAACGAAAGAAAATGGAAGAGTGGAAGCGGAATAAGGTTAAAAAATTTCGTTTGGAAGGGAAAAGTTACACCAGTCTTGAGAGGAAGATAGGTAAAGAAGGAAAAATAGTTAAGAATAAGAAAGACAGAAAAGAAAGAAATATTCGTCCAGTATGCAACTCTGTAGCCTGTCTTAAGTCAAGCAAAAGACATTGCATGCAAATACCTGAAACAGCCCGTAACTCTATGTTCAAGAGGTTTTGGTCAATGACATGGGGTGAGAGGAAAACCTATGTTGCGTCTCTGGTAACTTCCACAAATAAAAAGCAGATAAGAAGAAAGGAATCTGGTGATCGTCGTTCAATATCTCTTCACTATCACCTGATTATTGAAGAATCAAAAAAAGAGGTTTGTAAGAAAACATTCCTCAATACCTTTGATATTGGAGAATGGGCTGTAAGGAATTGGGTTATGAATTCTGAGCATGGAATGAGTATTAGGAATAACGCTGGTCTTAACAAGGAAACTAATGATAAAAGAAACTCTGTCCAGGGGAAAAGTGATGGACCTTCTACACAAGGAGATGACAACGAAAACAACGGTAATGTGAATCCACCAAGAGCAACTAAAACAAACGGAAAGCCTAGAGCTAAACTTTTTGCAGTCGATTTTCTCAGTCGACTTCCAAAAATGGAGTCTCACTACTGCAGGAAGGACACTTCTAAACTGTATCTTGAGCCCATAATCAAGTCAGGGCAAGAATTGTTTAATTTATATCTAGAAGACTGCAAAACTCAGAACAAAATTCCGCTTTGTAGATTCACACTCATGGAATTAGTCACCTCCATGAATATTTCTTTATTTCAAACTAAAAAGGACCAATGTGATGTGTGCTCTGAACATAGGGTAGGAAACATTTCAGAAGAAGAGTACAAGGATCATGAAAGAGCAAAAAAAGAAGCCAGGGATGAAAAAGAAGCAGACAAAGTACGAGCAGACAAGGGCGAGTGTAATGTATACACAGTTGATCTTCAGCAAGTTAAACTCGCACCGTCTTTAAAAGCGTCTGCTTTGTATTATAAAACAAAATTGTGTTGCCACAATCATACTTATTTCAACCTTAGTACAAAACAAGTTTGTTGTTACTGGTGGAATGAATCAGAGGGAGAGATAAAGGCTACCAATTTTACCTCTTGTGTTTTAGATTTTCTTGAAAAAGAAATAGCAGCCTGGCCACAAGAGAAACCAAAGCACATTATACTTTGGTCTGATGGATGTGTTTACCAAAACAAGAACAAAACTCTTGCAAATGCATTGCTAAATTTAGCTATGAGGACCACCTTCTTGATAGAGCAGAAATACCTTGAAAAAGGACACACGCAGATGGAGGCTGACTCCGTGCACGCTGCCATTGAGCGCAGGCTGAGGAACAGAGAAATACATCACCCTCATAATTATCTGACAGTGACACGAGAGGCAAGGAATAAGCCTTTTCCATACATGGAAAAATGTCTCAACCATGAGTTCTTTAGAAACTATGAAATTCCTGAAGGGCAGGCTTATTCCTCCATCAGACCTGGACATTTAAAAAATGACCCAACCGTGACCAATGTTGTTCAATTAACATACAAGGTGGAGGGAATATTTTTCAAACTTCAGTTTTCCTCAAACTTGCAAAAGCTGCCTCAAAGGAAGAAGCTAACATTACTAAATATTGTGTATCCAGGGTTGTATAGTAGCCAGCTCAAATTATCTCACATTAAGTGGCAACACCTGCAAGAACTAAAGCGGGTTCTTCCCCAGCACGTCCATCAGTTCTATGATGACCTCCCCCACCATGGCAAGATTGACGAGTCAAAGTCAGGCAGAAAGAAAAGAATGTAGCTCTCTAAATCTCAGTTTTGTATAAATGGATAGTTTTTAGTTCAACATGAAAATAATTTCTTTCAATTTTTTTTTTGTACTTTATAAAACTGAAATAATATTTATGTTGTATTTATGCCATAAATTGATTAAAGAGAGAAGCTCTCTCTCTGATTGGATTCCTTTCTCATTTAAATATTTTTCTTTACTTTGTAACAAAATATCATTTAAGTTAGATTTGTATGATTATGCTTAGTTGAATAAATCCCCTATGTCATCTTGTCTTTTCAAAACTTTGATGTGTATTTTTTGCAGCAAACTCTTATGTCAAATGCAACAAACTTGTAAGTCAACATTCTAGCATTTTATTCATACAGCAACATTGTATGTCAGTTTTTATTTTATGCAGGGTTTGAAAATTATTTTTGTTATCATTTTCAAATAGTTTTTGAATAATGAAAATTAATTTAGTAATAATAAATTTACCTGTATTGATTTTCAAGATACTAACATGTTTTTTGGCTCTCCTGTAAAACTTACTTTTTTGACATACGAGGTTGCAGTTCAACACCATCGATATGGTTTGTTTATACATGAACGTTATACTAGCATGTTTCTTCCCTCAATTATTCAATGATTAACAATAATGGTGTGTGTGAAAACTATGCCCAACTATACATTATACATGTTCTATTACATGACCAAGGGTGATAAATATATTTTTTATAAGGGGGGATAGAAAGGGGGGCTGCTAGAGTATTGTACTATACCTTTAGTCTGTAAAATATTTTATACATCTATATGGACACCCTATGGAAGGTACATCAAATTCCACCGGGGGGGGGGGGCGGTTCCAGAAACCCTAGATCCCAGTTTTTCTCATCTCATGATAGTTATCATGTATAACATTGTCTAGATATCCAATTTTAATATAACTCTAAAGCCATCTTCGAAATGTATTAATTTAAAAAATAGTAGTCGTGTGAGCTACCTATATATAATTTTTTTTCTCGGAAAGTAAGTATATAGACCTAGTGCCTTTCATAATGTAAAACACTCCTATGTTACACATTTTGAACAAAATCGTAGAGCAATTTTCAAGAAACATTTAATTTTCAGAAATTAGTCATTACTAAACTACCCTTTAGCGATCTGTCTTGCAAAAAATAGCTATACAGTATTATCTGTCATGTCAAATACATCCAAGATATCTATTTTAAACGAAATTTTAATGCCATTTTTTAAAAACAATAAAAAAATTCAAAAATATTAATAAATAAACAACCCTTATTATAAGGTCGAGGATTAAAATTTTAAAAATGAGCCAAGGCAATCAATCATACCTTTATTACCACATTCAAACAAAATCTATTAAATCGTTTCGATTGTGGAACCTGTAGTGGGATTAAGGATCCCTCCAACGACACAACCATCGTTAACTGGACGACCCTACTTTATTGTTTACATCATAATCGCCCGATCGAAAGCGAGAGAGTTGTAGCAAAGGGTCGAAGAGCTCGTGGTGGGAAGTGAACGATAGTCGATAGCAGATTTCATCTTATTCTGTAGTTAAGTAGAAGTTTGCATGTCATATTATAATTATTAAATATGTTTATATTGTGAATGTAGGGATTAATAATGCAACTATATTGTGTATTATTGATAATAGTGCCATTTATTACTATATAAAACCAAACAGAGCAACATCGTTTTTAATATTAGATGAGATTACATAAGTTAAATGTAATGTTGAGATATGTGCCCCAATTTTATTGGTGGCTATACAATTATATTATCTTTACTGCCATATAAACTGCAATAAATGACCAGAATAATTAATATATACATAATAGAAAATGTAAAACTATTTAATATCAACCAAATATAATTAAATCTTTTTTTCAAAACTAAAACTAAAACTAAGCCAGAAAAAGTAGGTATGTTTCAAACTATTTGAGCTAGCCTAATGTAAATATTTTTTTAGTATGTTTATCAAAGGTGAACACATGAAAAATAATATTATTTTTGAACACTAGAATTTGAGTATTAAGATCTGTGTTATGTAACACTTTGATGTACCCCACCCTCCCCCATGTAACAGCATGTAGATATTGGAGTTCACTCCTCCACCCCGTCACGTGGTCTATGGCGACCCCTTAAGGCTATGAAGAGTCAGAGTTCGAAGGTGATAGCCAACGAGGCTTAGGGGAGATATGGGGTTGTGAGGAGCATGGATAGTGCAGGAGGTACAGGAATAGCCACTGGAGAGGGGGAATACAAGGGTGGTTCGGGGAAGTATGTGTTGGCATCTAGGAGCAGAGAACCGTCGTGGCAGTGACTTGGTCCCCTAGTCTGGTGAAGGAGTGTGTTGTTGGTGTTGATCCTTGGACCTCAGTTCTTCCCTTTAGTTTTCTCTCACGGGGTCTGTTTTGAAGCACCTGTTGTATTTTGACTGTCACTATCGAGCTACGAAGAGGCTATTAAGGGTGAGTATTGTATGAGATGAAGTGAAGGGGGATGAGTGGATTTTGGGGTGCAGATGGCACGGATGAGTAAGGGGAAAGTGGTAAAGAAGGGGGCAACCTCATTACTCCATTTCGAGGTGAGGGAGGTGTAGAAGGGATGACTTTGTCACTCAAATAGCAGGGTGAGGGAAGAAAGGGGTAACCTCGACACTCGGATGGCGTGGTAAGGGAGTGAAGGGCAGTCGGCCAGTCTATAATAGTAGCGAACTGTTACTGTAGGACTGACTACCTGCGGTCAGGACCATTACAGCACTGATGATTAGATCTGTGGGGCCCGTTGTATGAGGGAGGTTGAGGTAGGCGTGCACTTTCCCACTGGTAGAGAGGCTAAAATACTACAGCTAAGGTTAAAACAAAAAGTAATGGGAAAAGTTTCCTCTCCTTGTTCCAAACTCTATGTATTTGGAAAGTATCTGACTCATGACATCCAACCCTTACCCTGCCATGTGTATCTGTTTAAATATATCTCCATTAGTTTACAAGTTTTTTTATTAAATGGGAATTTTACATAACTTTTTTCTTTTAACTGAATTTAGTATTATTTTCTATATGTCTGCTTGATCACCAAGAAAAAAATATTTTCTTCAAATCCAAAGAAGTTTTTAACTTGAAATCCAGAATTTTAACTAATAAAATCTAATAAAAACTTTTTAATTTTTAATCTAATTTAAGTGAAAATTTTTTAATAAAATTGGTCGCTTTAAAGAAATATTGACATAATAAAGCGTCATGCCCTTCTTGACTTAACTATAAATGGTTTAAAACTGGTTTGGTCAAAATCAATTAACAAATGAAGTTAAAACAGCAAAAAATTGGATCATTTGGGACGTCTATTCCCAAAAGACACACTAATCCACTAGTGATAAAGAAAACGCCTATAATCTAAGTGTTGAGTGTATATGAGAGTGATAAGAAGTTGAGAGTGAGCACTTACAGTGAAAAGTGTTCCTCCCAGACAGGACACAGGGTTGCCGACTTCACAGACGTATTGTACCGGTGAGTATTAGCTGAGCTCAAGTAGAGGGTGCAGAAAGGGTCACTCAAACCTACAAACACAACAGACTCGAGTATTAACAACTTTTATTGGTGCGCGATGCATCACATCTAACTAACCATCCATGCTTTTTGTAATATTGGGGTAGGGATAAGAAAGGTGCCCAAATTCATTTGTAGTCAGAGTAAGAAACCAATTAGGAAAAATTACCCTCTCACTTAACCGGGACTTGAGCCCTAAAATCCCTACTACCGATAATCCAGTCTATTGGGACAATGATGTTTAATAGTTTATAGTGTGTAGCCACATATGTGAGAAATAAACTATTATAGGCCTATAGTAAATAATGGTTAACAGTTGAATTAATATTTAATAGCACATTGAAATGATTGAAAATTTAAGAAAAAATATGTAACAAAATGTTATCAAATATTATTATTATTATTATTATTATCAAATATTATTATTACTATTATTATTACTACTCTTACTATTATTACTACTACTATTATTATTACTATTACTACTACTATTATTATTACTATTACTACTACTATTATTACTATTACTACTACTATTATTACTATTACTATTACTATTATTATTACTATTACTATTATTATTACTATTATTATTATTATTACTATTATTATTATTATTATTATTACTATTATTATTATTACTATTATTATTATTACTATTATTATTATTACTATTATTATTACTATTACTATTATTACTATTACTATTATTACTATTACTATTATTACTATTACTATTATTACTATTACTATTATTACAATTACTATTATTACTATCACTATTATTACTATTACTATTACTATTATTACTACTATTATTACTACTATTATTACTACTATTATTACTACTATTATTACTACTATTATTACTATTATTACTATTATTACTATTATTACTATTATTACTATTATTACTATTATTACTATTATTACTATTATTACTATTATTACTATTATTATTATTATTATTATTATTATTATTATTATTAGCATCGCGTCTTACTACCAGTTCGGGTTATACGCACTTACGCTAATGTGTAATGGTAGGGTGATTGTGAGATGAAATGGAGGACCTACAGTTTAACGTGGAATCCGAACCACGGTGGAGGCCTGGCATTCCTCACACTCACAAGTTGTGATTAATACACGTCTTGTCAGTCATCAAATAAATTTGCTCCAAAGTGAAGTTAGAATGCTGGGCATTTAAAAATTATAAATGATGCCACTTTTTAAATAGTGATACAATTTCTCAAATGACAATAAATCCTCAGCTACTATTGTGGGGTCAGAATTGACTCAGCTACTACAACATTTAGTGGTGGGGGGGTGTAGTATCTACTTGTCATAGCTGTATGCTTTGGTATTCTCAGTTGACCTTGAGCTAGTAGGCACATAGGGTGTTTCGCTCCCCTTTTGTGTATTGGTTCCTTGTGATTTACTCCTCGGGTCAATTCTGAACCATATAATCGTAGTTATGTGGTGTATTTTTTCACTTATTTTTTTATTGTATCAATTTACGCTTTAACGAGTGTAAATCAGCATTAGTACACCATTGCAAAGTAGTGAAGCAATTTTAGAAACTTTGAACAAATAATCGGATTATGAGGATGACTGTGTCGGAAATGAGAGTGATGGTGATTTGAGTCAAGGAGGACGTGAACATAGTGATCTTCAGACTGAATCTGAAAATGAACATAAATCAGAAATCGATGATACAGAATTGTTTATTTCTAGTTAACTTTCCGTCATACGCACTTGAAATATTAGCTGAGAGGTTGCGTGTTGTAAATTTTACCACACGTTGAAATTTTGTTTAAATTTCTTTTCAAAATTTTGCAAACAAAACGAGTGCACACTGTTTTCTTTAAAATTGAGGTTGAAGAAACTTAAAACAGCTTGTCAAATCTTAAGCTTATATCTGATTACATTTATTCCAAAACACTACAAATGGGGCTAGAACCAGAAAAGAGTGAACGTAAACGTAATTTAAATCAATATCCTAAATTGAAATTAAGACAAGTCCATTGTGAAGTAATCTATAACATTGTCTTGCAACAAACAAGCTTTGAAAAAATTAACAATCTAACATTTTTTGATTGCTAAATTCTTCAAAATTTAATGAATACAAACAATAATTTCCTAATGAACAAATAAATTATTTGATTGGAAATTATGGAAAATATTTTGACCAAGCTCAACGTGGTTTATACAAGGGAAGCAATAAAAAATAAAACTGTAGTGGATATGGTTAAGTATATCAGTGAAAATAATCTATAATTTAGATGAAGCATTACAGGAGTTTAAAAAAACTATGTGAGCTTGTGGCAACGATAGGCCTACTGGCATCAACAATTGAGAGATCCTTTTCAACATTGAAAAGAGTATTAACATATTTCAGAAATACTGCTTTTTAAATTGAAGCAAGGAGTAAACTTCCTTAAGAGAGTCATAGTAGAGCTCACAAAAAAGGAGGAGGATAGACTTTATTTACAAACACTAGATAAAACATATGTGAGTAAAAGATCATTGATATTAAACACCCACGATTGGGCATCAATTATAGTGATATTAGATTATATTGCTGCTGATGATGAATATAATAATGTGAACCCGTGTATGCCTTACGGTGAGCAGTAATTATAACGATACCGGGTTTTATGATGATGACACGTGCATACCCTACTACGCACATGTTATCATACGGTTATGAAGCTCTTATTATATTTGATTCTTATTCTTATGAAATGAGTAAAACTTTTAATGTTGCACACGATTTATTTAGATGATTACACTTTCGGTACTGTAAATTTGATATTAAAGTGATACAGTTTTTGTTCATTTACGGACTGACTTGGAGAGCCAGATCTATGCAGTTCAAAATTATGTTTTTCTGGGATATTACAATGTTCAGTATTCTTAGTGCTGTGTACTGTGTGGATTCATACGCACAAGCTGCTTATATATGACCTACCCCTTCCTTCTTGGACTCCTTGTCACCAGTGTTAAAACTAGCTAATAGAAGAACTCCTGGCAACCTGATGTTGTGAAGGCTAGCTTCCTATTGGGTAAAGGGTGCCAGCATGTCACATTATTTTTAAAATACAACAGAGTTGGTCTTTTAAAGAAAGAAAGTTTTAAAACGTAGTGCATTGAAATAACTTCTGAAAACGCATGATTCTCTATAGATGAAGTATTAAAAGGAAACTTTACATACAGTTCTTTAAAGAAAAATACAATTCATTCAAATACTTTTTGAATATATGAGAGGGGTCCAAAACAGTATCATTACAATATATGTATATAAAAAGTCATTTAATATATACAAATAATCAAATACACTAAATATGCTCCAGGCTGCAATAAAAGTGAAAGTTTTTTAATACATAATTTTTATTAGTCATATGCAGAGCCCTGATTTTATGGTGAATAAAAAAGCCCAATTTCGTTTTTAAGTTTCCCAAAAGCGGTGAATAAGCGGTGAATTACAAAAATCCTATTTTTGCGACGAAATTATCGAATTAAGACAAAAGCGTTAAAAAAGTTGTTTTTACCAAACTTTCGTGATTAAGGTGATTTTGTTGGGTTAAAACTAGACTTCCAGGACAATGTTTGAAACAGGTAAACTAAACATATTGAAGTGAAAACCCAAAATTACATTTTGTTTGGACAAAACGGTAAAAAACACTAGTCCGCAAAAAAATGTGCTGTCAACTTATTAAAAAAGTAAGATTTAGCGGCAGCTGGTCTGGGAAAAGTATGTACAAGTCACAAAGACAAAATATTACACAAAAATCATCTTGTTACTTCACAAAAATTGTGACTATATTTTTAAATCTCAATTTAGGCTATAAAAATACAAAATAACTACTCAACATCACCAAACTGCACCATGCCGAATGCAAAAAATCGCGATTATCGCGGACATCGTTTAAAATCGCGAATATCGCACTAAAACGCCGATTTCGCGAATTATCGCGACAATTCTGAGCATATATTTGCAATCAGGGTAACCTGAAATGTGAACATCTGAAAGAAAAAATTCCATATCTATCATTAGCGAACTATCGCGATCTCCACAAACGCAGGGCTCTGGATTTGGCTCTGTATATTTAACGTAATTAATTAACACACAAGATAGTTGGTTTACATTAAATTATAAACTAAAATGTGTTTGTGTATACTTAATTTAAAAATTGTCATCTTTAGGCGAGGCAGAACCGGGGAGGAGGGGGGGTAGACACAGGGAGTATTTCCCCTCACATGTTAAAATAAAGGGGGTCAGGATATGTTCTCACCCCAACCCCACATCCTCTTGGATATGTGTTATATAGATTCTAATGTGTCTTATGTAAATCACGAAACAGAAGGACGCCCGAACCCACAATTATAGTTTAAAAAAATCTCCAAATACCTTCTTGAAGCATATAATACTAAAGAAATTCCAGAGGGGGACCCCAAACACCATCCAAGCCCTCTTATCAGGTTGCTTAAGAATTTTGTTCACTGATGCCATCATAAAACATGTTGTTTTTTTTGTCAAAAAAACTTTCGTTCTATATTAAATTGAGTAACTAACCTGTTTTAAACTAAACAATTTAAACAGTTTTTTCATACTGTTTTTTGTAAGCCTTGTATTTTTAGCTAAAAAATTATAATATTATAATTTATATTTAAACTTTTTTTTCTTGTTTTCCTTTATATTTTCGTTAATTTTATCCCTAAATAAACATCGTAAACATAATACAGCCATGCAGTATGATAACCACTATTGTAAATAAGTTATATTGCAATTTAAAATTAAGTCAAATTTGATTGTGGTAGTAGTTGTGTACTATAAAAATCAGTATAGTAGTTGAGAGTTAATGATTCGTTAAACCTTCTCAAAGAAATCAACTTATTTGTAATAAAAGTATATATAACTCTACCAGAGTCGAGTAGATCTAAAAAAAATTCCAAACTTTTCCAACCTGGGCGATACACAGCACTTCGGAAAATAAAATTACAGAGCACTTTGGAAAATAAAATTAAACTATTTGTGCTTCTAGCTGTACAACATACGACAGACATACTATGCCATGCAAATATCTTGTCAAGTAATTGTTGTCAAGAATAAATATATGTCCTATATTAAATTATCGACTTACCATTTGCATCTTTGGGAGTTAAATCTCTTGCTTCGACAACTTCAACGTTCAAAAGTATATTAGGTGCCTGAAATAAAAATATAATTATATATATTATTATACATAGAGAGATACATACATAAAACTTAACATAAGCATATAATTGGTATGTTTAAAATAGAAAAAATCTTTAAAATGTTCATAACAAAATATAAGGTGTCAAATAAAGATGTATATTACTGAATGACTTGATTTATGATTCCTGTATAACAGGTCGCCAGAACAGATAAACATAAATGTGCTACTAATAAATATATTACATCATTTAGAAATTTTAATGAAATATATATATATTTATTTATAATTTTAGTACAAATTTCATTATTTAACTAATAATATTTTTAGCTTGAATAATTGCATTTAATAAAACTAATAATATCCAAATAGGACCTTTACAATTAAAAAACTAATAAATATACCCTTATTAATCAGTCACCATTTTTTTTAAATAATTAATTGGGCCATTGTAGATTTAATGAGGCCATTGTAGATTTAATGAATTAAAAATCTAAATGTTGCCACTCGTCTTTTCATGGGCCTAATCTGTCAGTATAGCTTGCTGGGAAGGGTTGGGACAGTGGTAAATAGATGGTTGGGTTCGAAATTATACTGATGGCTCTGTAGTTTGGGTTTATTAGTAGCACTACAAGTTACTACAAAAATGTGATGTTAAAAGATGTTACAGAAAGATATATGAACTTTGACCAATGAGCTCGTGAGAACTGGCTTAGTGAGGAATACTTGGCTTGGCTGACACCGCTCACGAACCCCTTACAGACACGAACCCTGGGCACGATGGTTGCCCTCTAGCACAAGTACCTGATGACCCGATATTCTAGCCCGCATGATCCCTATGACGGGCAGAGTGAATGCCTCTGAGTAGATCTTAATCTGTCAGCCGTGATAGTCTTAAATCAGAACCCTTTATAGTTCAATTCGGCCCAGTTGCCGAGCACCACGGGGATAAGTTGTTATGAGTTGTCAACATTCTTTCTTAGTGTTAACTAACTCATCACAACAAGTTAGCTAACCCAGTTCTTTCAGTCACGTTATTTCAACAGTATTATGTTAATTTAAATAAACATTCCAATCTAATTCAGGGCTGATACATAAGCTATTATATTTGTTAGTTACGGTTATAGCCGCATCTAAACATCATATTTGAAAATTGAAAAATGACACTTGGACACGTGAATTGAGCCCGGGACCTTTGGATTAGTGCGCCAATGATCTAACTACTGAGCTATCTAAGAATCATCCCGTGCCCAGGTCCATTCTACACTCATATTTTCAGGCAGAGTCTGTGATGGACGTGCGGAAATCATCGGCTACAAATAATGTGCGATCAATTATTATCACGAGTTTGGTCTGCTTTATGGTGCCAATAGTACAATTTATTACAACTGTACGAATGTGCATATCGTGATGGATTAAATAGACAAGTATTTCAGTTGACGATGTCCGCATGTCCATCACAGACTCTGCCCTAAAATATGAATGAATAATGACCTGGGTACGGAACGCATACTGAATAGCTCAGTCACTAGAACATTGGCGTACTAAGCCAAAAGATCTGTGACATACTAGTGAATATATACCATCCCAGGATAAGGTCTGTGACACACTAGTGACAATATAAGCTCCCCAGGATAAGGTATGTGCTGAAAGTTTCGACTAACACTTGTTAGAGAAACATCTAGAGAGAGCTAGATGGTGGAACTAGATTGATATGACCAAAGTCTCGACTAACACTTGTCAGAGAAACATCTAGCGAGGGTTAGATGGTGGAACTAGATTGATATGACCAAATAGAAGAGGTAGCTGGAAACTTTCTTGTTGGCTTATTGGATATTGCAGTCCTCTCTGTGGGGTCTCACATTCGACCTGTTTTCAAAATGCGATGCTGTCGCTTGATAACAATCTAACCAAAATATAAGCGGTGAAGTATGTTTAGTTTCGTTAAGAATTCATGGCAAACATTTATTTCAATATACGCTTTAAAACATAATCTAAAACTAGAAAAACAAAAGAGATGTTTCATTTTATAAGTAGTTCTTAATACTTCAAACAAGGAAAATGAAGTAGTAATAAAGATTAGAGTCGATTTAAGTATTTTTATAGAGGTTTTAACCTAGGACCGATCTAGGATGATAATACCTCTTTGACACTAGCTCGGTCCATAAGAGCCGTGTGAGTGTCATTGTCCAACTTGAACGCCTCCTGTAGGTAGTGGAAGAGGGCATCTCTCTCCTCCTCGGCGCTAGCGTCGCACCCCACGACGTGCAGGATCTCGTAGAGGATCTCCGAGTACAGTTCCTCAATCTGCAACACACCACCAGGAAGAGCTCATGACAGAACTTTGTACCCGTCATATTCTGTAATCTAAACTGATGTCTCAAGCCAGAAAGAAACATTCCAGATATTTTAGAGACAACAAGACCCACTTCACTGTGGTCTTCTCAACTTTAATCTGGAGTCTTTATTTAAAAAGTACATTTAAATTGACGTTTTGGTGTTAGTGTGGCCTATCTCATATATTGTAATATATTGCTAGTTTAGACTAGCAGATATTGTACAGCTTCTTACATTTCCTGCTAGAGAATAACAACATATTTCCAACACAGCTGACCACGGTATTAATGACTCACATTTCTTCATGCGCACCAGATGCAAGTAAAAGTAAAACTAATATTTACAGAAGCACTTGACACATACTTCCTGTGCTACAGGTTGAAATTACATGTTATGGAAGGAGCCATCCTGCTGTAAACACAGAACGTAGAGTGTAGAGCATGTGTTGTATTATAACATAGAACATATTAGACTAACAAATAGATCAATAGAGGTATATATTATGAACTTGAAATATCTTAAATTAAATATTTAACTACACTATATTGATTAGGGTCAAAACGTCCCTAGCAACAAGAATATAGGTTAAAAAGTGTATTTAGGGTGCACCCTATACTATTGGTAACAAGGAGGGATAGATTGTCAGATAACATGTGGGCTAGTCTTATATCACTGGTAACAAGGGAGAGATAGATGAAGTATCAGAGTCAGTCAGGGGCGTGGCGCCGTGGGGTGGGGGGTTTACCCCCCCCCACCCCCAATGTTGGTTAAAAGCTTGAAAGTTGGGCATTTTGTGTGATTCGAGATCTGGAGTTGGTAAATTCTAGGCTTATCCTGAACCCCATTATTTTCTATTCTGAAAGTCCTTGACCACAGACTTGTACAGACCATTTAAAATTTCCCGACTGTTGATCCCTACTCTACAAAAAATCCCAACTTCAAAAATCATCAAACATTAAAAGGAGATTTCTTCTGGAGTATATTGTAGAAATCTTAGTTACTCAAGTAGTCAAGTAGCGCCGCTGTCATTAGGCAGAGAATGGCCGGTGAGTTTATGTCAAATACGGCATGGGAACGAATCGTAAGGGAACATGAGCTGCCCAGTAGCAAAATTTCACTCAGCAAGCAATGCTTGAAGTGGCAACATTGTCAGCCAATGTTTTGTTTATGGTTTAGTGTTTTTAGCTGTGACTTTCGTGGCTGCTAGACTGTTGCAGTTTTGTGATTCAAATTATCAAATGTTGTACAGCCAATGCCTTAATTAGGGCTTTATTAAATTCTAAAGGCATAAATGCTGTGAATGTTACGCAACATTTTATTGTTTTCCTATTGAAATCTCTGACTGATGAAATGAGGACATTGAGGTTATTGTTAATGTTTGACTTCTGAAATACACACTAATTGTTTTAGCAAGTATCCATACTAGTTTGAATTGAACTGATGTATTTTATTATTTTATTAAAATAGGTTTTCATGAAAGCAATTTAAATAGGCTCAAAGCAACAATGAAAAAAGAGGAGTAACTGAGGGCTATGTTACATTGTTACAGCTCTTATAGTAAGTTCATCATTTGATTAAGTAGGCTACATTAAACAAAAACTAAGTTTTTTTATTCGCTCTTTAACATTTTCAAATTTGGGGTACATTTTTAAATTCATTATTTAATGTTCGATTTAATGACATTCCTTATAACCATATTGTTCAGAGTGATGATTTCGAATTTGCCATCATTTATTTAATAAAATGTCAGGGGAAGCCCCTTAATCCTTACTCACTAAACAACAATATGTTTTGAATAGTTTATTGACGTACCAGTATTAACATTTTAGGGCAACTTCCATGAGGCTATGAAGCAGGACATTAGTATACAGGTATCAAAATACTGTAGAAATATCTATAAATTCAATTTGTATTGCTTTATTTTACAGTTGAAAATGTTTTTAAATAAACATGGCCAAAATGCTAATTTTTTTGCTAAAGTGACGATTGAGTTCTACATCTCCGGGAGCTTACTAGTTAAATAGTGCTTTCAAATAAGTTATAATAAAGCAGCAATTTCCAAATTGGGGGTCACAGCGTGTTTTGGGTGGGGTCACAATATAGAGGTTTTAGCTTTATATTTACTTTTTCAAGGATTTAATTATTATAGGAAGATGCGTAATTCTAGTTACTGCTTAGGTTCCTTTTGGCTATTCCATTCCGATAGCTTCTTGCTGACTTGTTTACTGTGGCAGCCTTGTAATGCTGCTAGCATAATATAAAATCATCCCCCAACCCGGGCTTGTTGATTCTCTTTTACTACATATTAGTCATATATAGTCATTATTATAATCAATTTATAATAATTAAAACAAGAATTAGTGGACATGTGGGCTTAATGTCACGCTCTTTTGGTTTGGTTTGGTGAAGGTGAAGTAAGGATTTTAATTCTGGCCAGGGGTAGTTTATCCTAATATTCCTCCAGGCAACTAAGGGTATATTTCCTCTAAATTTTATCTATCCGGTGGTGTAGATAGCCTGGGATGATAGTAAGACACAGTGAAAAAAAAACACTTAAAAACTAGGATTTGAACGCTTTTAAGTTATCAAAGGGTGGTGGCAGCAGAAAGAATAGCTGTGGTAATACACTACAAAATGTTGTAAGCCGCATAAAGTCAGTTATATTTCTTAATCTAAAAATACACGATTTAAACGATTTCTGCAAATCTAAATAAATATATTTAAGCTCAATTGGATATTTATCTCAGATTCAAGTAAACTGAAATACATAATAATTCAAGTTATTTCCTTATGCACTGAAAAAGCCTTGTTGCTAAAAAAAACCAGGATCAACAAATATATTTAAGAATATAGTTGCCTAAAACCTCGGTTCAGGGCTTTATTATCGCCTAAAATTTTCCTGGGAGCACCCAGACCCCCCCCCCCAATAAGAACCCTTCGCCCCCCAAGTTTTCAACATTGCCCTAGTAGCTACTCTCCTTTGCCACTTGGGAATTTTTCTAATTTCAAATGCTTGGAGTTGGGAAAACCACTGGGTCACCCCCCTCCTCCCCAAATATATTTTGTGCACCGGCCCTGGCGTCAGTCTCATATCATTGGTAACAAAGAGAGATAGATGGTGAAAATCAGGGTCAGTTTCATATCACTGGTAACAAGGAGATAGATGGTGAAGTATCAGGGTCAGTCTCATATCACTGGTAACAAGGAGTTAGATGGTGAAATATCAGGATCAATCTCATATCACTGGTAACAAGGAGAGATAGATGGTGAAGTATCAGGGTCAGTCTCATATCACTGGTAACAAGGAGAGATAGATGCTGAAGTATCAGGGTCAGTCTCATATCACTGGTAACAAGGAGAGATAGATGGTGAAAAATCAGGGTCAGTCTCATATCACTGGTAACAAGGAGATAGATGGTGAAGTATCAGGGTCAGTCTCATATCACTGGTAACAAGGAGAGATAGATGGTGAAGTATCAGGGTCAGTCTCATATCACTGGTAACAAGGAGATAGATAGTGAAGTATCAGGGTCAGTCTCATATCACTGGTAACAAGGAGATAGATGGTGAAGTATCAGGGTCAGTCTCATATCACTGGTAACAAGGAGTTAGATGGTGAAATATCAGGATCAATCTCATATCACTGGTAACAAGGAGAGATAGATGGTGAAGTATCAGGGTCAGTCTCATATCACTGGTAACAAGGAGAGATAGATGGTGAAGTATCAGGGTCAGTCTCATATCACTGGTAACAAGGAGAGATAGATGGTGAAAAATCAGGGTCAGTTTCATATCACTGGTAACAAGGAGATAGATGGTGAAGTATCAGGGTCAGTCTCATATCACTGGTAACAAGGAGTTAGATGGTGAAATATCAGGATCAATCTCATATCACTGGTAACAAGGAGAGATAGATGGTGAAGTATCAGGGTCAGTCTCATATCACTGGTAACAAGGAGAGATAGATGCTGAAGTATCAGGGTCAGTCTCATATCACTGGTAACAAGGAGATAGATGGTGAAGTAGCAGGGTCAGTTTTATATCACTGGTAACAAGGAGAGATAGATGGTGAAATATCAAGGTCAGTCTCATATCACTGGTAATAAGGAGATAGATGGTGAAATATCAGGGTCAGTCTCATATCACTGGTAACAAGGAGATAGATAGTGAAAGTATCAGGGTCAGTCTCATATCACTGGTAACAAGGAGATAGATGTGAAGTATCAGGGTCAGTCTCATATCACTGGTAGCAAGGAGAGATAGATGGTGAAGTATCAGGGTCAGTCTCATATCACTGGTAACAAGGAGAGATAGATGGTGAAGTATCAGGGTCAGTCTCATATCACTGGTAATAAGGAGATAGATGGTGAAATATCAGGGTCAGTATCATATCACTGGTAACAAGGAGATAGATAGTGAAGTATCAGGGTCAGTATCATATCACTGGTACAAGGAGAGATAGATGGTGAAATATCAGGGTCAGTCTCATATCACTGGTAACAAGGAGAGATAGATGGTGAAGTATCAGGCTCAGTCTCATATCATATTACATTATTAGCACCGCGTCTTACTACCCGTTCGGGTTATACGCACTACGCTAATGTGAAATGGTAGGGTGATTGTGAGATGAAATGGAGGACCTACAGTTTAACGTGGAATCCGAACCACGGTGGAGCCTGGCATTCCTCACATTCACAAATTGTGATTAAGTCTCATATCACTGGTAACAAGGAGAGATAGATGGTGAAGTATCAGGGTCAGTCTCATATCACTGGTAACAAGGAGAGATAGATGGTGAAGTATCAGGGTCAGTCTCATATCACTGGTAACAAGGAGAGTAGATGGTGAAGTATCAGGGTCAGTCTCATATCACTGGTAACAAGGAGAGATAGATGGTGAAGTTATCAGGGTCAGTCTCATATCACTGGTAACAAGGAGATAGATTGTGAAGTATCAGGGTCAGTCTCATATAACTAATAACAAGGATTACCTTTTAGCCACCAATATACTCCCCATGTCAAAAGCTATCGATAGTAACACTTCTAACCTGTTTATTTTTTTGGATCTAGTAACATTCGCGTTGGTCATATCCTTTAGTTTGAGAGTACACACAACATTTTCTGCAAGCGCAATTTATGTTTAGCTTGAAGTATGCAGTATGAACTTTTAAATTCTCAAAATCAACAAACTGCCTTGATTGTCTATCACTTCTTCGCCACCTATCACTGAACAGTGACCATGATATATAAACATTGTGTTTTCCAATTTAGGAAAGTGAAACATTATAGCTTGTTTGGGCTGGACTAGCCTATGGCAGATTTGGTATTTTTTTATTATTTGATACATTATGAATTCATTTTGGTTCTAAAAAAGTGTATTGTTAATGTTTTATTGACTAGCCCTGCTATGTATATATTACAATCAAGTTTTTATTTTTATTAATAGGCATTAATAAATCATAATGTTTGCGGGTCTTGCGTGATGTTATTTGTTGCGGAGTCTGTAAACAGTTTTATCACCGTTGGTAAGTGATGCTGCAGTTTTGAGTAACTAGCCAGTCCTGCGAGAAGAGTTTAATGATGGATTTAACAGTGTTTATGTTTACAGAAACAGTCGAGTTAGACCGTTGAAGAGAATCTTTAGATCTAGACGAGAGTTCTTGACTGTCCTAGGTGTTAGACGAGAGTTCTTAGTAAATGAGTGAATGCTAACTGGTTACTTCCCGATTAAAAACCACTCAGCTTAAACTACCCCATTCAACTTTTGCTCAGCTAATTAATAAGATTGTATTTAACAGCCCGATAATGTATATATATATATATATATATATAAGATATTTACTTACTTACTCTGTGGCATTAGAAACAGGAAAGCTCATTGCCACACTTACAAAGTACACCACCTATCTCTATCTTGAGCGAGTTCTATCCAGTCCACCTCATTACACCCTATTCCTATAATGAGCTAGTGCTATCCAGTCAACCTCATACACCCTACCCTATATTGAGCTAGTCTATCCAGTCAACCTCAATACACCCTACCCCTATATTGAGCTAGTTCTATCCAGTCCACCTCATTACACCCTATCCCTATCTTGTGCTAGTTCTATCCAGTTCACCTCATTACATCCTATCCCTATCTTGAGCTAGTTCTAACTCCACATCACTACACCCTATCCCTATCTTGAGCTAGTTCTAACTCCACATCACTACAACCTATCCCTATCTTGAGCTAGTTCTATCCAGTCCACCTCATTACACCCTATCCCTATCTTGAGCTAGTTCTAAATCCACATCACTACATCCTATCCCTATATTGAGCTAGTTCTAACTCCACATACACTACACCCTATCCCTATCTTGAGCTAGTTCTATCCAGTCCACCTCATTACACCCTATCCCTATCTTGAGCTAGTTCTAACTCCACATCACTACACCCTATCCCTATCTTGAGCTAGCTGTATCCAGTCCACCTCATTACACCCTATCCCTATCTTGAGCTAGTTCTATCCAGTCCACATCATTACACCCTATCTCTCTCAGGTCAATTCTAATGTTATACTCCCATATGTGTCTAAGTCCTTCCAATGGTCTCTTCCCATTGTGTTTGTCATTCAATGCCTTGAACACGGCTCTAAAATCTCCCACCTAAGCTGCATGTCCTGCCCACCGTAATTTACTAGACTTGAATAACCTAACAATATCGTGTTATGAGTACAGGGCGTGTAACTCATCATTATGTAACCTACTCCCCTCCCCATTAGACTCATCCCCTTTTGGACCAAATATCTTCCTAAGCACCTTGTTTTCGAACACTTTTAAATTATTTTTGTCATGTAAGGTAGGAGACCACGTTTCTCACAGATAAAGAATCGATAAAATTATGGTTTTGTATATTCCGAGTTTTACATTTCTTGAAGCAGGTGAGACGCCAACAACTTACTGACCTAATAATATCATGCATTTCCCGACTATATTCTTTTCCTAATTTCCAATCTAATATCACGATTGCTAGTTAAAATTGTTCCTAAATATTTTAACTCAATAACTATGTCAAATGATATGTTGTTCGAAGTAATCTCTAAATTATCGCCCCAAGCCTGTATTCTCATATTCTTAGTCTTTTCAGCGTTCACTTATAAACCTATTTCCTTACTAGCCTCTAATAGAATTTATTAATATCTTGCAAAAACTTTTTTACTTTTTCTCAACAAAGCTAAATGATCTGCATGTTCCAATAGATGCATTGTACCGATTAATGTCAACCGATGGCGTAGAAATGTAAGAGTCTGGGGGATTGGAACCCCCAACCCCCAGGATTAACTAGACCCCCCTGGAATTTGTTGGACGCCCTCTTAAATAGGGATTCACAAATATATAAAAACCTAATGTTTAAGTTTTTTACTCTTATTAAAGTTTTAATTGTAGATGTCATCAACCATTAATATTAGTTAATGAATATTTTAATATTCACCTTCAAGATACACCTTGTAGAACTTCTGATTGTAATATTAGCTATGTCAACATTTCAAATGATGCATTCATATGGTATTTAAAAACGAAGGACATTTCTTGTAATTAGCTGAGTAAGTGGGGTCCGAGAAATCGGGGCAGACATATTTACTATCACTTGTAAGATCCTACTTGAGGAATCACCGTAAGAAAAGAGCATCTTTAATAACAGAACTGTCAGAAGTGGGGTTTGTAGCTAATCTAGATAGGTTTGCTACTCAGCCCCAACCTATAAACTCAACACAACTTCTTGCTCAATACATGATTTGTTAACTATGAAAAGTTTGAAAAAAAGGGCAAGGTCTGGAGTTAAGGGGTTCCGGACCCGCCTAAAATTTGTTAGTAGACCCCTACTAGAAAAATAAGCTTTCTACGCCCTTAATGTAAATTCTTCCTACTCTCTGCATTACCTTAATAGCATACTTTAAGGCTATATTAAAGAGTAATGGGGAAAGTGCATCTCCTTGTTTCAACCCATCATGTATTTCCAAAGAGTCTGATAAGTGACATCCAACTCGTACCCTGCCACACGTATCACATATGATGTTTTATAAAAATTCAATGGTCATAAATAATTTTGACTAAATTTAAGTAGAGTATTACTTAGGTACTTAAAAAGTACATTTTGCTATTAATTATTAATATAAGGCCTATGCATGTAAATTAATTAAATAACTAGATTAATTAAATTGTTTTATTTATGATTATAATCTAAAAAATGTGTGTCAATTTGATTACAATCCTGAAAAATTTAATTCATTATGAAAATATTTAAAATATTTCAGAGCAATCAACTAGTATATTATCCTAACCAGACATTGGTGTCAGGCTCGAGATATACCTAGTTTCCATTTACCAGGATGTTTAGGTATGAGTCCAGGTGCACTAAGGGAGGTTTTCACAACTTATACGGCTGAGTTTGATCTATCTACCCTGCGTGTCCCTGTACCATTGATAATATTGTTCAGACTTTGTGTTACAATACAGGGGTGTTGTTAACAAGCTTGGATCACTAGCTACATCTTACAGGGACTACTCACTGCCCTCTTCTTGGATCACTACCTACATCTTATAGAGACTACTCACTGCCATGTTATTGGATCACTACCTACATCTTACAGGGACTACTCACTGCCATGTTCTTGGATCACTAGCTACATCTTATAGAGACTACTCACTGCCCTGTTCTTGGATCACTACCTACATCTAACAGGGACTACTCACTGCCATGTTCTTGGATCACTACCTACATTTTATAGAGACTACTCACTGCCATGTTCTTGGATCACTAACTACATCTTATAGAGACTACTCACTGCCTGTTCTTGGATCACTATCTACATCTTACAGGACTACTCACTGCCCTGTTCTTGGATCACTAGCTACATCTTATAGAGACTACTCACTGCCCTGTTCTTGGATCACTAGCTACATCTTATAGAGACTACTCACTGCCCTGTTCTTGGATCACTACCTACATCTTATAGAGACTACTCACTGCCCTGTTCTTGGATCACTACCTACATCTAACAGGGACTACTCACGGCCATGTTATTGGATCACTACCTACATCTTATAGAGACTACTCACAGTCATGTTTTTGAGATACATTAGGGCTCTTCTCTGCATCACATCCTTCCTGACTCCACGGAAAACACTGGCTGTCCTCCAGAGAGTGCTCGTCAACATCTCCAACCAGACACAGGAACAACTTGTGGGTGACAACAACGTGCTCCAACCAGACACAGGAACAACTTGAGGGTGACAACAACGTGCTTCACCACCTTCACGACTCAGGGACAACTTGAGGGTGACAACAACGTGCCCCACCACCTTCACGACACAGGAACAACTTGAGGGTGACAACAATGGGCTCCACCACCTTCACGACCCAGAGACAACTTGAGGGTGACAACAACGGGCTCCACCACCTTCACGACACAGGAACAACTTGAGGGTGACAACGTGCTCCAACCAGACACAGGAACAACTTGAGGGTGACAACAACGTGCTTCACCACCTTCACGACCCAGGTTCAGATTCTGCTCAACGTCGCGGGCCAGAGGTATTACCGACACAGACATGGCGCTGCCAACATTGGCACCCAAATATCCCGCTAGCACTGATGAGTGCTATGTTGAGACGTGAAGGAGTGTTGTGCGCATGCGCCCAATCGGGAGACATCTTTGCTTTATACTACCCAGCTTTGTCGACAAGGGGGCTGATTTAAACCGCTGATAACACCAAGAAAACAAACACCGCCAATATAGTAATCATAGCATAATATTGGCAATAAACTATCTAGTTAATGTTTCAGAAAAACAGCCGCAATCTTGGACATGTCTCTTTCCAAAGGGTGTCGCTCGTGTCAAATGTTTGTCAAAATGTTAACACGGGGTTTGTTCAGGAGACTTGAGCTTTTCTTGCCAAATTCTATTTTGGTTCGTCGCGTGGTTGCATGCAAAAATAAGTGAGAGATCTATCTATCCATGTGTGAGGAGGAGCCGATATCTCGAGTATATATGCATTAGCGCACTCTGGCCAAGAGGGAGAGCGTAGTAAGCAAGACAATAGCCAGCCTTGCCAACCTCCCTTCTCAGGACATTAAAACCAAACTCATGTTTCATTTAACATTAGAGCTCACGGTAATAGCGTGTGAGACACTGTAGTAGCATTCTAGCACACGGTAATAGCGTGTGAGACACTGTAGTAGTATTCTAGCACACGGTAATAGCGTGTGAGACACTGTAGTAGTATTCTAGCACACGGTAATAGCGTGTGAGACACTGTAGTAGCATTCTAGCACACGGTAATAGCGTGTGAGATACTGTAGTAGCATTCTAGCACACGGTCATAGCATGTGAGATACTGTAGTAGCATTCTAGCACACGGTAATAGCGTGTGAGACAATGTAGTAGCATTCTAGCACACGGTAATAGCGTGTGAGACACTGTAGTAGTATTCTAGCACACGGTAATAGCGTGTGAGACACTGTAGTAGTATTCTAGCACACGGTAATAGCGTGTGAGACACTGTAGTAGCATTCTAGCACACGGTAATAGCGTGTGAGATACTGTAGTAGCATTCTAGCACACGGTCATAGCATGTGAGATACTGTAGTAGCATTCTAGCACACGGTAATAGCGTGTGAGACAATGTAGTAGCATTCTAGCACACGGTAATAGCGTGTGAGACACTGTAGTAGCATTCTAGCTCACGGTAATAGCGTGTGAGACACTGTAGTAGTATTCTAGCACACGGTAATAGCGTGTGAAACAATGTAGTAGCATTCTAGCACACGGTAATAGCATGTGAGACAATGTAGTAGCATTCTAACACACGGTAATAGCGTGTGAGACAATGTAGTAGCATTCTAGCACACGGTAATAGCGTGTGAGACAATGTAGTAGCATTCTAGCACACGGTAATAGCATGTGAGACAATGTAGTAGCATTCTAGCACACGGTAATAGCGTGTGAGACACTGTAGTAGTATTTGAGCGCAGGGAATGGGGTACGAAGAATAAAATAGAGGAATGTTGTTTTCTCTGGCTTAGAGTCAAAGAACCCACCAAATAACGCCAAAAAGTTAGTTTGGGTTCACCGACTTTGAACTCTACCCACAACCTAAAAATGTCATTCTAGTTCTTAAAGTGTAGTCTGTATATTTAGGTTACTTCCAAAGTTTGGAAATTATCGAAAAAAAAAGGGGAAGCCTTATTCCCTTTACAAAGGATACCTAGATTGACTAACTAGCCTAACCTTACCTGACTTGACCTGACCTAACCTGACCTAGCCTTAGCAAACCTAGCCTGACTTTACTTGACTTAACCTGTCCACGTGACATAACCCGATTTGACCCCGACCTGGGCCCAACCTGACCCCAACCTAACCTGACCTGACCCAACCTGACCTAACCTGACTAACCTGACCTAACCTGACCTAACCTGACCTAACCTGACCTAACCTGACCTGACCTAACCTAACCTGACCTAACCTAACCTGACCTGACCGGACCTAACCTAACCTGACCTAACCTGACCTGACCTGACCTAACCTAACCTGACCTAACCTAACCTGACCTGACCTGACCTCACCTGACCTGACCTCACCTGACCTGACCTACCTAACTAACTGATCTGACCTAACCTAACCTGACCTGACCTGACCTGACCTATTTTGATTCAACCTGACCTAATCTGATCCAACCTGAACTAACCTAACTTAACCTAACTTCCTCAGTTCATGTGCTCAAGTGATAGGGTCTACTAATTTTGTCTTGCGCTCAATTGCTACAGATTTCAATTAACAATATAAATATACAAAAACAACAGTTTAAAAATCAATTTCTCGTGCTTTAGCCCTATCATACTGCTTTAATAATTCTCTAAGCTCTAGCAAACTGCTCACTAATTCTCTAAGCTCTATCAAACTGCTCTACTAATTCTCTAAGCTCTATCAAACTGCTCTACTAATTCTCTAAGCTCAATTGTTTGAGCATCTTAGATACAAAAGATAGAAGTTATAAATTTGTCTTAATTTTACTTGAAGCATGGTGCTTCGAATATGGGTTTTAACTTGGCAAAACTTCTCTGAGGGCTAGAAATTGCTACAGGCAGCTTTAAAATAACTTAGTGCAACACAAAGATTTGGAAAATCCTCCTGCGGTGCATTTCTATATAAATAGTTTAAAACAATTCAAGGCAATGATAATGAAGGTGGGATCAAATTTATTACCATTGTAAACTCATGCTTCAAATCTCAGACATTTGGAAAATATGAATGTTTATTAAGTATGATATATTTTTTAATAAATATTACTATTCTAAATGCATCTTTTTGAAGAATTAATTTTTACTTTTAAATTACCTGCATTCCTGCTTCGGGTAGTAAATACATTTTAAATGGAGGATAAACATTATTATATTTCACTTTTGTTACCGTTGCGGAACCGTCTTTCCAAGAAATATTTCCCTACATCCCCCCCCATAGAGCCAGCCCTAATTCTACCCAGACGTTACGTCACGCAGGTGTCGACTACGTGGATTTATATATAAACATTAGGCTTATATGCTCCAAGTATCACTACTACCCATCCAGGCTATCTGCATTTAACCACACTAATGGGGTAGGAATGAGAAAGGTATCATTAAGATAAAACGTACCCGACAACAGCCCCAGAATACGAACCAAAACCTTCGAAACACGGATAAAACCGACACCTTTATCTCCCCTCCCTTTCTGCACCAACCAACACACAAATACCTGGATACGACCCAGATCCTCTAGTCCTGCAGTCATACTGTCCTCACAACATTAGAATGAACCGTGTTTAGTTGCTCCTGAAGGACAGTAGATCTGTTTACTCCTACTCCTGCAGTCATACTGTCCTCACAACATTAGAATGAACCGTGTTTAGTTGCTCCTGAAGGAGAGTAGATCTGTTTACGCCTACTCCTGCAGTCATACTGTCCTCACAACATTAGAATGAACAGTGTTTAGTTGCTCCTGAAGGACAGTAGATCTGTTTACTCTTACTCCTGCAGTCATACTGTCCTCACAACATTAGAATGAACAATGTTTAGTTGCTCCTGAAGGACAGTAGATCTTTTTTACTCCTACTCCTGCAGTCATACTGTCCTCACAACATTAGAATGAACAATGTTAGTTGCTCCTGAAGGAGAGTAGATCTGTTTACGCCTACTCCTGCAGTCATACTGTCCTCAACAACATAGAATGAACAGTGTTTAGTTGCTCCTGAAGACAGTAGATCTGTTTACTCTTACTCCTGCAGTCATACTGTCCTCACAACATTAGAATGAACGTGTTTAGTTGCTCCTGAAGGACAGTAGATCTGTTTACTCCTACTCCTGCAGTCATACTGTCCTCACAACATTAGAATGAACAGTGTTTAGTTGCTCCTGAAGGACAGTAGATCTGTTTACTCTTACTCCTGCAGTCATACTGTCCTCACAACATTAGAATGAACAGTGTTTAGTTGCTCCTGAAGGACAGTAGATCTGTTTACTCCTACTCCTGCAGTCATAATGTCCTCACAACATTAGAATGAACAGTGTTTAGTTTCTCCTGAAGGACAGTAGATCTGTTTACGCCTACTCCTGCACATGCACTGCAGATCAATATTTATAAAGAAGTACCACGAAAGAAAATGAAGAGAAGAATTCCCGCTCGCAACGTAATAAAATGGATTAAATGATGACAACATTGTCTAAATATCAAAGTAGGTCTAAAACATGTTTTCAAGGCCGTACTTCAGCTTTACATTTCAAATGATTACAATTTAGTTTAAGAAGAATTTTGAAACTTGGAAACACAAAGTTTATTATTCCACTGTTGTTGATATCATAATATTTAACTAGGAAACTGGATATTCAATATGCTATTTTGTTTGATTTTTATAGATTTATCTTGTACGTTATTCTACTGTAATTAATTCCTATAGATCAGTTTTCCGCTTCATTTAATTAACTGGAGGCCTCCTTATTTTATTGATCGGAAGACGCTTTATTTTATTGACCGTAAGACGATTTATTTTATCAACTGGAAGACGATTTATTTTATCAACCAAAAGGGAATTGTATTTTATCAACCGAGGGAACTTTCATTTCATTAACCGGAGGGAACATCATTTCATTAACCGGTGGGAACATCATTTCATTAACCGGAGGGAACATCATTTCATTAACCGGAGGGAACATCATTTCATTAACCGGAGGGAACATTCATTTCATTAACCGGAGGGAACTTCATTTCATTAACCGGAGGGAACTTCATTTCATTAACCGGAGGGAACTTCATTTCATTAACCGGAGGGAACTTCATTTCATTAACCGGAGGGAACTTCATTTCATTAACCGTAGGGAACTTCATTTCATTAATTACAAATTCTCATCATTGAATGAAGTCCCACTCTGATTTTGTCGTCATCTTCCACTGTTTGTTAGAGTTTTTTTAGAAGTATACCCGCATTTGCGTGTAGGAAGCGTGGAAGCCAGTTTAAAAAACCTCCTCAGTTCACCCAACCGAGATTCGAGCCTTGATCTTCCCATCATTGGCAGTCTAGTCTACTATGAGAGTAGCGCGTTAGACTACGCGGTCACCGAAGTGGGTGTTAAGACATTAAAATATGTTTAAACGTATAAAGTTATATTTGATAATCTAATATAATAAATAATAAATATGTTAATAGAGTTTGAAATCCTTGATGATTACAAGTTCAATGGTGTAACTATAGGGGCTGCGTGGGTGGCAAAATGCAGCAGGCCCGTGCCCAAAATAGGTCCCACCACTCAGGTACACCCGCCCAAAATTAATTTGGTAAGAGATGAAGGTGTTGTCTTTTGTAACTATTTTTGTTTCGGAAAGATCTCATTATTCAATCAAAAATTATTCAATAGTCTGTACATATTTTTCTGTAGAATCAATAGAAGCGTCTGAAAGTTCATTTTCAAAACTTTATTAAAAATTATTTAAGAAGCACAATGAATTAAGAAAGGCTGCGGGACTAGCTAAGTTGTCTGTTGGGCAGGATACTTACTACCCGTAGTTTGTCCCTGGAGTAAATTGTACATAATTTCATAGAGATCGATGATTGTTTAGCCTCTATAAGTGTTATTATTGTTTGATTGATTGTTATAGATTTGTTTCTAATTTTTATTAATATCGTTTTAGTCATTTCAGATTAAGTTTTTTCACATTATATTGAAACTTTTCAGCAACAATTTTATCAACTGTTATGCCTGTATAGTAATTCACTTAGGTTTGTTTTTCCTAAATGGGTTTCCACTCTTATCACTCCACGCAAATGCGGATAAACTTTCTCTAAATTCAACCTACTTCATCCCTAACACACCTAACACATTAGCTTTATTAGTACACAGCCGTGTAACCCGTACGGGTAGTAAGACGCAGTGATTAAAAAACTCTATAGTATTACGTATTATAAAATAATTTCAATAATAAAATGTCAAGATTTTTTTTATATAATCTACAAAAAAATTACACATAGGGTGTGGGGTGTGGGAGATTTTTTTCTTGGGGGGATCCACCATGGGTCTATTACTGCCTCGTTACGCCTAGTTTGTACATATTAAATGTTAATAATGGTAAATCTAGTTTTACAATAGGAAAATTTAGTGTATCTTTAAGTTTATATTTATATAATTATTATTACTATTAGTATCTGGAAGGTGTAAGAATAAATAGCAAAAGTATGAAACCAAAATTTCAAACAATTTTCAAAAGGAGTTCGAATCTCTGACCCCCAATTTTCTACATCCATGAAAGAAAGGTTTAAAAAATAGAAACTTGTTCATGTTAAATGCTAAGATATTCCATATTATTAGTTTTATATTCAGTGGTACTCATTGAGGATGAAATTGGAATGGGGGGGAGGTTCATGGGGTCGGGTATTACCACCAATTTCTTCTCCACCCCTCCCCCCATTAAAATATGCCTTCCTCCAGTTCGTTTAACTCCCCTCAGCTAAACTCGAGTTTGAAGATGAAAGATGGTTTGCATCAAACTTCAAATAGGTTCAAATAGGTTCCATAGCAATCTATTATTTTTTAGTGCTAAGGTCCACCCCTAATAGCTTTTAGTGGCACTCCATTTTTTAACATTTTCTTTTGCCCTTAAAAACTCCTCAAAAATATATTTTTATACAAACTACCTCGCCCTACACTAATAAAGTTTCGCCAACACTCTTGGTAGTCATTCACAATAGTTTATTTGTCATTGTGACTTAATACCCGTTTGAGTTACACACATCCATTAAGTAGCCTAGTGAATTAGGAATGAGGAAGCTAACATTTCAGATTGTAATGTACCCACATTTGCGTATAATGAAAGTGGGGAACCGTTTTAGGAAAAAAATATCATCGATACACCCGACCGGGATTTGAACCTCGATCTTCCCTTCATCAGCAATCAGTCTAACAGTGTGTGTTGTCCACTTCAGTGGCCGAATGGTCTAACACGTCACTCTCGTGTAAGACTGACCTTCTGAAGATGAGGAGATCAGGGTTTGATTCCGGTCGGGTGCACTGAGGTGATTTCTCTAAATAGTTTTCCGCTCTCATTCACGCAAAAGCGGCTGTAAAGTCTGTTCACCGTTGAATGTTTCTGAAAGCCTTTTCCTACCTGACTCTATTATATAGTAGATATTGGTAGGAAAAAGACCTTCAGAGAGTAATTCCTACCGTAATGGGTTACCTCTTCTTAATTTAACGTTCCTGATTCCTAACACATTAGTAATTAGTACATAAGCGTATAGCCCAAAAGAGTGTAAGACGAGGTGCTAAAATAAATAAAAACAGGGTGGCTACAAAACATATTTTACAAAATTCCCTGAATTTTCCAAGTTTTCCAGGCAACATTTTTCAATTTTCCCTGACTACTTTTTTCCAGTTTTAATGGTGGATGATGACTTGTTTTATTTATTATTGATCACATATTAAAAAAGTTTGTATCTACTAAACATAAAGAGTTTTATCAGTTATTTTAAAAATTAAAATGTTATTTTATTTAGGTATTATTAACTTTTGTTTTAGTGTTTAGTTGCCAAATTAATAGGATTTTTAGACATATTTTTTAATTCCCCGACTTTTCCTTATTTTTAGTTAAAATCCCTGACATTTCCCTGTTTTCCCTGTCATTCAAAATTTCCCTGACTTTTCCAGGCTTTCCCTGTTTTCCCTGTATGTAGCCACCATGAAAAATAATGTGTTTGGAACAGTTTAAAAAAAAACACCCTCATTACACTTTATCGGGATTTGAACCCCAATCTCGTCACCAACATTCCAGTCAAACACTATAAAGTCGAACGAAAATTGTTTTTCTTCCAACAGGTAGGGAATATAAAGAAAACCCATACTATGACTTATTTAATTTTTCAAACTTTAAAGCAACAAATTTCTGCAAAGTGAGTGATACATTCAACCGAACTATGTGCACGACACAAGTGAAAACTAGAATCTCTCAGCAACAGAGGACCCGCCATGTCAAACACAGAGGCTTTGCTTCTATTACCGGCTTATCCTATTGAGCTTGAGCCACCTCAGCAGATTTTCTTCGTGCTCCTGCATCTGACACAATGACTGTTCTCAAAGTTCTCCTCCTACCAATAATCCACAAACTTTGTCTTATGTTAGTTGTTCTCCTATTATATGTTATTTTGTGTCACACGCTCCTCCATTATGAGAAGGGAAACAACATGGTGCACTGGTATAGTCATAGGGAGCCTGAATGAAAACAACATGGTGCACTGGTATAGTCATAGGGAGCCTGAATGAACAACTTTAAATCTTCTTCAGCCCGCTTCGGTGGCCGCTTGGTCTAAGGCGCTGCTCTCGCAAAATAATAGACTACTGATTATGGTGAGTGGGGCCGGTGACAGAGGGGGGGGGTGGACCAGGGGGATTGTTGTACCGGGCCCCGAACTAAAGGGGTCCCCGTCGGCCAATCTTGAGGATAATTTTTTATCTAGTAGTCTTGAATAAAAACAACAAATAAATATTTCGCTAAGGATTACATTTTAAACTTTGCAAGCTCTGTCTCTGACCCCAACATACGAGTATAACGCAGTTTTGATTTTAGTGATGTCATTGAAGACTTTGCTGCAGTTAAAGTGAGAAGATTATTATAATATAATAATAATATTTAGCACCACGTCTTACTACCCGTTCAGGTTATACGCTTAAGTACTAATTACGCTAATGGATTAGGAATTGGGAAGGTTGAATTTAGAGGAAGTGAACCCGCATTTGCGTGGGAGGAGAGTGGAAAACCATTTAGGAAAAACCACCCCCAGTTTAACCCGACCGAGATGCGAACCTCGATCTCCCCGTCCTCGGCGGTCGAGCTCAACACGACTAGCGCGTTAACCAACTACGCCACCGAGGCGGGTATTATTATAATAGACTATACTTTACATAAAAAAAAAGAGTGCCATTATAAGTTAATCGACTAAAAGAAAGTTAGTCAACCACGAGATATATCAGCTATCAAACATAATACAACTAATATTTAACGTTTTTTTTTAATTATTTTTTTATTTCTGCTCCTGTAAATGTATTAAATAGGGAGGGATGATGAGGTAAAGGAGGGGTGGGGGGAGGGGGCCTCAAAATTCTCAATGTAACGGGCCCCAAGAGTTCTGTCACTGGCCCTGATGGGGAGATCATTGTTCTGTCGCAGTCAGATGTATTGAGAGTGTTTTCCCCCCAAATGATTTCCAACCCTCACTCCACGCAAATGTAGGTAACTCACTAAAAAATATTCCTTCCTCATCCATAACGCATTAGCGTAAGCCTGCAAGCACAGAGAGTCATGATGGGTTAGATGGAGGAGTTTCGAGAAATCTGTCTGTTCCCCAGATAGATGAATAATGGACCCTGACATGGCAGGCAAGTTTCCACTTTGAAAAGTCTCCGACATTCAAGGTGTAGGACTAGTTACGTGTCAGTGTCTTATGTTATTTTTATCATCTAATATTTAAAAATAAATGAACCTTATAACTTACGAATATTAGGATACTAACTGGCCATTAGACACTTTTATTTAAAGACTTAAATTTGACATTCCCTATTAAAAAAAGTTACAGCTGACAACTGTTCAAGCATATCAAATATAAATCGAACTAATTAAGAACGTATCCTGGAATGTTTGTCGGCATGACGGCATCATGTGTTCCTAATGTATTGGCTAATAGGATATTTTCCTATAGTCTCACCAAAACAAGAGAGCAGCAACTAGCCTCATTAAATACTTTTGAAACATTGGTTTTTAGGGGAAAAAAAACTAGCTGTTAATAATGGTCTGACAGAGTAGATGGAATGTTTGAACTTGTTATTTTTAATTTAAACTGGTGTACAGCATAGTCACAATCCAGGATAGGAACTAGAGACCTTCAGAGGTAATACATCATGATCACAACAATGTCACAATCCAAGTGGAGGGGACACAAAAGTGACTGTCTATACAAATTGTGTTTATTGTATCGGCAGAAATTATCCCTGTAGTTAATTATAACAATAAAAAAATATTCATAAGCAATGTACAGTATCAATATACCTACAAATACAATTCTACTAATTTACATTTTAAACCTTCTTATGCGCATGCACCCCGGTAAGATGGTTCTTTACCATTCGATTACAATGACGCTTCAAATATTGTTTGCACGCTCTGTCGATTGTGTTTTTACAGTCGCTGATTTTGTCATATTGTCTGATATTTTTACCTAAAACATTTGAGTATGTTGTAATATAGATTTGTCTACAACTTTTAAATAGATATTGGGGCCGTTAATGACTAAGAAAACCTAATATATTAATGTATCTCACGACACGGTAAAGTTTAACTAGTTAAAATGAACATAATGTTGATGTAGTTCTTAAACGTTTTTACTTTGAATTCTATTGTTTTCCTTCAGAATTCTCATTTTAACCATATGGAACCATGTAAATATATCTCTATTATGCTTATGATACTGTAATTTATAGGTTTATTTTAAATTTCGCAAGTTGTTTATGTCACTACCATTGCCATTAGTTTCCGTAATACACGGGAATTACGATTTACGAGTAACATTAGTACTTAGAACATTACTAAGAGTTCTGAATGGTCTAGCACAGGAGGAGATCCGTGGGGGTGACACCAACCCATTTCCTAGACAAACAACAACTTTGCATTGTGTTTCTTATTAAGCCTCGTTTATTATGTAACAAGTTGGACCCAACATGTTTGGGAGACAACACATGAAGAAAAGTAAGCTGCGTTTAATGTCGCCAACTTGTTAGACCAACATCCTGGGTCCTCCGCTAGTTTTTAATCAGTCTACACATTTCTAGCCATGAATAACGACGTATTACTTGCCATTTCTTTATTTATTGTGTTAACAACTCACGTAGATATTGGGCCCAGATGCCAGATTTTTTTTTTCTATTACCGACACATATATATCAAAAACCTTAGCTATTGCAGCAAGTGCATTGACTCTATTATTAGAATTCTTGTGTTCAGCGAGGTAACGTTCCGAAGAACAGAATACTTTGATATAAATCAATTAATTTTAACTGTATTAGCCTCGTCCATTCCTGATCACACAATTATACAAATCCCGATGTTAAACGTTAAACTAATCTAAAAACAAAACACATGTGTTTCTAAGGCTAGAGATCGACTCGACTAGATAGCGCATGCGTAGAACCTCCAAATCAGCCAACATGTTGTGTTGGTCGTTTATTATCTCCAACAAATGATCCAACACAACCCAATACAACTTGTTGGCTCTGACCGGCTCTCCCAACACCAACATGTTGGCCAACATCCACAACAAGTTGGAAATGCTTTATATATTGTAACACAACTTGTTGGGATCGTGTTGGCCAACATGTTGTGTTACAATATAAACGAGGCTTTACTATAGCGCCTTAACTAAACGTGAACAAGCTTGACTGTCTCCTCAGATTAACAGTTGACGTTGTCCAAACCAAGGCTGTGTCGTTGGCCCCAAGCCATGCCTTGCATTAGAGTATATTGACCTCCATTGGCCGCCGCTATATTGGATGGGACCACCCCCTTGTCCTCCATTAGACTTGTTACTCAACTGATGAGTCCAACACACCACACCCAATATTAGCTAACAACCTATTAAAAGACCCACGAGAAGAGTCCGCCTCTTGGTACGGCACGTAATACCGTGGTCATTTATAACGCCTGGTTCTGTTGCAAAATACAGCGTTAGAGGGCTGTAAACAATGCGCTGAACGTAATACCGACAATCGGGATATGATTTATTTCCTTAATTTGACGGCAAGTTTACACTCCATTTAAACAAAACACAAGTTATAGATATTCCAATGTTAAGTACATTTTCAAGAATAGTTTGTGATTGTGTTCATTGTTTAGACAACAGAGCTGTGTAGACCAAGATGAAATATTGACAAAGGAAATAGAAAGAATCAGTGAATGTGGGGAGAACTGTGGAAGTGGGCAAATCTGAGAGATTAGTAAATACATTTTTTAACAGGAAACTATTAGAATGGTGGTTTGGAGAACACGTCTCAAATGAGTTTGGTAAAGAAACGAGAAAGAGGGGTGGCATACGACAAGGGGTTTGGCTATCAGAGCAGGGGTGACAACCTTTTCTCCAAGCACACAGTTTTAAACCTCTAACTTTATCGGAAAAAAAACGAAATATCGCTAAAATTATCCATGATGGGTCAATGGTGGCAGAACCTCATAGATGGTGAGGGTCTTGTCCCCTCCTCCCCCCCCCCCCCCAGCCTAAAGAGTTCCGGGGCTACCGGCAAGCTATTGGAGTGGATATAGATGATTTTTTAGCTATACTTTTATAGAATCTATTTGGAGTGGTTTTACTTGCTTAAGACATTTTTTTTATTGACCCCTCTAAAAGACATTTAAAATTGTTCTCATCTGATTTTTAAATTTTAATTCAATCAATGCTTTTAGAATTAGAAGCTATTTGAATTTTTTTAATCGAATAATATTTGAGTATATAAAAGAGGAGTGAAATAAATCTAGAAGGGGAGCGGTGGCAAAAACTATTACTCCCCCTAAAATCAAACTCCCCTCCATGAAACCTTAGTAAGCCACAACCATCTTTTAATAAGTACTCATTCTAAATTTTTAGACTTGGAGGGAGGCGAAGCTATGAAAGTTTTAAAAGTCTTATACATGTAAAACTCTTAATGTATCCCATTTCATCCCTGCCATAAATTAACATAAAAACTAATTCTAGATAGCTTCTAGAGGCATTTAATATTCGTAATATTTCTTCGGCTGTGACCGTTGTGGGGCCGTGTCCCCCGATCCGCCCCTGAAATGTTGGTCTGGCTACAGCCTTGAGATGGCCCTTATATTATTAACAAGATATTGAAATATTCTGAACAACACGCAAAGAGTGACATTCTAAAATAAATATAATGTTAGCTAAAAGTTGCACTCACGTTCCAGCCCATAGCATCGCTGATGAGCTGCTCCTTGTCGGTCTGCTCTGGCTCGCTGTCAGAATCTTGCAAAGTCTGCTCATCCTCCAAACTCTCCGGAGCCGCCTCCTCCTCAGCTTCTTCATTCTTTATATTCTTCTCTACCGAAGAGGAGGAGGTGGTCCTAGGGAGATATTCCTCCTCCAGTGCTCGATCCTGATGCTCACGTAATAATGAACCGAACTTCTCGAAGAACCCTCCATCGATATCCTGGATCCTGAAACGACAACAAGAGAGTATCCTTACCAACAAGACCACAAGGATGTTGAGTGACAATGCAGGAGAGAACTGAGGTTTGAACATCCAAACGTTGGCTGGTTGAACTGAACTTGAAGGAAGGGATTACGTAGTGCTTTAAATACACCATGAACATTGTCATTTACTAGATATTTTCAAAATGAACACGTTGAAAGCCCATCTCACAGTGAAGAACAGGGAAATAAGATACGTTCGATACAAAAAACATATAGAAATGTTCTTTATTTAACCACAGAAAAATTGAAACAGTTTACTGGTTTATTTATTTTAAAATAAATATTCGTCAGTGTCTAGTAAATTCAGGCAATATTAGTGTTATTTAACATATGACATTAGCTCGTTCTTTGTTCACAATAACATAAACTTGTTATTACAATCATCTTAGTGTGTGTACAGTCACACATCAGTGCTACGGAACTTAGCAAACACGTTGATATAAAGGCGCGCTATTAAACTAGAAGTAAGGGTTGAAACCAGAACAGTAGGAGCTGGGGGAGTGTCGTGGCAGGACTGTCCCCAGTTCGAGGTTCAGCTAGACTACCAATGTAAACGTACAGAAGGACTGTTTAATAGAACTACTGACTTGGGCTGACGACTTTTTTTTGAACTCAATCAATTATAGCTTATTACATCACATCATGTACTATAGTTTCACCATAAAGTTCATCAAAACTTCAGGCATGAGTAATCTAAACGCTCCTATCCGACAATCCCACCCTACAAGAGGGCGATCCTGATAAAATGCCCACGGACTAGGGACCGGATAGCAACACAAGTCTTCAATTATGTTGAGTTTTTACTTTTATCTCGATCCCTCGGAGAAGAGGTATTGTGATGGTAAAAAAATAGAACTCTCTAGTTTGATAAATGTCGACGTCACACACACACACACACACACCTAATCACGCCATTCTCCTACGAGGTAGACAGGAAACTGTGAGTATAGCTTAAAAACAACAACTCCGTACTTAATCCATCATTAACTTTCTCCACACTTCCCTATCTTTGCATACTCCCTTCGCTTCAACAACATCCATACACTGAGTCGTACATACTCTTTGGTTCTTAAAACTCTTTTAAAGTTTTCTCTTTTTAACACATTTATCTATAATATTTAGTCACGTGCTATATGGCCTACCCATTACTTTTGATCCACACACTCTACCTTCATATATTTGCTTCGTCACTCTATCCACACCAACATCTCAAGATAAACAAACCAAGATAATACACTTCTTTCATATTGACCTTTCAAAGCACACTTCTTCAGCACGCTTTCATTAATGACTGTCAAAACGAGATTTACCACATGTATTTTAACTTATATAGCTCATTCCAACCGTATTCAACTTGTTCTTGTGTTTTTCCTGACAAACCCACGCTTCACATCCGTAAAACACCGCTGGTGTGAACACACTTTTATATACTGACATTCTTGCCTCATTCTTGCAATAGCCCACATACAACCAACTACTCTCCGATATGAATTCACAGTTCTGTCGATTTCACCATCCATCCTTCCATTTTTACGGAACATTATGTCCAGATACATAAAATCATTCACTTGTTCTAACAGTTTTCCATTTATACTAAGTTGACAATCATTTCCTGATCAATCCTTTTAAAAAACTAACACCTTAGTTTTGGAGACATTTATACGAAGATACATTTTGCCTGTCACCCCATTCCAACTATTAATACATTCTACAAGTCAAGTCACGTTCATTCTCAGCCATTAATATGGCATCATCTGCATATAGCAGCACTCTCACATTCACACTGTCCAGATGTATACCAACCGCGCTTTCACAAGCATCCCTCATACACTTGTCCATGAAAACACTAACAGCCATGGAGACATAGCACAACATTGTTTAACACCCTGTTCAATATCAAAACCATTCGCTAAAAGCTACATCCACCCTAACACATGCTTTACTTCCATCATATACCGCCATAATTGCATTTACTAACCATGCATCCACACCATACTCTCTAAGAACATACCATAACATAATCATTTTCACTAGATAGTACACTTTCTCCAGATCAACAAATGCACAATAAACTTTCTTCCTTACTGCCATACAGTTCTCTATCACTTGTTGCAATGCAAATATCTGGTCCATGCGACCTCTACCTGGCATGAGACTACATTGCACAGCCCAAATCTTGTCCGCAGTTTTTTTGCACACTCTTTCAATTACAATTTTCTCCAAAACTTTGCCTAGAATACCGCAAACTTATTTCCCTATGATTCTTACATTCACACTTACTGCCTTTGTACAAAGGAACCCTTATAGCATTCTGCCAGTCATTAAAGCATTCGAAATCCCAACACATGAATTGAACCCTGAAATCAAAAAAGTTATTTTCGTGATTCCGTCCGTCTGTGTGTCTGTGAATTGGTTTAGACTTTATATCCAAAGCTATATTACTGATCGGGGCTAAATTTTATATTTGGGGTTTTCAAAAGTTTATCCTCAGAGTCTTAGGAATTAGATATCTAACCCTATAAATAAGCGTACAGTAGTTTATCAACCAATTTGATTACATTTTGAATTTAGGCCACACAAGGCCAGACACTCAGCCTTACGAGAATTTCTCTGCACTTCAATGTACTGTAACCCTGCTACAAAATATAAAAATTCAGGGGTTGTCTCACTCACCTTCCTGGCCCCAGTTCACCGGTCTCAGCAAAACTATAACTTCACAACACATCGCACTACGGTCTAACATTGGACTGAAGTGAGGCCCGAGGTTCATTTCCCGACGCCAATGCCAAGCCGTATTCACAGAAAAAAAAACAAAGAGTGATATACGTGAGCTCACTGCGCTCTATCGGCCACGCTCGGCCAACTCGTAGAACTGTTCTTCTGTGCGTGTCTGGAGACTCGGAGCATGTTTGAGTATGTTCTAGACGCTTGGTTACCCCCACCCCTCTCTCCTCCCGCAACTTGAGAGCACGTGGCATATTTTTAGGGTATATAATGATGGTGTGTCTGTGTTGTAGGCACATATTACTTACTGGCTACAAGGTGAGTGACATTGTAAGAGGCTGATTTAAACGTTAGGTTATTCAAAATCCCTTCTGGCTTAAAATGTTCTATTCTATTCAAAATTATTGTTCTGGACTAGAAAAAAATTAAAACTTACTAATCATTGACACTTAATGGACTTAGTAAATGTTGGGCTCTTAAAGCCATGATCATATTTAATATCGCCGGAAGGTTATTTCAAACTGTGTTCATCTTTTTACGATCCCTATAGGGGGCCTTTGGATCCTGTGCCTTAGTTTTGGAACTTTTCTTATCCGCTTAACGGATGGGATTTTTTACCTTTGGGTACCACCACTCGACTCGGTCATTTAAGTCTGATAGCATCATTTGTCAGCTCTTCTTATTTTAATTTATTTTAGGGAAATACATTCATCTTGTTATTAATTAAGAGACTAATTACCATTGTTGAAAATATTTAAAGTTTAAGAGTTGCTAGTCAAAGAAGGGGCCACGAGTCAGCAAGGTTATACCGCAGTCTTGACTTTATTTACTAATGTTTTTCTTTTGCAAGCCATTAGGTAGCGTAGCTTTCAATATTATGATCTTTGAGAATAGATTCATATATGTCTAATATTCTAATATTCAGTCTGGAGGAAATTTGTTATGAGACTATATTGTTATTGTGCGACCATTGGGAACTGTCAGTTAGGGTAACGTAACTCTTAGGTGTATTTGCTGGATCGCATTCCTGATTGATCATCTTTAATTCGATGATTAATTTGTTATTATGACAGGACTAATTGAGATTAATATGAAGGTCAGTTTAGTATAGATTGTTTAATGTGTTTTGATTCGCCATTCATAGGCGAGAGTATTGTATCACGTCAGATATTACCGTTTTGACCACTTGTCTCACAGTGTATGATGCCATTTGGGCTCTGGCTAATTTCTGAGGTTCATCAAATCAGTTCAAGGCAATTAAATGAATGTTTTCTCTAATATATATTTTTAGCGCCGACGCTTTTATTGTCTTTCTCTCTCTCTCTCTCATTGCGTTGAATGAAATAACTCTTGTAACCATCCTCGACTGTTATTTATGAAGGAAGATAAAGTGGGGGTTACAGTACAATTTATTTAAAATATTTTAGACCGATTCAACCATGGTCTTATGAAGTCTACAGGATACCCTGATAAGAGATGACGCTTGATTAGAAATGTACTACCCACACAAGTCAGAATAATAACAGAGCTACCACAAAGCTGTCATGGGACGAGTGTTCACATAAGGAACAAAGCTACCACAAAGCTGTCATGGGACGAGTGTTCACATAAGGAACAGAGCTACCACAAAGCTGTCATGGGACGAGTGTTCACATAAGGAACAGAGCTACCACAAAGCTGTCATGGGACGAGTGTTCACATAAGGAACAGAGCTACCACAAAGCTGTCATGGGACGAGTGTTCACATAAGGAACAGAGCTACCACAAAGCTGTCATGGGACGAGTGTTCACATAAGGAACAAAGCTACCACAAAGCTGTCATGGGACGAGTGTTCACATAAGGAACAGAGCTACCACAAAGCTGTCATGGGACGAGTGTTCACATAAGGAACAGAGCTATCACAAAGCTGTCATGGGACGAGTGTTCACATAAGGAACAGAGCTACCACAAAGCTGTCATGGGACGAGTGTTCACATAAGGAACAGAGCTACCACAAAGCTGTCATGGGACGAGTGTTCACATAAGGAACAGAGCTACCACAAAGCTTTCATTGGACGAGTGTTCACATAAGGAACAGAGCTACCATAAATCTGTCATGGGACGAGTGTTCACATAAGGAACAGAGCTACCACAAAGCTGTCATGGGACGAGTGTTCACATAAGGAACAGAGCTACCACAAAGCTGTCATGGGACGAGTGTTCACATAAGGAACGGAGCTACCACAAAGCTGTCATGGGACGAGTGTTCACATAAGGAACGGAGCTACCACAAAGCTGTCATGGGACGAGTGTTCACATAAAGATCAGAGCTACCACAAAGCTGTCATGGGACGAGTGTTCACATAAGGAACAGAGCTACCACAAAGCTGTCATGGGACGAGTGTTCACATAAGGAACAAAGCTACCACAAAGCTGTCATGGGACGAGTGTTCACATAAGGAACAGAGCTACCACAAAGCTGTCATGGGACGAGTGTTCACATAAGGAACAGAGCTACCACAAAGCTGTCATGGGACGAGTGTTCACATAAGGAACAGAGCTACCACAAAGCTGTCATGGGACGAGTGTTCACATAAGGAACAGAGCTACCACAAAGCTGTCATGGGACGAGTGTTCACATAAGGAACAGAGCTACCACAAAGCTGTCATGGGACGAGTGTTCACATAAGGAAAAGAGCTACCACAAAGATATAATTCTAATTTTGGGGCTCAAATTAATCTAATTATCCAGTTTAATTAATAATTAAAAAAGCTTTGTTATTTTATTATAAGTATTAGATTCATTTGTTTAAACATACTACATATTTTTTCAACAAAACTATACAATAACATTAATATGCCCTAAATGTATATGCAAATCTAATGTATAGTATGTTTTTATTTACATATTTAAAATGGTCAAATTTCACACCTTAAGAATATTGGTCAAATAATATGTACATGTATCTCACAAACCAGTAACTCCTTAACAATACACCTTAATATCCGTAAACCAAAGTAGAGTAATATTTTTTACAATGATGTGAATTGTTTAGAGACGTTCATAACACTAGGTTTTGTTTGAATAAGCCTTGTAATGAATGACAGTTGAAAGAGAGAGAAACTCAATTTGATTAGTAACCTAAATGCCTTTTTTTTACAATCCATTGTTACAGGTATTGTGTAACCTTGAATACTCTTAATTTTCATACTTAACAAAAGAGTGCATTCTGGTTTGAGCATAATAGACTATCAACCCCACAAAGTATTAAGAATATTATTATTATTATTGCACCGCGTCTTACTACCCGTTCGACGTTCGAGTTATACGCACTTACGCTAATTGTAAATGGTAGGGGATTGGAATGAAATTGGAGGACCTATAGTTTAACGTGGAATCCAAACCACGGTGGAGGCCTGGCATTCCTCACATTCACAAGTTGTGATTAATACACGTCTTGTCAGAGTGAAGGAAGGATTTGCAATCAGATAAATTTGTGCTGGGACCGAGGATTGAGCCCCGGACCCTCAGCACAGAAGTCTGACACCTTACCCCTAGACCGCCAGGTCACCTTATTAAGAATAAAGCTAAATTTTAACGTAAGCGGGACCAGCCCTTTGCGTGAGCTCAAAGCTTCTCACGAAATGGCCCGGCTTCGGCTCGGCCCGGCCCGAGTAATGCGCACTGTATCCGAATATAAAGGCAGCAACCATCGGTTAAAATGGATATTTAAAGATATAAAAAAATGAGGCTGTTGATCTGTTTTACATTCGGGAAAAAAACTTTGAAAACGATCACCAAGAATTTTGGGATGTGAAATTCACCCTAAAGAAAGAAAAATTCCACAACGTATTCCCAGACTTATCAATAGGTGGAAAAATTACGCCATTTTAAATACAATGTGGTGTGGATACTTTGACACTATAGTTGGTCTGCAATCTCTTAACCTATGTTTTGTTTATTTATAGTATTAAAATAATTCAAATCGTGTTGAACGTGAGAATATACTTCTGAAACAATCCAATCCAGAAATCCTTGTCCATTTAACTCAAACAATGTTCACGTGATACATGTCTAAAAACTATATCTTTAAAGATATTACACAAGTACTGCAGCTTCATTTCCTTTTATACCCCTGATAGTTTGTTTTTGTATCATTTTGTAGTTCACAACGTCCATATTTTATTAATGGGTCCGAATTGGTGATTGCAAAAATTAGACTATTACGTTAGTACTATATTACTACTTGTGAGTAGACTCCGGGAATAAGCAATCCAGCAAATGTTTTCAGAGAATAAAAACAAATAAAAACTAATCTTGTGGCTTGATTATTGAACGAGTGAAGCGAGTTTTCTTTTTAACTCGCCGATTTAATTCAACCCTAAATAACTGCTCTTTATGCCTCTATATAGATAAAGTTTGTTGGGAAAGAAAATTGAGATAAGGGCTGGGTAGAAATCAACCCCTGTCTGTATAAAAACAGGCCTCTACATAATTAATATAAATATATTTACCTTTTAGGGTATTTTTTTAATATTTTGTTCGAATAGGTTGTGCAAATACCGTAATAATCTACCATTAAACAAAAGTCAATTTTATTTATTTTTTGGTAGGGCTGGGAAGGGGTGGTTGGAAGGGAAGCGTGAGGTAGACAACTGGGGGCCCCGCAAACGAGGTTTTCCCAGGGACCCACACCTTCTAAGGGTGGCCCTGCTTAAAAGCACGCGGCTATCTGCTAAAAGTCATAGGCCTAGTGTTGAAACAAGTAACAATCGTAAGACGAGGCAGTTTCATAAGAATTAGATCATTTGCCATGTATATTATATTGTGAAAGCTTAAAATTAGGTTCAGGAAATCTAGTTTCTAATTTTTTTTCCCCTTCTCCTGTCTTTGAAATTAAATTTTAAAATCACCCACACGAGTCAATCGAAACTCACTATACTATCACTTTCAGAAATATATATGATATGATAATCAGACTTGTGGCATGAGAGTGATTCTGTTATTTTCACTGATTGTTACGTCTAAGGGCAGGGCCAGATTTAAAGGGGGTCGATAACCCCAGGGCCCCCAAAGATAAAGGCCCCCAAAAACCTCTGAAAGAAATAAATAAACTAAATTTCTATTACGATAATTTTAACTAACGTTTGATCCCATCTTAAAACCCAAACAATGACCCCTCACCTACCTTTCCAGCGCTAACACTACCGCCAAATAAGAGTATAATAATTATGTTTCACTAAGGTCACAGGACTTTGAAAGATAAGGAAGCTCGCCTTGTCTTACTCTCAATCAGTTCGTATAATTAGCTTTCTGGTGAGGTTGTTAATCGCCTTTCGAATCCCTGTTCTGAGAGTTTTTTTTTTTTTCATAAATGGCTTCTTACACATCCTCCACGAAACTATGATATAATTAATCCAAAATTCTCTTCTTTACATTATTTAAGTGGGAACAGACCGACCGGGTGGTATGACAGTGTAAAATAATATTATTTAAAATAACTGCGTGTTCGCTTTCTAATACCCACCCGGGTTATTCACATATCCAAACAAATGAGAAAGGCAAAAGGAAGGTAGAATATTGAGAAAATGTATTGACATTTGCCCATAATTTCTCTAATATGCTTTACTGTTATGTATTAAAATAAAAAGATGAATTTAAATTCTGTTAAAAATGTGTAAGCCTATATTATTTAACGCTGGTTTAGTGTAAATTAAACTTGGATACCCGCTTAAAATATATATCATAAAACATATTAACAACGTTCATTGAGTTTAAAGCATGCTTGTTTATATTGTTTACTTTTATCACCCTTCTCATATCATTAAAAAAACTCAGACTATACAAATCTGAGCAAAACCATAAACATCACTAAACAATAAAAGCTAAACTTGACAGCCCTCTTTAACAACTACATTCAATACTTCAAAACTATTTCATTTCCTAACAATGGGTTTGCTGTTCATAGCTTATCTTTATATTATTATGGTTTTTTACTGAACATGGCCGCGCTATCAACATTTAACTAAGTTAGGAGGGTAGGGTGAGGAAGATGCAGTTAGAGGGAATATATCTGGATCAGCGTGGAGCAAGAGTGGAAAACCATTTAACTAAAAACATTCACAACACACGGCTGGGATTCATACCCCGGCCACCCTGTCAAAGGTAAACGATGATAGACGAGATTTACATTTAGTCCATGTGTCAATTTAACCTCGAAGCACTATATTACATACATGGTATAATTGTTTTTAGTCAGTGTGACATTATTTTATGGTGTTTTAAATACATTGTATATTTAGTGAGCTTAAAATCCATATTATATAATAGGGCCCTAGTTATTATGCAATTTATTTTTAAAAACAGGTCTAAAATCCATATTGGTGTCTGGCCCTTTTACCTAAAGGGTTTCCATCTTTGGCTGTACGCAAATTCATGTACATTTCTTTAATGTTGTGCGAAGCCTCAAAAAGTTTAAGTCTAAGGTTAAATATCCTTCGGCTTCGGCTTTGACTTCTACATCTACAATAACATTCGCATATTCGAAAATTTCGAAGAAAGGATAAAACGTCGATAAATTATCAAACAATTTAATTTCATCTTATTAAATATGACATATTTCAAAATTTGATAATTTTAAAACCGTTACTAGACAGAATTTTAACACCTACTAGTAATTTAATTACGATAACGTAATCATAATTGATCTCTATAATAATATAACTGGATGGACATCTGTGGCTGAAATTTTCGAGCTGTAATCTGCATACCATTGTGTAAGAGAGAGGGAAATTTTCGGGTATCTATTTCCCTCCTACACCCATACAAGGCAATGTGACATTTTGACATCGTTCATTAATTTGATTGACTATGCGAGATACATCACTGTGTGATTAGTTAAATGAAATAAATGTGTCTTAAAAGCTTTGAATAGAATAACAAAGTATGAAACTGGTGAGTTTTTTCTTTAAATAAGTTGATGTAGCCTAATATATATATATTTACGATGATTTTTTTAAGGAAGCTCATTTGGAAAGCTTTATCTCGTAACAGAATTTTACCCTATAGTTGTGTTTAGGTAGGATAAAGGAACTTCCAGAAGGGAATTTCTACTTCCGTTCTAAATGGTCGTTTATTCTACTAAATACTAATATATTATAGTATTTTGGTACGAAATAAAGCCTTGCAAATTGGACTACTTACTAAAATCAGGGTTTATTAGATACCGTACTTCCTACTAGCCTATAACCTAAGCTATCGTTTGAACGTATGGCAACTACAAAAAGTTTGTCATTCAAACAAATGTAATCAAGTTTTAAGTTACCTTATTCATTATATTTATTGAACTTTCAATATAATATGTTTTCTGAAACCAATATACAAGCCAATTGCTAAATCTAAATAAACGTGAAGTCTTGGCAAACTGCAAGAAACATAGATGATAACTACTTATTTAAATATATTAAAGATTTTATTCGTATTTGTAAAGTATTACCTGTAAAACTTAATTGTATATTCTTTAATGTAAATGTTTCTTCAGGCAAAAATGGTATAATACTTCACTATTTTCAAACAATAACACTTTTATTTATCAGAGACATGTTTTCACATAAGAACATTGAAATAAACCGTTAAATCTATCCCCCCCCCCAAAAAAAAAATGAAGCTGACGATAAACTTGAGCGTCACGCTTTGGTCCTAGGCAATGTGTGTGTTTATGTTCATCCAGTATAATATAGAGAGCACTGGTAAACATGGATCAAAAGTGGGTAAGTAAATGTTAATATATTATATTCACTATCGCCAACATAGTTTTTGTAAAAAATAACAATACCTATATATAAATAACACCAAGGTCACTGGTATGAAGCAGAGATAGCGCTTTAGTTGTGCAATCATCCAAGCTCGCGTATAATGTTTGGTCCTTAATATTCTATTTGGAATCATCTGTGACAAATTTACAAGTGAATTTTGACACATAAGTCCAGCTGTCAGATACTTTGAAAAATAAAACTTTTGGATTACCTTAAGAGCTAATATTAACTGTGCTATCCTTGTCTGAACGATTCATTTCTCTACAGCTCTAGGTCATGTTGAAGAATACACTCCAGCTCTAGGTCATGTTGAAGAAAACAGGGCAGCTCTAGGTCATGTTGAAGAATACAGTACAGCTCTAGGTCATGTTGAAGAATACAGTACAGCTCTAGGTCATGTTGAAGAATAGAGTACAGCTCTAGGTCATGTTGAAGAATACACTACAGCTCTAGGTCATGTTGAAGAATACACTACAGCTCTAGGTCATGTTGAAGAATACAGTACAGCTCTAGGTCATGTTGAGGAATACAGTACAGCTCTAGGTCATGTTGAAGAATACAGTACAGCTCTAGGTCATGTTGAAAAATACACTACAGCTCTAGGTCATGTTGAAGAATACACTACAGCTCTAGGTCATATTGAAGAAAACACTACATCTCTAGGTCATGTTGAAGAATACAGTACAGCTCTAGGTCATGTTGAAGAATACAGAGCAGCTCTAGGTCATGTTGAAGAATAGAGTACAGCTCTAGGTCATGTTGAAGAAAACAGGGCAGCTCTAGGTCATGTTTAAGAATACAGGACAGCTCTAGGTCATGTTGAAGAATACACTACAGCTCTAGGTCATGTTGAAGAATACACTACAGCTCTAGGTCATGTTGAAGAATACACTACAGCTCTAGGTCATGTTGAAGAATACAGTACAGCTCTAGGTCATGTTGAAGAATACACTACAGCTCTAGGTCATGTTGAAGAATACACTACAGCTCTAGGTCATGTTGAAGAATACACTACAGCTCTAGGTCATGTTGAAGAATACACTACAGCTCTAGGTCATGTTGAAGAATACACTACAGCTCTAGGTCATATTGAAGAAAACACTACATCTCTAGGTCATGTTGAAGAATACAGTACAGCTCTAGGTCATGTTGAAGAATACAGAGCAGCTCTAGGTCATGTTGAAGAATAGAGTACAGCTCTAGGTCATGTTTAAGAAAACACTACAACTCTAGGTCATGTTTAAGAATACAGGACAGCTCTAGGTCATGTTGAAGAATACAGGACAGCTCTAGATCAGGTTGAAGAATACACTACAGCTCTAGGTCAGGTTGAAGAATACAGTACAGCTCTAGGTCATGTTGAAGAATACAGGACAGCTCTAGGTCATGTTGAAAAATACACTAAAGCTCTAGGTCATGTTGAAAAATACACTACAGCTCTAGGTCATGTTGAAGAATACAGGACAGCTCTAGGTCATGTTAAAGAATACAAGACAGCTTTAGGTCATGTTGAAGAATACACTACAGCTCTAGGTCATGTTGAAGAATACACTACAGCTCTAGGTCATGTTGAAGAATACACTACAGCTCTAGGTCATGTTGAAGAATACACTACAGCTTTAGGTCATGTTGAAGAACACTACAGTTCTAGGTCATGTTGAAGAATACACTACAGCTCTAGGTCATGTTGAAGAATACAGGACAGCTCTAGGTCATGTTGAAGAATACAGGACAGCTTTAGGTCATGTTGAAGAATACACTACAGCTCTAGGTCATGTTGAAGAATACACTACAGCTCTAGGTCATGTTGAAGAATACAGTACAGCTCTAGGTCAGGTTGAAGAATACAGTACAGCTCTAGGTCAGGTTGAAGAATACAGTACAGCTCTGGTAGGCAATCATTTGATTCCTACAAGCTCATCCTATTCAAAGACTTACCTGGAGGTATCAAGAAATGAACGATAGGAGCTATCAAGAAAGGAACGATAGGAGCTATCAAGAAAGGAACTATAGGAGGTATCAAGAAAGGCACTATAGGAGGTATCAAGAAAGGCACTATAGGAGGTATCCAGAAAGGAAATATAGGAGGTATCAAGAAAGGCACAATAGGAGGTATCCAGAAAGGAACTATAGGAGATATCACGGTATAAGTTATAAAAAAACATGAGTCAGATGGAAGTGTGAGAAAGGAGCAGATTATTGTTCAATACTTACTTTTAGCTTAAAACAGAAATAATGGTAACCCGACCGTATCTTATTGTTAGTACGGGATGGTTCGGTTCCACCTAACAAAGGTTTGTTGTGTAAATATACAGCTCTTCGAATCTGTTAGATTACTTTTCTTTACATTCGTATTCTTAGTAGTGATTGTGTAACTGTAGGAAATAGATGGAAATGCAATTTAGGTCTCCTATCCACTCGTGTAATATTGATAGTTTTACTGTGGTAACAAGATGAAAACACAGAATTTATGGTCTTGTATAGTAATTATATCATGTAAGGATAAAACCACATTTTAAAGTGTTGATTAAAACCTGAACAACAAAGTTAAACATCAACATATTGTCCAAGCCTCAAATCCATACTTGCGATGAGCGATGTTCCTCCAGCGTTGTTTGGCCATTGGTCTTGTGATCCTCGTGTCGTTGAAGTTGAAGAGCTCACTTGTGTTCTGTAACTTTGTGCTCCCACATGGAGCTACTGTAACTGCTCTAGTTAGTAAACACCATCCGATGGCAAATATTAGCATTACTTAGAGACAAGAATGCGAGCTTACTCACTAATGATACTCAAGTCCTTGTTACCTGACAAACAACATTAGCACTTCACTAGAGGAACTAAAACTGGCCTGTTAACCAACTAGGAGCGGGCTTCAGGAGGGCAAAGTTCAATACTTAGCACTGACTAGTATAACACATAATAATAATACTCTTGGATATACTACTCAGAAATGTCACTGTCTTCTGATTTTACCCAATTAGTATAATTCTGCTAATAATATTACTTTCAAAAAGCACTTTAAATAATTATTAGTCTCATTACATATTACGAGCAGATTCAACCAAATGAGTGATAGAAGCTGTGCTACATATTGCTCAAAGAGAGGTAGAAGCTGTGCTATATATTGCTCAAAGAGAGGTAGAAGTTGTGCTCTATATTGTTCAAAGAGAGGTAGAAGCTGTGCTATATATTGCTCAAAGAGAGGTAGAAGCTGTGCTATATATTGCTCAAAGAGAGGTAGAAGTTGTGCTCTATATTGTTCAAAGAGAGGTAGAAACTGTGCTATATATTGCTCAAAGAGAGGTAGAAGTTGTGCTACATATTGCTCAAAGAGAGGTAGAAGTTGTGCTACATATTGCTCAAAGAGAGGTAGAAGTTGTGCTACATATTGCTCAAAGAGAGGTAGAAGTTGTGCTACATATTGCTCAAAGAGAGGTAGAAGCTGTGCTATATATTGCTCAAAGAGAGGTAGAAGTTGTGCTCTATATTGTTCAAAGAGAGGTAGAAGCTGTGCTATATATTGCTCAAAGAGAGGTAGAAGCTGTGCTACATATTGCTCAAAGAGAGGTAGAAGTTGTGCTACATATTGCTCAAAGAGAGGTAGAAGTTGTGCTATATATTGCTCAAAGAGAGGTAGAAGCTGTGCTACATATTGCTCAAAGAGAGGTAGAAGCTGTGCTACATATTGCTCAAAGAGAGGTAGAAGTTGTGCTACATATTGCTCAAAGAGAGGTAGAAGTTGTGCTATATATTGCTCAAAGAGAGGTAGAAGTTGTGCTACATATTGCTCAAAGAGAGGTAGAAGTTGTGCTACATATTGCTCAAAGAGAGGTAGAAGTTGTGCTACATATTGCTCAAAGAGAGGTAGAAGTTGTGCTATATATTGCTCAAAGAGAGGTAGAAGTTGTGCTATATATTGCTCAAAGAGAGGTAGAAGTTGTGCTACATATTGCTCAAAGAGAGGTAGAAGTTGTGCTACATATTGCTCAAAGAGAGGTAGAAGTTGTGCTACATATTGCTCAAAGAGAGGTAGAAGTTGTGCTACATATTGCTCAAAGAGAGGTAGAAGCTGTGCTACATATTGCTCAAAGAGAGGTAGAAGCTGTGCTCTATATTGCTCAAAGAGAGGTAGAAGCTGTGCTCTATATTGTTCAAAGAGAGGTAGAAGCTGTGCTATATATTGCTCAAAGAGAGCTAGAGGTTGTGCTATTTATAGCTCATAGAGAGGTAGAAGTTATGTTTTTTTATATATATATATATATATATATATATATATGTTATATATATATATATGTCTTATATATATATATATATATATATATATATATATATATATATATATATAACACATCTCAAAGAGAGGTAGAAGTTGTGCTATATATATATATATATATATATAGCTCAAAGAGAGGTAGAAGTTGTGCTATATACATATAGCTCAGAGTAAGGTAGAATTATTATTATTATTAGCACCACGTCTTACTACCCGTTCGGGTTATACGCACTTACGCTAATTTGCAATGGTAGGGTGATTGTGAGATGAAATGGAGGACCTACAGTTTAACGTGGAATCCGAACCACGGTGGAGGCCTGGCATTCCTCACATTCACAAGTTGTGATTAATACACATCTTGTCAGAGGTGAAGGAAGGGTTTAGCAATCAGATAAATCTGTGCCGGGACCGAGGATTGAACCCCGGACCCCCAGCACAGAAGTTTGACACCTTACCCCTAGACCACCAGGTCACCAGAGAGGTAGAAGCTGTGCTATATATTGAATTTACACATAAACTTTAAAAAAGAGCTAGTCTTTGAATTTAGATTCTAGCCATACCATTTTTATTATATTAATTAAAGATACACGATATGAAAATATCAAAATTCTGGACAGCTATTTATAATTAGAAAAATATGACCATGAGTGTCTTCCTCATTTTAATTTTGTGAAAACTTTTAAAACTAATTTAGTGTATATCTATTAATTATTTATTTATTTTTCTTCTTCTTATTATTATTATTATTATTATTACTATAAATAGTATTATTTGTGAATAGTACTAGGAAACGTCAACTATGAATAAAATAAATAGGGCGGTAATCAATCCAGGCCTATATATATTACAACACATACTTGTTATATGAAAATACTCTTCTCCAAAATAGCTCACATATCGATTTGAATAAAATTAAGAGGCCTGTCTGTCTGTCATGAGTATTGCGTGATATCCAAGGCCTTAGCCGACTAAAGATATATGAAGATCAGTGAATGTGAGGAAAGCTGTGGGAGTGGGTAGGGGGTGGAATACGATAAGGGGGATGAAGAGTACTGCAACCAACCCCCCCCCCCCCTCCCAAACAGCTCACAGTTCATTTGGTCAAGTTGGTAATACATGTGTTGGCCAAGTGTACCATTTTTTACTATGAAACAAGCACACATTTTTTAACCTCTAAACTTTATTGGAGAAAGACGAAATAATCTATAAAATGATCCAAGTTGGGTCAGTGGCGGCAGAACCTTACGTCTGTATGGGAGGGAAAATAATCAATAGTGCTATCCCGTACAACGATGAGTACTCTTGGTTTAAATGTATAGACCTAGAGTGAAAAAGTCCTTTTTTGTGAAAGGCGTCTTTATATCCATCTGGCATTTTAGTATATTCAAACTAATAGGTAGAATTTGATAATAAATATATTAGCATTTTCGTGGGATAGTGGGACACAATTTAGGACAAACCGCTTTCATTAAACCCGGCCGTGAATCAAACCCCGACCACCTCGTGAATGATAAACCAGATAGAATGAGCCTGTTATCTAGACCGCGTGTCCACAGGTGCAGGTAGAAGCGACACAGTCCTATAAGTGTGGCTTGACAAGGATAGCTCTAGCATCCGGAACTAACCATGGGTCGTTTTGGTTCCACACTTTGGTCAGAACTAGGCCTACTTGGTTGATACACCCTCTACCAGGGGTGTCAAACTCATGTGTTCAAAGGAGCCACAGTGAAAACCAAAAACAATGAGGGGGGGGGGCATATTTCAAAGAAAATATATATATATCGCCATTATACTAACTACAAATAATTACAACTCAATATCGTAACAATACCAAATAAAAATGAAGACATTTACCTAGAAACTCGTATTACATGTGAACCCTACCAATTATCTTAGATGTAATAATACACACTGTTAAAGAAACAACGGGAAACGAGGAACATCTTTTTACCCCAAAGGGCATAACAATCAATTTCATATTTCAAAGAGCACCTTAAGTATATATAGGCTATGCTTATACAATGAAAACTATTGGCGTTATAAAAATACTGGCCGGTGCACCCGATCTTCACAAGGGAAATATATCAAGTGGATTTGTTATCTTTAGTACATAAAATAAACCACAAGTATTAGAAACCAAATATAAAGTTATTTTTAAATATTATTGGTTTAAATTATGATACTATCGCGGAAGTAGGCTGACCAATCAATTTGTCAAAATAGAGATATAACTGAACGTGATTTAAAAACTTCCATGTCTTTTCGCTATTGATACTCTTATATGTTGGTTCTTATATATAAAAAAAGATGCCTCAGCTTAAATAATTAGGTTTTAAAGGGTTGTGATTAAATCCAATTAAAAGTATTTTAACATTTCCTTACTGTATCTATCCCATTTAACCTTTTTACCCATTTTGGCCATTTGGCCCTTTTTACACCTTTTTACCATCACTACTCTTTTTGGACAACTTAGCGCTTCTAATTTTTTTACAATTTTTATTTATTTTACCCCCATTAACTTTTATACCCATACTATTTTTAATAAATTTACTATTTATTCTTTTTTACCATTTTTGTCCTTTGTCCCGTTTTTTTCTCTATTGGGCCCCTTTTGCCCTTTTTGACATTTTGGCCCTTTTGACATTTTGGTCCTTTATGGACATTTTTGCGATTGTTTACCCTTTCTGTCTTATTTTCCTTTGCGATTAGATTTGAAGGGTACAGGGGGAAAACAAATCAATGTCATTTTTTATGGTTTTGAGTAAATGAAATTTAAAAGTTTGTAACACCACTGGTACATGTATTTAAAATATACAACATTTATATCTCTACAGCAACTTAAAGTACAACCATTACTAAATAATAGCAACAATAAGGCTATCGTAACTGAAGTTATTTTTCCGTTTTTTTAAATCTTAAAGCAAACTACCAGAGAAACTGATCAAAAACAATTTTTGTCTTATTAAAAAAGGTATGAACACAATGTTCAGCCGGTTAAGAATAAAATAATGAAGATTGAGCTGATTCTAATAATACAACACTTTTCTAGTATTAAGTTACATACACTTTTAACATATTTTTGATTAAGCTTAGGCTATTATTTCTTCGGTATATGTTTAAGCTTTTTTTTACACCAAATTTAATTTAATAATGTTGAAACAAGTTAAGTTTGGTCATTTACTCTAGCAACGTGAAACACGGCCTTTATTTGAGGTTCTGTTAGAAAACTATCATTGTTGTCCAGTCAACTCATAATTAAAAATATAGATAGCAAAGATTAATGAGATCACAATCATAAGCACATTATTGTACAAACAGTCACAAACACAAAATTTACAGTGGCTACATTACTTTATTAAATAAAACAACTTGAGTTAAAAACTAGGGAATGAGGCAAAGACTAATTAAAAAAACAAATAAAATAAAATCAGTAAATTTAAGTTTTGTTCGCCACTCTAACAGCAAAGAATACCTTTTTCAAATATATATTTAATTTTTGATCTAATATTAAATACAATTAATATTAACTTGTATTCAATCAAATCACAATGACATTAATTGTTTTTCTCCTGTACATTATGTTTCTTGACAACCATTTTTTAGGTAAATAATCAATGTTTTTGCTCTGTTTAACGTATAGAGTAGTTGTTTCAATCATTCCTCAAGAGATGGCACCACTATCTCATATTTTCATTTGTTTGACATTCATCGTTTTTCCTCTGTTCCCTTTTATAATCTTTTTACTATTTTCGATCATTGGACCTAATAACACTTTTTACACCTTTTTACATTAGCTATCCGACTAAGTCCCGGAGAAATATTTTAGGGTAGAAAGGGTAAAAAGTTTAAAAAGGTTTAAAAAGATCAACAAAGTAAAAAGTAGAAATCTCATATTTTCATTTGTTTGACATTCATCGTTTTTCCTCTGTTCCCTTTTATAATCTTTTTACTATTTTCCATCATTTGGACCTAATAACACTTTTTACACCTTTTTACATTAGCTATCCGACTAAGTCCCGGAGAAATATTTTAGGGTAAAAAGTTTAAAAAGGTTTAAAAAGATCAACAAAGTAAAAAGTAGAAATCTAATCAATGAGTAAAAAGGGTAAGTTAAAGGGCTTTAAAAGTGTAAAGTAGATTTAAGAGGGTGTTAATGGTAAACAAGGTTAAAAGGGTGAATATAATCCAAATTTAAAAAATTAGTTTTGTTATACATATTAATAAAGTACAAGGACAAACACTATCTGTTGCTAGCATAGATTTGAGCAATTATTGCTTTTATCATGGTCAATTTTAGGTGGCGTGTTTAAAAGTCAGTAAAAAAAATTTGCACATTTTAGCACCCATAGTTCAAAATAAAAATGTGGCTTATAAAGATTGAAAAAAAACTGTTTTCCTGTGGCTATTTCACTTGGAACTTAATATGGTTAGTAAAAACTATTTCTCCCGAGAATCGCCGGATACTTCAGATAGTTGTTTAGTAATTTAACCCATTATTGTTGATATAAATAGAAAGTAGAAGCTTACGCTGAAACATAGATTCAGTGGTATTTATGACTGTAGCATTAAGGCAGCTGCCTTGGTCAGCCAGGAAAAAAATCAATCGCTGTCAGGTCACAAGGATTAAAATACAATGTTCTGTGTCGTTTACTGGAACTAATTATCTATTCTGCCTAAGTTTATAATCCCTTTAGCCCTTCATCATCAACCACCCTTTGTAATGTCAATAAGAAAAAGGAGAAAGAAAACCACGAAAAATCTTATCTCAAGGTGAAGAGGAAAGCTCACTGCTGGTTCTCAAATATCATAACATTATATGTTGTGAGCCTATCCAAAATTTACTATTATCAGTTAAAGAAAAGCTCTATCTAGTTCTAGCAAATTTGACTAAAAATCGTTGAAATTAAGAAAATCACATTTTCACACATTTTTTCTTCTTTATAAAACTCAAACTAGAATGTTGTCAAGGAAAAAGAGCCCTGTTGAAATCTTTCACATTTATTTTAGCGTGAACGTCAATGCGACAATTTCTCGCTCACCGAGACGGCCCCCTTAAGGCCGTCATTTTATTTTTGGTCTCGAGCCTCTTGAAAGCTGCCAGTCCATCCCAGTGAGGAGCGAGATGTTTATTTGTGAGAAATAAGTGCTACTGGCCGTCTGGGATTCGATATTTAATGTCATAATCATCAAATTATTCCAATGACGTGCGAAAATACCTGAAAAATGAGTTTTAATATTTGCTTATTTTGTTAGAATGATTTTAATGACATTAAAAAATACCTAAAAACTTGGGCAGTAATCTATTTTAATAGCTCTACTAATCAGAATATCCCGGTGAAGAGTATTTAAAGAATCTAGATTAGGTTCAAACCAAGGTTGGAGCAAATGATTGGTGTTAATAAAAATACGTGAGACTAGGCAGGAGTGTTTGGATCTATAGGCTTAGGTCGACTAGGTCGGGATAACATTGCACCCCCCTCTCCCCATTACCCCTTCTTGGTAGTTCTATTATTATCCAGGAGTTACGGTCTGATCATCACCTCAAGGCACACAGCCTCCCAACAGCTGACTGTGTTACGTCATTGACAGCCGTGACCTTGCGCACGCTGACATCACTACATAGTCTCTGTTAAACACAAGTGTCAGACATATATCTTAATATAATATTATAAATATTTACAACACAATGATACAATAAATATATTCTATAATTATCTTCATAATATACAAATTATCTCTATTATATTAATTGTATATTTACCTTCATAGTATAATAAAGCGTGCTATATATATATTCATAGTAGTCTAATGCAATAAAGAGATATTTTGATGGGAACGTATTCAGCCAAATACTGGCAAGTCTCTTGTGTAGCTAGTAGAGTTATTTTAAAATATTTTCAAACTAATAGTATTAAGAAGCTGATGTGATGATATACAGATGGTTTGAGAAGCAGCACTAAGATAGATATGTTGTCAATGTTGACAGCACTAAAATAATAAATAAGTGGTCAATGTTGGCAACACGAGGATAAATATGTTGTCAATGCTGGCAGCACTAAAATATTAAATATATTGTCAATGTTGGCAACACGAAGATAAATAAGTGGTCAATGTTGGCAACGCGAAGATAAATAAGTGGTCAATGTTGGCAACGCGAAGATAAATAAGTGGTAAATGTTGGCAACACGAAGATAAATATGTTGTCAATGCTGGCAGCACTAAAATATTAAATATGTTGTCAATGCTGGCAGCACAAAGATAAATAAGTGGTCGATAATTTAAAATTGAATGTTTATTAATTTTCCCAAGCACCGTGTATTACTAGCCGCTCAGGCTGGACGCTTTGTACTTATTACACTAATGCCAGGGATGAGGCATGTTATATTTTTAAGAAGTGTAATTTCTATTTGGTTAAAGTTTGTAGATACATAATTTTGTTTTTTGTATCCAAGCGAGTGGCTATTTCTATGACAACTATTAATTTAAATCTTGGATTAAAACATAAAGGGGTACCGTATACAAAGTATAGTTGTAATATATACTCGGCTAAAAGGCGCTAACGTGTTTCAAAGAAGAAAACTTGGTTTTTAAATTATTTTTCTTTACTCATACTAATTCATTTTTTTGTTGCTTGGGAATTGTATGTTTGTATAGTATTAGGATTAAATAATATTATTAAAAAAAATAACATTCGTGCATTAGTAACAATAAATTAATTGGTTGTGTTGGATGAGAAGTATTTTATTGTTGCATCAGAAACACTAAAGTTCCCTTTTGCGCAATGATGCTATCTAACATAAATCAATAGTATGTCTTTATGCACCTCATTGGCAGGGAAGGTATCTATGTAGATAGCTGTACACATACTTCCTAAAATAATCTATCCTACCATTTTGACAAACACAACTAGCTCAGTTCCCAGAAACCCTTGTAGAGAATAACTTTTAGAGAAAGTATTGATGTATTTACTATTTCTATACCCATCAGAGTAAGCCTGTAGTCAAGTTCCAATCTTTAAAGACTAAGACTAAGCCAAGTTCTGTGAAAACTACATGTAATCTGTATTCTGTACATGTATTCACTTACTGGAAATATTTACGGAGCTTATCAAGACAAATACAAAAATAAAGATATATATATATAGAGAGAGAGAGAGAGAGAGAGAGAGAGTAGAGAGAGAGTAGAGAGTAGAGAGTAGAGAGTAGAGAGTAGAGAGTAGAGAGTAGAGAGTAGAGAGTAGAGAGTAGAGAGTAGAGAGAGTAGAGAGAGTAGAGAGAGTAGAGAGAGTAGAGAGAGTAGAGAGAGTAGAGAGAGTAGAGAGAGTAGAGAGAGTAGAGAGAGTAGAGAGAGTAGAGAGAGTAGAGAGAGTAGAGAGAGTAGAGAGAGTAGAGAGAGTAGAGAGAGTAGAGAGAGTAGAGAGAGTAGAGAGAGTAGAGAGAGTAGAGAGAGTAGAGAGAGTAGATAGAGTAGATAGAGTAGATAGAGTAGAGAGAGAGGAGAGAGGAGAGAGGAGAGATATGAGAGATATGAGAGATAGGAGAGAGAGGAGAGAGGAGAGAGAGAAGAGAGAGAAGAGACAGTGGAGAGAGAAGAGACAGTGGAGAGAGAAGAGACAGTGGAGAGAGAAGAGACAGTGGAGAGAGAAGAGACAGTGGAGAGAGAAGAGACAGTGGAGAGAGAAGAGACAGTGGAGAGAGAAGAGACAGAGGAGAGATGAGAAAGGAGAGAGAGGAGAGAGAAACATTAATTACATTTCAGCCTACTATTTGCTCTCAACCCCTTGAAAAGAGAATTATTGTGATTGAAAGAAAAAGTCGATTTCGAGATTTTAGTAAATATTGACGTTTCATGACCCTCCCCCTGAACCCGAAGAGGTGGTTTTTGCGATGCCGTCTGTCTGTCTCGGACTAGAACCGACACCATTTAACCGATCGGGCTAAATATAACTCATAAGGGTGTTTTAGGAATTAGCTATATAACCCTAAAATTAAAGGTATTTTACTGAAGGGCAAAATTAGAAAAAAAATCAGTTTTATCAGAATTTCTCTTTAACGATTTAAATTAAATCTTGTATCCAGCCCACACTGTTTAACATTACAAACAAAATGTCAATTTTTCATTTTTCCAAGAAAATGACTGAGGGTATTATACAAACAAAGAAATGTCCACTTCCGTAACTATTTGAGATACGAAATAGCTTATCATTGTAAAGATGTAGTACTATTAGATATATTATTATTATTATTATTATTTAGCACCGCGTCTTACTACCCGTTCGGGTTATACGCTTAAGCACTAATTACGCTAATGGATTAGGAATTGGGAAGGTTGAATATAGAGGAAGTGAACCCGCATTTGCGTGGAGGGAGAGTGGAAAACCATTTTAGGAAACCCCCCCCCAGTTCACCCGACCGAGATTCGAACCTCGATCTCCCCGTCCTCGGCAGTCGGACTCAACACGACCAGCGCGCTAGCCAACTACGCCACCGAGGCGGGTTATTAGATATAAAACTCCTTTGTTTGAAATATATTTTTATAAAATCAAAAGTGACCTAGTGACTAGTATATATTTTTTTTTATTCAGGTTTTTGAAAATTAAATTAAGTTGAATGTTATGCTCTTTGGTGAACACATACATATGCTCTTTTCTCAATGGTTTTTGTAATAATGTATATTATTAAATATAAGCTCTTAGATGGAGTGTTTCTGTAAGTGTATAATATTATCTCGTTTCACAAATTTTACAAGTTTTTAGAAATGTCTCTCTTTTAAAATCAAACAGAAAGAAAGTCTGCGGTACGATTTTGTTTTCTGTCTGCCAGTTCAGGTTATACGCATATATACTAATTGCGCTAGTGTGTTAAGAGATGAAATAGGTTGAATTTAAAGGAAGTGTACCAGAATTTGCGTGGAGGAAGAGTGGAAAACAATTTTAGAAAAGTTCCCTTCAGTACACCTGTCCGGAATTCGAGCCCCGATCGCCCTGTCATAGTCTATCACGAGAGTGACAACTTAGACCAGTTGTTCCCAAATTTATAGAGCGGAGGGCTCCGTTAGGACGTCGCGAGTATTTACAGTAGCCCCATGGCTTCTTTGGTGCTGACTGACAGCTCACAGCTCACTTCTGATAATCAACATTTAGGTATATACCTAAATTTTGACTGTCAGAAGTGACAGCTGCTAAACACATGTTTTTTGAAAATCATATGGTTCGGCGTAGGGATACATAATTTGATCTGGTAGCTTTTCAAAGCCGTCAGCTGTCAGTCACCACCAAAGAAGCCATGGAGCTACTGTAGTAAGTGGGCCGGATTGAAAAATACACATACACTATTCTACAGTCAACTATTTATAAATTTATGTATGTGTGTATGTATATTGCTTATGTATGTATACTTGTATGTATACATCTATGTAAATATATAAGTATATATCTAGTATTTATGTATTTTCTGTACTACATCCAGGAGAACCATCATTTAGGTACTAATAATTACTTTCTTTTTTCATAATTTTTGTCAAAACATTGTGCCCCACAAACCTACTCAATGGGCCGTGCTGTCGTTTGGTGATCCCTTCCCTAGACTGTGCGGTCACTGAAGTTTGAAAAAATCTACCATTAATAATCTAATCGCAAACAGTGAAACTTATTTTAATTGAATTTTTCCTTGAAAATTAGCTGCTATTTTTATTCTACTTTCACGTATGAAACTACAAACCAATATATCAAGGAAACTTGTTGGCTTCATGTCTGTATGTTAAGAAATATTAAATGATGCAAATAACGCAAAGTTGTTCGATGGTTCTGAACGCAGGACTTACAAGTAAATCATTCCACCATTTTTCTTAAGCCCCACCTCCCCATGTAAGAGGATATTGGAGTGGTATTGGAGGGCCATGCTCTCCTATATCTAGTTTCAATGCCTAGTATCTGTATTATTTAATCATGAATACCATCTAATGCAAATAATGTATAATTCCTGTTCTATTATTGATATATAGGCACTTTGAGAATGTTAGCAGGAAGACCGGTCGCGGCCCACCCGTTGGACAAAACTGATCTACATGATCACGTTTGATGATAGTGATTATTGTTGATTAGAAGAAGAGAGTGTTGAACAAATACATCACTCGGCAGTTGTTGCTAGAAGAGAACACCTAAGCGCTATTTCTAGCGAATGATTTGTTGAGCGTCAACCAGATCTTCTTCAAGTATCGTACCGAAGCGGCGGCGCGTGGTGTGTGGGATTTCACGAACAATAATGCTCGCTCCATATGTATGGTCTGTTGGAGCACTGGAAGGTTATATTATATGGTCTGTTGGAGTTCTAGAAGGTTATATATGGTCTGTCGAGTTCTGGAAGGCTATATCTTTTATTCACTAAACGTTGTCTGAGTTTTTGGATTTTTCCAGTGCCTCTTTTCTGGTTGTACCGAACATGTAAATAACTAGATCAAGGCAGTAATGAGCAAAACCCATATTCTTTTAAATTGCAGTCATTCACTTTTTTTTTTTACATTTCCCTAACAAACATACTACACGGATATACCATCTCAATTTGGGCAAACATGTAAACCCTCTTCATTTATTGTGTGGTTTGGAACATCCAATTATTGGAATGAATGGAAATAAAAGGGACGACTTCGCTTCACTATCCACCCATATCGGATAATGATATGGCTAATAGCCTTTCTTGCCCTCGGGACCACTCTACTACCTATCCTCTCCAGTGTGTGTCCTTCAGCCCTGCTCTCCCAATCCGACAAACACCACTAAGACCGTAAAACCCTTCAGTCGGAAACATGTCTAGTAACAAAACAAACTTTTCTAATTCAAGAAAAAGTAAAAATTATTCATGAATTAATTCATAAATACAAATACTAGTTAAAATCGTGTTTGCTATTAATAATTATTGTTTTTTTATCAAGGATAACTAAATTGTTAGATGTAGGTTTCAAAATATTAATGTGGTATCAGGAAGATGGAGGGAAATTATCTGCTTTAAGATTCAGAGAAACCACTCCTAGAACACTCTGTCTGGGATTTGAACCTTGGCTCTTCATCAGCGAGAGTAAATGAGGTGACATCTGGAACACTGCGAGGCATTTCCAAAGGTACTCATGATATTGAGTACTATTGGGTGTATAAATACCGGCACACCCTTTCACTGGACTCTACAATTAATAACATATCACATACGAAGGAGGGTATTGCGCTCCACCGCTTGCGAGGATCCAAGTTATTATTCTAATGGTGTACGGTTGAGAACGGAAGCATTTTAAAAGTAATCTACCCACATGTTCGTGGAAAACCATTTATTAAAAACCACGCTTGGCAGACCTGACCAGGACTAGAACTCCGATCCCCCGGTGTTCAGCAGGCCAGACTGATACGAGAGACCAGTGTATTCAAAAATATTTGATCGGGACACTAAATATATTACTTTCCGGCCTTTCCACCCAAAAGGATGTATGTAAGTGTTTACAAGTTGCCATTATATTAATATTAGTATTTACTAATTCATTTAATAACCAAAACTGTATTATTTCAATAAATGTATGATCAAACAAAATTAAAAGCACAATTTTTAATGAAAATGTGATTGCCACAATGTTCGGTAAGTGGACAAAAAAAGCTTATTCAAGTGAATATTAGTAATGCTATTTCATTCTTGAGGAGAGTTATTTTGAACCTATATTTTGTACCGATATATCAAGTAAATTGTATAAATTCCTGTAGCCTTTTAAATCTTACAAATAACGGCCCCGTGGTGTTGTGGCTGCGATTCTAGGGGTCTCGGGTTCAATTCCCAGCTCTTACCTGGGGCATTTTTCTCTTAAGGGGACTGATCCCAACTTTGAGCAGGTTTGGTTAGTTAGGCTTAAGTTAAGACTAACCCAGGCTTTACAACTTCCTAATAACTATAATCACATAATCTCAATGCGGGTTCGTGTATACAACCTCCTGTGATGTACCCTGGGTAACGTTCTGTGTCACTAGAGTCGCTAATAGTCTACATACAACCTCTTGTGGTGACCCTGGGTAACGTTCTGTGTCACTAGAGTCGCTAATAGTCTACATACAACCTCTGTGGTGTACCCTGGGTAACGTTAAGTGCTACTAGAGTCGCTAATAGTCTACATACAACCTGCTGTGGTGTACCCTGGGTAACGTTCTGTGTCACTAAGAGTCACTAATAGTCTACATACAACCTGCTGTGGTAACGTTCTGTGTCAGTAGAGTCGCTAATAGTCTACATACAACCTGCTGTTGTGTACCCTGGGTAACGTTCTGTGTCACTAAGAGTCGCTAATAGTCTACATACAACCTCCTGTGGTAACGTTCTGTGTCACTAAGAGTCGCTAATAGTCTACATACAACCTGCTGTGGTGTACCCTGGGTAACGTTAAGTGCCACTAGAGTCGCTAATAGTCTACATACAACCTGCTGTGGTGTACCCTGGGTAACGTTCTGTGTCACTAGAGTCGCTAATAGTCTACATACAACCTGCTGTGGTGTACCCTGGGTAACGTTAAGTGCCACTAGAGTCGCTAATAGTCTACATACAACCTCCTGTGGTGCACCCTGGGTAACGTTCTGTGTCACTAAGAGTCGCTAATAGTCTACATACAACCTCCTGTGGTGTACCCTGGGTAACGTTCTGTGTCACGAGTCGCTAATAGTCTACATACAACCTCCTGTGGTAACGTTCTGTGTCACTAAGAGTCGCTAATAGTCTACATACAACCTGCTGTGGTGTACCCTGGGTAACGTTAAGTGCCACTAGAGTCGCTAATAGTCTACATACAACCTGCTGTGGTGTACCCTGGGTAACGTTCTGTGTCACTAAGAGTCGCTAATAGTCTACATACAACCTCCTGTGGTAACGTTCTGTGTCACTAAGAGTCGCTAATAGTCTACATACAACCTCTTGTGGTGTACCCTGGGTAACGTTCTGTGTCACTAAGAGTCGCTAATAGTCTACATACAACCTCCTGTGGTGTACCCTGGGTAACGTTCTGTGTCAATAGAGTCGCTAATAGTCTACATACAACCTCCTGTGGTGTACCCTGGGTAACGTTCTGTGTCACTAAGAGTCACTAATAGTCTACATACAACCTCCTGTGGTGTACCCTGGGTAACGTTCTGTGTCACTAGAGTCGCTAATAGTCTACATACAACCTCCTGTGGTAACGTTCTGTGTCACTAAGAGTCGCTAATAGTCTACATACAACCTGCTGTGGTGTACCCTGGGTAACGTTCTGTGTCACTAAGAGTCGCTAATAGTCTACATACAACCTCCTGTGGTGTACCCTGGGTAACTTTCTGTGTCAATAGAGTCGCTAATAGTCTACATACAACCTCCTGTGGTGTACCCTGGGTAACGTTCTGTGTCACTAAGAGTCGCTAATAGTCTACATACAACCTCCTGTGGTGTACCCTGGGTAACGTTCTGTGTCAATAGAGTCGCTAATAGTCTACATACAACCTCCTGTGGTGTACCCTGGGTAACGTTCTGTGTCACTAAGAGTCGCTAATAGTCTACATACAACCTCCTGTGGTGTACCCTGGGTAACGTTCTGTGTCACGAGTCGCTAATAGTCTACATACAACCTCCTGTGGTAACGTTCTGTGTCACTAAGAGTCGCTAATAGTCTACATACAACCTGCTGTGGTGTACCCTGGGTAACGTTCTGTGTCACTAAGAGTCGCTAATAGTCTACATACAACCTGCTGTGGTGTACCCTGGGTAACGTGATGCTACTTCAAACAATATGAAGTTGGGCTCTTTAAGTTTGACTTGAGTGCTATTGAAATCATTCTGAGGATCTTGATCGTGGCAAGATCAACAAACCCTTGTTCTCAGAGGTAGTGTGTATTGCTGGTCGTTGAGGAGAGGGTTTCAAAACAGTGTTGCTACTGACAGTTCTCCAAAATATCCCACATTGTTTAATTAGTGTTTTAATCGTAATATTTCATAATGTTCGAAACAACAATTGGAGACCCAGGGTTTGGGCGCCACCGCCTGGTTCAGAGCGTTCCCCAATTGTGTTCCTACAGTAATAACGGTAAGTATCACTACATTCACCTGTTTGTAAGAGTAAACAACCCCGTTATATACACCCGCATGCCATAGCACAGATATTACTAGTTTAAAGCGTAATTTTAACGGAAATCTTACTGGTTTACTAGTCACACTCACCGGATCGCTCAGAACCAGTTCTTTTTTAAATCTCAGGTTGAGTTTATACTTTACAGTCCACACAAACATTACTGTAAATTTAAAGTGTCATGAACGAAATAGGATTTATAGCCTAGCCTGGCTCTCTAATTAGAAAACTTACATTAAAGTTGGTAGAGAAATACTTCAAAATCTCAACTATGTTTCATTAAGATTAATAAAAGTGATATTATTAAATTTTAAGCTTAAAATTTCTCTTAACTTATTTGAAAATCAAAACATCATTTATTTTACTACCATCCAAAACAGTATTCAGAGCTTACAATTGTATTAAAAGCCAGAATAAATTCACTTTTGTATTTTTATAAAAACCCAAATCAGATCTTATCGCTGTGGGTATTAATAAAAGCCACATTAACCTCTCCCACATACTACATGATGTGGTTTAGGTGTGAACAGGTCTGAACTAGGGACCACAACCATTAGCACTTCTACTGCACAACTCTGGTATTGATTGGGAGGGTTACTTTCACGTTAACAGACTGCCGTGGCTCAACCGATACTCTCACACCTTGGAGCTGGACTAGGTTCGACTCCAAGAGATGCCTCACAAATGTACAACTTGAGGAAATAGGCGTCCTCCATTTCACCGCTCGTTTATATAAATATTAATACCCCATGAATTTTAAATGTACTATTTGATAAAATTTTAAGTTGCTTGAAACCGAATTAGCTAGCTCTGTAATGGAATGGGGTACTTACTACCATGTTAATATTAATGGTAAATGGTAGTATTTATTTTCAATATGGTTAAAATGGTATTTAAATTAAAATATGCTGTTAGATTAACAATAAAAGCTAACAAATCAATTTTAGTTACGAATATATACAAAAGTTAAAAAGTCTTATTATATAATTAATATTTTAGTATAATGTCTTGAGCTAAGTTATTTAAAATAGATACAAGCCGCCACGTTCTCTCACCTGATTTCATGTTCCGTCTTTACGTTCGTCTCAGAGTCCTGGATTTGCTCGTAGAACTGTTTCCACATATTCTCCTCCATGTTGTCTGCATGTGCTACGCCCCCTTTTTTAAAAATAGACTCAAGAGTAGACCGGGGTGTCAACAGTTGAACAGATCCGTGACAGTCTGACTCGCGACAACACTCACTAATGTTCTAATCAACAAACTCAAGAGTAGACCGGGTTGTCAACAGTTGAACAGATCAGTGACAGTCTGACTCGCGACAACACTCACTAATGTTCTAATCAACAAACTCAAGAGTAGACCGGGTTGTCAACAGTTGAACAGATCAGTGACAGTCTGACTCGCGATAACACTCACTGATGTTCTAATCAACAGACTCAAGAGTAGACCGGGGTGTCAACAGTTGAACAGATCAGTGACAGTCTGACTCGCGACAACACTCACTAATGTTCTAATCAACAAACTCAAGAGTAGACCGGGTTGTCAACAGTTGAACAGATCAGTGACAGTCTGACTCGCGATAACACTCACTGATGTTCTAATCAACAAACTCAAGAGTAGACCGGGTTGTCAACAGTTGAACAGATCAGTGACAGTCTGACTCGCGACAACACTCACTAATGTTCTAATCAACAAACTCAAGAGTATACCGGGGTGTCAACAGTTGAACAGATCCGTGACAGTCTGACTCGCGACAACACTCACTAATGTTCTAATCAACAAACTCAAGAGTAGACCGGGTTGTCAACAGTTGAACAGATCAGTGACAGTCTGACTCGCGACAACACTCACTAATGTTCTAATCAACAAACTCAAGAGTAGACCGGGTTGTCAACAGTTGAACAGATCAGTGACAGTCTGACTCGCGATAACACTCACTGATGTTCTAATCAACAGACTCAAGAGTAGACCGGGGTGTCAACAGTTGAACAGATCAGTGACAGTCTGACTCGCGACAACACTCACTGATGTTCTAATCAACAAACTCAAGAGTAGACCGGGTTGTCAACAGTTGAACAGATCCGTGACAGTCTGACTCGCGACAACACTCACTAATGTTCTAATCAACAAACTCAAGAGTAGACCGGGTTGTCAACAGTTGAACAGATCAGTGACAGTCTGACTCGCGATAACACTCACTGATGTTCTAATCAACAGACTCAAGAGTAGACCGGGTGTCAACAGTTGAACAGATCAGTGACAGTCTGACTCGCGACAACACTCACTGATGTTCTAATCAACAGACTCAAGAGTAGACCGGGGTGTCAACAGTTGAATAGATCAGTGACAGTCTGACACATTGATGTTCTAATCAACTGCAGAAAACACACGCAAGTTTGAATAATGGCCCGTACATTAGTTAAACTGCCCTATCGCTCCACTATCGGTGTGATCTTTGCTCCAGTTGAGTTAGTCAACATGACGTCACTTCACAAACAACTTGGACTAGCGCACACTCACTTCACAAACTCTTTTCAACGATTCGTGACTCTATTTCTATAGAGACAACTTGTGTTGCGCGAACCAAACAAAACGAGTTCTATCTGTGACTGTAAGAAGAATTGTATCGCTCCAACCCCAGCCGCCAGTCGCGCCACGTGAGGCCGCCACGGTGTTTTTGTCTCCACCAACCACCCACCCACTCTTTGATTCCGACAACCGTGACGTGACTGGTTCTGTGGCGATGACGTCACCTGTCAGTGACGGACAACTTCTCTTGTGTGTAGTGTAGGCTACTCTCGAGGGGAAATGACGTTAGACGAGTAATTTATGCAGACATGAGGAGTCTGAAAACCATGTATGAATATGTATCTCTTGTGGGCCCACGAACATCAACTTGAGGGCTCCGTGAGCCCAGTGCGTCAGGCCTAACTTCATCTTACAAGAACATAACTACCAGCATGGTTTAAGACGTAACTCTAGCAATAGACTAGACTGCTGATGACGGGAGATCAGGGTTGGGATCACGGCTGGGCGTATTGAAGAGGGTTTTCCTAAATTGTTTTCCAAGCAAATGTGGATACATATATTTAAAAATTAATCTTTCTTATACCTAACACATTAGTATAAATCGTATGTATGCGTACAAAACGAACGGGTAGTAAGACGCGGTGCCAAACAATTAATTGTAAATGTGTGCACCATATCCACGTCTTACTACCCTACCAGGCTAAACGTATACTCTTACTATTGGGGTAAATACTAGCAATATACAATTAAGTGTCCACATTTGGTGGATATATGATAGAAGACCATCGAGGAAAAAACACTCTAATTACGCCCAGTTGAGAAAAGAACCCTAACATTCCGTTAGCTTGCAATTCAGTAGGATGTATGGCGAGCTTGACGCCCTATACCAAGTGACCTCTGATGGGGGTAGTAATAAATATAATAATTAATAGAGTACAAGTATGTAGAAAATAATTCTTAAGACCCACGTTGTGTACCTGATATTTCCTTTTTTTAATCGTCTGGCGCATATGACCGAGAGGGACATGACATTCAGCCCGGTTGTCTGTATGTAGACTATTAGCGACTCTAGTGGCACAGAACGTTACCGTAACCACAGGAGGTTGTATGTAGACTATTAGCGACTCTAGTGACAGAACGTTACCACAGGAGGTTGTAATGTAGTCTAATTAGCGACCTAGTGAGACAGAACGTTACCCAGGGTAACCACAGAGTTTATGTAGACGTTGCGCTATGCCAGATACCAGACCCGTATTGTATGTAGACTATTAGGACTCTAGTGACACAGAACGTTACCCAGGGTACACAGGGTTTGTATGTAGACTATTAGCGACTCTAGTGAACAGAACGTTCCCGGTACCACGGAGGTTGTATGTAGCTATTAGCGACTCTAGTGACACAGAACGTTACCCAGGGTACACCACAGGAGGTTGTATGTAGACTATTAGCGACTCTAGTGACACAGAACGTTACCCAGGTAACCACAGGAGGTTGTATGTAGACTATTAGCGACTCTAGTGACACAGAACGTTACCCAGGGTACACCACAGGAGGTTGTATGTAGACTATTAGCGACTCTAGTGACACAGAACGTTACCCAGGGTGACACCACAGGAGGTTGTATGTAGACTATTAGCGACTCTAGTGACACAGAACGTTACCCAGGGTACACCACAGGAGGTTGTATGTAGACTATTAGCGACTCTAGTGACACAGAACGTTACCCAGGGTACACCACAGGAGGTTGTATGTAGACTATTAGCGACTCTAGTGACACAGAACGTTACCCAGGGTCACCACAGGAGGTTGTATGTAGACTATTAGCGACTCTAGTGACACAGAACGTTACCCAGGGTACACCACAGGAGGTTGTATGTAGACTATTAGCGACTCTAGTGACACAGAACGTTACCCAGGGTACACCACAGGAGGTTGTATGTAGACTATTAGCGACTCTAGTGACACAGAACGTTACCCAGGGTACACCACAGGAGGTTGTATGTAGACTATTAGCGACTCTAGTGACACAGAACGTTACCCAGGGTAAACCACAAGGAGGTTGTATGTAGCTATTAGCGACTCTAGTGACACAGAACGTTACCCAGGGTACACCACAGGAGGTTGTATGTAGTCTATTAGCGACTCTAGTGACACAGAACGTTACCCAGGGTACACCACAGGAGGTTGTATGTAGACTATTAGCGACTCTAGTGACACAGAACGTTACCCAGGGTACACCACAGGAGGTTGTATGTAGACTATTAGCGACTCTAGTGACACAGAACGTTACCCAGGGTACACCACAGGAGGTTGTATGTAGACTATTAGCGACTCTAGTGACACAGAACGTTACCCAGGGTACACCACAGGAGGTGTATGTAAGCTATTAGCGACTTACCTACCCATGGATTGTAATTCACTTTAGAACGTTACCCAGGGACACCATCAGAGGTTGTATGTAGGCTATTAGCGATATGAACACAGGACGTTACCTGGATTGATACACACAGGAGGTTTATAGCTAGTCATTAGCGACCAGGCCAATTACCAGGTAGACACAACGGCTATCTGATACACACAGGCCATATTTCTGGATGGTACGGATTGAACAACAGGCCTTTAATACCTTGTCATTGCAGACTGTTAGAATACAAAGCCTTCCTGCTGGCACAACCTATTTATGCAGCCATATCAGAGGTTTAACAAACAGGCTACTACTGGCATGATAACACACCAGGCCATATACCTGGTATTAGAAACAACAGGCCTTTCCTGCATTAGGCAACCAACAGGCCATATTTCCTGGCATTAGAATACAACAGGCCTTACTACCTGTCATTAGGACACAACAGGCCATATTTTCTGGCATTAGAACACAACAGGCATATACCTGGCATTAAACACAACAGGCCATATTTCCTGGCATTAGAACACAACAGGCCATATTTCTGGCACTTAGAACACAACAGGCCATATTTCATGGCATTAGAACACAACAGGCCATACCACCTGGCATTAGAACACAACAGACCGCACTACCTGGCACGAGAACACAACAGGCCATATTGCCTGGCATTAGAACACAACAGGCCATACTACCTGGCATTTGAACAAAACAGGTCAATCCAGGGGCGGATCCAGATCATTTTCATAGGGGTCATAATTATAAATAATATAATTACTTACAATGTTAGATTTCTGTTTAGATCCATTTAATAGTTAATCATTTATATTTGGTATTATGTATGTTTTAAACCGTGGTCATGCTCTCCAATTTTTTTAAATAAAATAGTTTTTATAAATTATCTGGAGTGGCCCTCCTTGAATATATTTTTAAAAATTGTTCTCTCTAGAAACTATGAGTAGTCATTGCCTTGATTTTTTTAAATTAGATTATTTTATAATCCATTTAAAGTGTTCCTCAACCAGAAATTTTTGAAATTTGGACGCCCACTCGAAGCTAATTAGAGTGATCCTCACTTTAATTTCTTACATAGTTAGATACCTCTAGAAGATAATCTTTGGTCCTCCACGGACAAAGTTTTGAAATTTGAATTATTTCAGAAAATAGGCTATTTGGGATGGTTATCACCTAAAAATTCTTCAAAATAACAGGCATCTAGAGGCTATTTGGAGTTGTCCTCCCTTTGACATTTATGAAATTTGGATGACCTTGGAAGCTATTTAGAACTTTCCTCCCCCGACCTTTTCCCGCCAGTTAGATGCCTCTAGTCTAGCAGTTATTTAAAGCGGTCTTCTCCGGCAAATTTTTGAAAATAAAATGCATCTATAAATCATTTGGAATTTAATTTAAGGCTATGTTTTAGCTTCATATTCGATAATATTAGAGGATTTGAAATATATTTAGGGGGAATTTATTCCAGGGAGGGGCAAATTATTTCCAGGGGGGCAGAGTCCCCCAAAGTTCCACCGCTCCTGCTGTCCCCACATGCTCTATATTCGGTATTCGTGGATGAACTTCTCTCAGGCGATTATTACTCTTCTTTGACGTGTGGTAGTCTACCGTCTCAATGCGGAACAATGTTCGTTACTCGCAATGCACGACAAATATTCACACATGGAAACGAATATTTTTTCCACACTTGCGCGAATCATATCGAACATTTAATAAACGTGGACGAATAACGCACGTGTTGACCCGGATTAAGAGGTGTCTGCGCGTAAAGAAATTAAAAAAATATGGTATAATTTATTTATGTTATATTTTCTTTCTAAAATTTTAACTTTCATTTTGTTTTTTGTATTAGTTTTCTAACTTTCACAGGGGGTCAATTGACCCTTTAAACCCCCCCCTCCCCACTGAATCAGCGCCTGCAGGTCTGTCATTACAACACGTGACGGGCAGGTTTTTTCTAGTACCAGGTTGTACTACTGGCACGGAGTAAGACTCACTATTTTCTTTATTGTTTGTTTGCTGTTGAATGAAGCTTTACGAGCGGAATATCTCAGTATGTTATGAGATAATAGAACCACACACTCGTTATAGTTCATTTAATGGTTCGATATGAAAATAGGCTCTTTCCTACTGTTGTCAACCACACAAACCAAAATGATGGTTCATGGTTGTCTTCTTCTACTCCAATGGGATATCTGCAAGTTCACATATCTACATTAATATGATAGTTAATAATAATGAGTATGCTAAATATTGGACAAAATGTACCTGAATTTGCATGTATGGAGCATGCACGATCTGTTATTTATGAGAAATCACCTCAGCATACTGGCCGGGTTGCAAATCATTTTTATTATTCATGGTCTTTGAAACATGGGGGGCTCAAGTCCCTATTTTTAACTTGAGGGGGGGCTTGGATTATCTTAACCTCCTCCTTAATGTTTCACAAGTAAATTCAAAATGTCTGCATAAAAACGTAAAACTGTTATCATCAGTTTGGTAGTTTCAAGTAATGTAGACATAAATTTATAATTAAATTAATAGAACACTGAATTACTCTAGTTGTGCAGTCTATAATTTTCTCACACGGAAAAATAAGATCTTTCATAAAAAAAAAAAGTAACAAACATTAGGGGTAGTTGTGATTGCTTAAAAATAAGAAAATAAGCCATAATAGTAAAGCCAAACGAGCTTTTGACACAGATAAGAACAAAATGATAAAATTTCACGTTTGAAGTGTAACATTAATTTGGACATGAAGTGGTTTTTAATCACATTTTCAAATTTTATTTTTGACGTATCTGTATCCACCCTAATTAAATTGAAAATATAGCTTTCTTGTTGTGGTTTGAATAAAATATTTACATATTTAATCCTACATTAAACCTTGTTGTGATCTTAAATTTTGATTGTATTGAATTCTTGGTTTGTAGGAAACATATTAAGTATTTAATCAACCCTAGCCTTTACAAGGTTTATACAAGGGTAGCCGGCTTACCTTGCATGGATCAACTATGACATGGACTCTAAGATAAAAATATAGAATGGAAGTAGAGAGGGAGGGAGTTTATGGGTTCAAATCCCCTACATCTCACCGAAATTATCCGAGGTTTTCAAAATTAACTATCTATATATTTGACTCTGCAATTCGTTCTTCCGAAATAGTAGCGTATTGGTGTGACCTCAACCAAAAAGACTCTATCTGCTCTCTAATAATGCTCTAAAGCTTTCCTGGCAGACCCAGAATGGACAACAGCCAAAGGGCGTTAGTTGCTGTACTGCCTCGACCATCATGCCATCTCGCTTCCTCCCCTCCAACATATGGAAGCATCGGCTATCCAACTGGTGACCTCTACCGGCCTAGTGAATCTCATCTCCATCTACTTCCCTCCACAGCGTCAGTTTGACCAGGAGGTCAAGAGGTTGCAAACTATGTTAACCAACAAATAATTGATTGGCATAAGTGTCGTCCATAACAATCAATGTGGTTTTATATATTCGATATTATAAAATTATTAAATATAAGAGAAAGGATAAAATTAAGAAATGTAAACGGAAAATACTTAAAATGTTACTTGAATGTGAATTAAAGAGACGTTCCTTAACTGTTATTTAATTTCACTCCTTAGACATTTGTACCAGCTCTAGGCTGGTTGGTCGACGACATGTTTCGACGTTCATTACGCCAATCTCAAGGATTGTACTGTGTTAACTACTACGGGAACAACAACTTAGCCCCACCATATGGACCTGATGATGGCGTACCTCATCTGGAGCGGGCAGTTAATAATTTCATACAGCTCATCAACACATGATGATAACACATTTAAATAACTTTAAAACTTTACATCGTCTTCTAAAAGTACACGTAAGAGTATACAAAACAGCCCTTTTCAAAATTTGAGATTATTCTAGAGTGCACCCACAGTTTTATATTTCATGTTTTATTTCTAATTTGAACTGCAGACGTTAGCATCTGGTTCGTGCATTGTAGAATACCGACAAGCAACTGTTTTTTTCTTACACATCCAATTGAGTTTGCTTTATGTCTCAAGCGAACTCCATTGCGGCTCAAAGGATTGGCTCTCGTGAACCACTTCACGCGCGGTCATCTTAAGGGGGCCGCCTTGGTACGTGAGAAAGTATCATTTGTGTTAGACCTCATGTCTTAAAATGAAAATGCTCTGTGCTGTTATCTTGAACTACAGCGTCTGTCTCTCTCTAATCTTATCCTCTTCACACTTACCCTGCCACCCCATGTCAGAAGAAGAGAAGCAAAGAAATGGAAAACTATTTCAAGGTCAAGAGGAATAATGCGCGTGGCTGATCGCCTCCCCACTCACTACACAGTCCAGCTGTCCGCCTGTGTTTATCTTGTGATATTTTGCTAACTTGAGATTCTCGTGAAGGGTTCACAAACAAGCACAATCCTCTATTGATGGTTTAACTTGTCTTGAAACCTTATAATACGAACGGGTAGTAGGACGCGATGCTAAAAAAAAAATTGTCTTGAAGAACACACACTTTTATACATGTCACTTTTTTTTTAGGAAAATGTGAATATTAACTATACAATAATTAATCACGTGTAGACTAAATTTCTATCTTACCCTTACTTAGTTGATAGCAGGGCGTCGGAACCGAGGAGTATAAGGAGCTCTAACACACGGCCCTATACCCCCAACCCGTCTTAGATTTATTCTACCTGTGTAAATACTTATAAATATGGAAGATGTAAAAAAAAAAAAAAAAAGCCTTCAACTAGCTTCTAAAAGCATTCACTTTTTTTTTTGTGCTAAAAATCGGGAATAATCCTCCCCCCTTCCGACCTCATCGTTGTTAATCAAACCAAAGAGGTTTTTCCTTTTAGAACTGCGTCTTACAACCCGTTCGGATAACACGCTTATGTAATAATTACTCTAATGGGTGACCATGCGGCCACCGAAGCGGGTCAAATTAGTTAACTTTTACTCTCAACTAAAATGAGATAGACTACACATTGTTATATCACCTACACTGTTTACGCCTACACAAAGCTAGAGTTTACATAAATAATAGGTTAAATGGTCATGTGTAACCTATTTTCAACAATTAATTCATTTTAATTTCAGGTGCCTATTCAGGCTATCAGTAATTTCCACTGATTATTCTAGCTGATAGGGGAAGAGGAAGGAAAGTTTTGATGAAATGTACCCGTATTTGTTTAGAGAGAGGGCTACGGATAAACTACCCTTAGTAAACCTGGCCGAGAATCAAACCCCGACCTCCTTGTCACTGGCAATCTTGTTTAGCTTGATCCTTACGTTTTAAATAATTAAATCAAGTAAGAACTTATTAAAAACAATAAGAAATAAACAATATTATTAATGTTGAAACACATTGACTGTTTCATATAATATATACACACACACACACACACACACACACACACACACACAGAGTGGCGGATCCAGAAAAAAATGACAGGGGGGCACCATGATAATTTATTATTATTATTATTATTATTATTATTATTATATTGCTACCTTACATCCTTTTAAAAATCTCGTATCTGTATGTGAAAATTAATATTTAAACAAGATTTACAAAGCTATGTTGGATAAAAGCCTTTTGAGTCCAATGATAAATGCTGATAAATAATTATTTATCTTTAAGAGTTTGATTTAAGTTTTCGAGTGTGTTTTCTATCAACCATGTTTAGAACCTCTTCAGGATATATTTCAATACTTTTATTTAGACTAGGCAATGAGCCTGGCCAAATTATAGAGTCTTCCCTGACCTATTGTTCTCTAGATTTATTTCCTCAAATTGCATATTACGAAGTGACGTAAATGTTTTTGGAGATCTCCTAGAAAATAATTGTTCAACGTCAATCCAAAATTTTATAGATAGTTTACATCCTTGAAAAAAAGAACGAGTTTAAAGTGGGATAGAGATTATTGTTAACTATACGTTGTGTGAAGTAGTACATTGTGCCCCCGAAGGCTTAGTTGTGCAAAAAAGATAATTTTAAGGGCAGATAGTGACAAAACAGTAACCGTAATGAGATTACAAAAGGAGGAGTTAGGGCAGTGATTCCTAACCAGGGTTCCGCGAGAATCTCCAACCTTTGTTTTTATTAATCTGACAATATTTTTTGGACAGTGTGGAGATATATAAATATAGCTCATGTACCCGAGGAAGATGAAGAGAATAGTGCCGATAGTAATATTAAAAGTGAGGTTGGTAAGAATAGTGATAACCCAAGTTCAAGTACCGGAGGACAGTAATTAGTAATAGTAAATAGAAATAGGCAATAAATAATCCTGAAATATTTTATTCAAAAGTATATATTTATTATTATTATTATTATTATTATTATTATTATTACTCGTATTTAACAACCCTAATGATCTATATGTCTATTTTATAATTTACCCTTGTCGTACCTAATGTGCGTTTCCCCGAGAATTTATGAAATATTTTAAGAGTTCTTCTAAAGAAAAAAGGTTGGGAATCACTGGGTTAGGGTCGCTTTCCCACGCAGGAGGCCAAAATATTATTAATATTGGATGCCTTAGCAAGCTATTTAGCGTTCAACTTGGTTTATTTTAGGGGAGACTTCAATTCAATCCATAATATATACGGATAATATAGATATATTGAGGTGAGTGCTCATAGAAATAAGAATATATAATAAGAGGGCAGGGAGAGGGGTGTTGGGTGAGGGGGGTATTGTGTTTTTTTAGAGACCAAAAACAATTATAATGTATTACTTCATCAACAAAGTGGGGGTAGTTAGAGATCTTTACTTTAGTTTACTATTGGTTAGAGAGTAAACAAGACAGTGTTAAATTATTTTCCAAATTAAAACAAAATCGTAGTGAAAGATAACTCCAAATAGTTTCTGAAAGCATCCAATTTCCAAAAGTATGTCGGTGGAAGCACACTTCAAATATATTCTAGAGCAGGGGAGCACACAGAAATTATTCTAAAGGAGGATCCAAAGTATAGAAGTTACAAGTCAATAATCAATTAAATCCATTATTACTAAACAAAATACTTAACGCTATACAGACTAGACAGCGTTAAATCCAGTTGGGCATGTTCCACACTCAGGAATGGATTCAAGGGGGTGGGACTAAGGAGCTATAATCCCCCCTTTTTGAGATATTTTTCAAAAATTAAATTGACGGATAGAAGGGTGCTGTGCTTCTCTGCAGACATACGTCCAATGTGTTCGAACAACACATGTTTCACCCCGTTTACTCCGAACCCTGGCTTTCCCGCACACTACCCTCCTATCTCACCCCTCCTTTGTGTAGTAAAGAGCGTGTTATTTACTATTGACTTATTTTCATATTTTAACTAAAATACAGTCACTTGAGTTAGGCATCTTTATTTTTAACAGTTCATTTTTATATTAATTTAAAAATTATACTCACAAACTAAATGTAAATTCTACAGTGAATATACCTAGAAATTAAAGCTGGTAATCAAATCGAAGGTAACATATATTTATAACCCATATAAGTTTAATCAGAAACAATTAGCTATAAAATATAATTAAAGGGCACCATTTTGAACCTTAGAATTACAAATTTTTCTCCAGGGGTGAAAAGCCCCAAGGGCACGGACCACCATTTTATTGGTTCCTAAAGGTGACCTGGTGGTCTAGGGGTAAGGTGTCAGACTTCTGTGCTGAGGGTCCGGGGTTCAATCCTTGGTCCCGGCACAGATTTATCTGATTGCCAAACCCTTCCTTCACCTCTGACAAGACGTGTATTAAACACAACTTGTGAATGTGAGGAATGCCAGGCCTCCACCGTGGTTCGGATCCCACGTTAAACTGTAGGTCCTCCATTTCATCTCACAATCACCCTACCATTACACATTAGCTAAGTGCGTATAACCCTAACGGGTAGTAAGACGCGGTGTTTATGATCTATTGGTTCCTAAAGGTATTTCTTTTGTGGTGTAGGCACGCCCTCCTCCCCCCTCATGACATAATCATGGATGCACCACTGCTCACACTGTATCAAGACATTGGGTTATTTTCAACCACTGCTTTAAGGTGATTTAACATTGCTAAATCGTCCCTTTGTATTTAATATTTTATTTATCCTTCATATTCTCCATGGGGGGCTGGGACCCACTGGACCTCCTTTGTGTGTACGCCCCTGTTCTAGAGGAATATTATTTTTAAAATTTTCTGGGAAAGGGTCACTCCAAATATATTCCAGATACAAATCATTTTAAAAAATCCATCTGACAACTCCAATATTTATCTAAAAGCATCCTATTTTCAGAAATGTCCAGGTGAGGATCATTTCAAATAGCATTTAAAGATTTACATTTTTTTTTAAATTAGAGAAGACCACTTTAAATAGTTTCTAGAGACATCTATTTTTATTTTTCAATTAAAGGCGAGGACCACTCCAGATGGCTTCTAGAAGCATTTAAGTTAAAAAAAATTTTTGTAGAAGACTTCTCCAAATAGCATTAAAATAATCTGATTTTCTAAATTTGGGGAGGAGGACATCTCCAAATAACTTTTAGGGACATCCAAGTTTCCAACATTTATTGCGAAAAGGGGCAGAGTAAGGGAGAGGTGAAGGGGGGAAGGCAACTTCTCAAAAAACTTATTTTTCGTTTGCCACCGCCGCCTCCCCCTTCCACCCTTCTACACAAATAACGTTCCGCCACCAGTGGTAGCAACCAATCCGTGCAACTGGTACAAAATTATGGTGCACCCCTGAACATTTTTTTTTTAATTTACCTACTACTGTCAACAGGAGAATTTACGGCCAAGAGGTTTACAAGGGCGAAAGTTGAGAAATAGAATTTTATAGCTAAATTTTCATAAATAAGTCTTAGACTTTAATTTTTTTTAATACAGTAGTGATGAGTTTTTATTTAACTAGATATATATTTGCTATTCATAAAAATAGAGCCTAAAAAGACTTTTCTAAAATCTTACTGTGGACAGGGGTGGACTAAGGTGCAAAAGAAACAAGCGGACACTTGGGGCACCAGTGGCTGCCATGGGTGGAATTTCGTAGCTTGCAATAACTATAGCAAATACTATTTTGATTATAGTACTTATATTTATATAAAATATATTATGTGACTGTATATACAAATACATCATTGGATGCAATTCTTGTATTGTAAATTCTACGTAACCCTTTAGGGTGAAGGTTATCTAATGTACCTAATACTATTTCTTTGTTATGGTACGCAATTAATTATAACTAATGTCAAAACTTTATAGTTCGTTTCATAACTATTCATATAGCCATTTTCCAGTGTAATGGATGGTATGGTATTGTTTACAACTTGATTAAATTATTGCAGACTTCAACAAAGACCCCAGGATTGATTTCATCATCGCCACGATGCTTGAAGGGTGGGGCGGGATGAGGGGTGGCAGAATTATTCTCCGCTTGTGACAATACATTTAGTCTGCCCCTGGCTATAGATATTTCCTTCACCATAATCACCATGGTTTATGATAGTAGGCTGATAGTATTGATATAAGAAACCCATTATTAGAAATATATTAGGCCTAACAATTAGCACAGAAAAGTCAACAACCCTAAGAACTCCTCCCCCTCCCCCACACAAATATAGATATTCTATATTAGTGGTTCCCATCCTTTTCCAGTTCACAGACCCCCTCAAGCCAATGATAATTCATCGCGGCCCTCTAACCTCCCCAGCCATACATGCTGAGATAAAAACACTTACACATTTATGGTACTCTATGTAACCAATTATATATATAAATATTGTCGAACTGGAAAAAAGAGATTTTTGAGAAAATTGTGAATACCATATATTTTTATATGATGTGAAAATTCAAATAAAAGAAAATTTAAAAATACTAGGGCTTATATTTGTTTCGCGGGCCCCCACAGGTGCCTTCGCAGATCCCTAGGGACCTGCGAACCCAGGTTGGGAACTTCTATCACATTCAATCTCCGAGTGTGGTACATTTAGTAGACTTATGTCAAATATAACGTGTGGAGATTATTACTAAATTGGACAAGCGGCCAGGATATTATGAATCATGAAAATGAAATAAATACCGTATGTATGCTAGTAGCTATGTAGCTATGTTCACACAAAACTATTTGCTCCCGAAAATTTATAATGGATAACCTATTAATTTAGTTTTCCTACCCCAGACAAAGCTGACTAATCTCCAAATTTATTGGTTCCATAGCTTTGTCTTCAAGTTGGGTTGAATCCAACGTTGTGGACATTTCAATGGGAGTGGACTGAGAAAGGTTTACTCTGTCCCGACAATCAGCTTTGTCCTCTCTGCCTGAAGAGAGAAAAACACCTTGTCTGATAAAAAATAATTATTTAATTTATTGTTATCGATTATTAGTTTTTTATGGCCCACTGTAGGTATATCATGACAAAACACGGTCTAATTTGAGTTAACCGTTTCTTATAGAACATTTGTGTTCACTATTATTATTATTATTATTATTATTATTAAAATAAATTTTATATATATATATATATATATATATATATATATATATATATATATATACTTTGTTCTATCAAATAAATGTTTCCACGGCTTTCTTTCTGTTTTTTTGCGGCGAGCACAAATTCGTAATTTTGTTTTTTCCCCTCTGCGTTTGTCTTCTTTACGTGTCACGTAATCCATTTAAAAAATAAACAAGAATATGTATCACAAGCAACTAAATAAAAAATATATAATTGAAAGTATTTCAGACTTAATAGAAAACTAATTAATTACTGTGCCAAACATTGTTTGAGTCTTAATTATATTAAATGAGCAGACTATATTTTTTAACTCATCACTGATTAAATATGACGGGATTTCTGGAAGTCTGCACGGAAACTTCTCGCCTACCGAGGCGGCCCCCTTAATATTGAAAAAGCAAATTCACACTTACTCATAAATTAAATATATTGCTCAAGTTTTTTATATTGTAGAGCTGATTTTGGAACTTTTTCAGTTGAGACAACCAATCAGGCACTAAACATAGTAATAATTGCTTTAGAGTTAACCTTCACGTATCAGAACTGAATTAATATTTATTAAAATTAAATGTTATCTTGGGTGTAATAAAAATTTTGTTTTAATATATAGTTATACATATTTTAAGAAATTAAATTGTCCATTATCACTTTGTTAGTAATTAGTATACGTACAGTAAATATATACTTTTCCCTCTTATTTATCTTTATGTAATGTTTTTTTTACAGTACAAGGAATGACCAAATAAATAAATAAATGTTTTATCCAAGCAACAGAATTCAAATTATGGTTCTTTACTTCACAGGACTAGCTTTATGAAACTTCCGGACGGGATTTTAACCCCGTCCTCCTGAATATAGGAGCAACACGGTAACATGAAACTAACACCCAACCGTTGAACAGTGAACTAGATCCTGTTTTTATACTAATCAATCAGTATGTACTTACTTTGATCCATTAATAAAACGCTTCTTCCCCTTTTTCCATCCTAATTTTTTGCGGCGGGCAGATAGTCGAAGTCTAGTTTTTTCCCCTTTACGGTAGTCCCTTTTGCTTGTGTTATTGTTCATAGTAGTTTTAATTTATCGAAAATAACAATATTATTCTATTTTATTTATATATAATTATAATGGCTATCATAAGAAGGCAAAGCATACACAACTGTTCGGAAACACTTGTGTTATTGTTCATAGTAGTTTTAATTTATCGAAAATAACAATATTATTCTACTTTATTTATATATTTATAATGGCTATCATAAGAAGGCAAAGCATACACAACTGTTCGGAAACACAGGACCAGTTTGTAAACACATTTCCAGTAAAAGCTACAATAAATATTATTTTTAATATTTTCTAATGAACACCTAAAACTTAAAAATGTGCCGGATCACTGTGCGTTGTCTCAACTCTCAACAAGGCGAAGGCAGACATCCAACTAAAAGAGCGCATGCGCAAGGAGTCAAATGCCTTTCCTTCTTTCTCCGGCTATTCTTTACTTCCAAAGCGTAGATGGAGGATATGGCTGCGCCACTTGATGGCTGAAAAGCATTAGCTTTGACGCATCAAAACAGCAAAAGGAATTAGCAATTATCTTCACATTTTCTGTTGTGACCCTATCAAAAAATGACTTTATTTGTTTTTGAAAGGTTGTGTCTAGGATTATTTATAAGTTACCCTCGTCTCAGAACTGTGACAATATACTTAAGGCCATTTAAAGGTCATTGAAAATGAGCAAGTTTCGAGTTTTCATTAATTTTTTATATACATAGATTATCAAAATGTAAGGTTGATAATAATAAATAAGCATGTTCCCCACCTTTATCTTCCTTTTGGCTTAAGTCAAGTTTGTAAAAAATTAAACACTACCTAACCATCGCGTATTTCCTGAACGTCTGCAACGCATTCCAACTCTCTGGTAGGCGGCCCCCTTAAAGAGAGACTTTATAGCTTCAGGTTTCCCAACTAAAATAATGTGTACATGCCCTATAATCAGTGGCGGAGCGTGATCTTTCTTTTTGGTGGGGCCAGGTCAAAGCTTTACCGGTATTGATTTTATTTTCTCACCACGTGCTAACATAATAATTGAATTCATTTAAGTTTTCCTAATTTTTTAAAAATCACTATAATAACAAAATCACTAAGCAAATCTACAAAATTAAAGAGTAATATAATAAAGGTTTTGAATTAAACCGACCCAGTGATGACACTACTTGTACAAAAGTCGGGTGCGTCTGTCTCTTAACGCCAGTTCATGAGTACCACATGATTTTGAGCATTGCATTAATCAGCCTTATATGTGCCTATATTTTTACACCTGTCCATTGTTTTTGTAACGAAATTTTGACTGCAGAATTTATCTATGCTGCAATATTTACTGTTCCAAATGTTTTAAACTTTCATGCATTTCCTAAACGAATTGCATACTCATATTTTTTAATCATTTTACTTAAACGTTTAAGCTCCTTACAGCCTAGCGCTGTCCACAACCCTTCACCACCAAATAGTAAACAATAAAAACAAAATAAGCTGTTTTTTCTTCACTAACAGTTAATCACAAATCCTTACCAAATCAAGCAATAGAAAAAGTTTTTTTTTCCTTGCCATCCACCTGCATAAATATAAAGTTTTTAGGCTGATGTGCTCCTAGCCGTTTAATTTCAAGATTTTATTGTAGTTTTAGTTAAGAAAACGGAGTGGTTGGTAAAGGATCTACTTCATTCATTTTAATTAATCACTTCACCTTACTTCAGGGGTCTTGACACATACTGAAACACATACACATAAACAAAAAAAAACAAAATATAGTCCACCTTTATCATATAGTGAGTTCACCCAGACTAGCCCTATTCACTAGTGGAATGGTTGGTAGAGTGACCTTGAGAAATATCTCACACCGAGTGTGGCTTCTCTGAGAGGGCCTGTCACAGCTGTCCCACGTCAGCTTCTATATTCAGTCACTAGATCGCTACTACACTACTCGCGTGCCGATCGGAGGGAGAAATGAATAATCTTGACTGGAGTACTGTATAACTAATCCAATAATTCACTGGGTGTAGAGAATGGTGCTACATTTCATATTTATGTTTTTTCCAAAATATGTTATAGGATAAAAATAAAAAATACAATTTTTTTTATGTCAAAGAATATTGGAGAATTGTTGGTGGGGTCTGGCCCCCTGTAGGCCGTAAGGAAGGGCCAACCCTGCCTGTAATCACCCATAAGCGCCCCTTGACTATCTAATCTCAGTCTGCCCACCTTAATTATCCTCAATATGTTTGAGGATACACACTAGCCATAAAGTTATTCACAATGTAAATCATGGTGGCTACAAAACATATTTTACAAAATTCCCTGACTTATCCAGGTTTTCCAGGCAACATTTTTCAATTTTCCCTGACTATTTTTTCCAGTTTTAATGGTGGATGATGACTTGTTTTATTTATTATTGATCACATATTAAAAAAGTTTGTATTTACTAAACATAAACAGTTTTATCAGTTATTTAAAAAATTAAAATGTTATTTTATTTAGGTATTACTAACTTTTGTTTTAGTGTTTAGTTGCGAAATTAATGGGATTTTTAGACATAGTTTTTAATTCCCTGACTTTTCCTTATTTTTAGTTAAATTCCCTGACATTTCCCTGTTTTCCCTGTCATTCAAAAATTCCCTGACTTTTCCAGGTTTTCCCTGTTTTCCCTGTCTGTAGCCACCATGTAAATGTATCCATTCTCTTGTTAGTTAAACCCTTTAAGGGCCAAATAAATTTCCCAGCTTTGTATTCTCAAGAGCTCTCAATTTATTTTTGTGTTACAAAAGTGAGAGACCTCGATTCACAACCGTAAAAACAGTGGGTAGGGGTATAATATAATCCTATATATATAGTCAGTTTAATATCTCGATACTGAAGACGAGATGGCAACAGCCTACAAACTGAACAGTGGCAAGCAGTGACGGCATAAATTATGTTTTTGCCAACTTCTTGAATTTAATTCCAATTTGCTAGCATAGTACCCAGACACTCGAAATTTAAATCTTTCAACTTGTTTCAAATGTATGTTGTTGATCACTATGAGTTAATTCCTTTGGGATTTTTTTTTAAATTACGAGATATTTAATTATGATAAGGATGTAGAGATGTGTATATACATTTTTTTTTTTTTATAAATTGGGTCTAAATAAAATAAGTAATAATGTTCGCAATTCTGCTACTGTATATTCCCTCCCGGAGAGTACAGTAGTGCCATTGTGTTATACAGTCCCGACAGACTACACATCCTGTTGCGCGCTCTCACGGAGTCACGGTCCACGGTTTCTGAGTTACCGTGAGGATTGCAAGGTCAGGCAAGTGGCAGTGTTTCTTTATCTGAACTCGTTGACGCAACAAGTCTCCTATTCATTACTCACTGGGGGGAATTAACCAAGTGTGGGAGCAGAACCAAGGCTGCGCGAGTAAGCTAATCCCTCTTGTGTTTGAGCGCATTTATACTGATAACTGCACGCTTTTACTTACATCAGGGACATCTATGAAGGCAACAAGAGATTCACAAGTTTGTTTTATTCCACCATTATCATTCGTGGATACGTTACTAACTATAAACCTATGCTAATCAGATTTAATAATAAAAATTTATACTATACGCGTCTGTCTATCAATTTAAGGTGAAATTTGTTCGTTTGACTAATGCTAATACAAGTAGTTCTGTGAACAGTAGACTTCACTCCCTCTTGTTATTATTGTTACTAGTCTTAAGATTTATATTTGTATTCCAAGTTTAATATCGCCTACATTTGATCTTGGCTTATTAAGTTAGCCACAAAACAAATAACACTATATTAAATACTGCATTATATTCATTTTAATTCCAGTTGTTCATGCAGCTTTAAGACGTATATTTTGCAATATTTATACTTTTTTTAACTATAAATAATCCCTATGATACTTGATAAATTGTTTACTATTTTAAATTCAACCCACCTAAGATAAACTGTTAACGAAAAACCATCTGAGCTTCTACCATACTGAACCAGATAACCGGATTGAAAAACCATTTACATACATCGTTTCGCTTAGGTTCAAATAATGTCCTTGACAAATTTGGTTGAAATTTGTAAATGCATTTGATATTTATCGTGGGAAAAAACATTCTTATAGATGGATAGAAGGACAAAATGTCAAATGTTCAAGTTAAAACATGAGCTGGGTAAGTTCGGTCAATCAACTTTCTGCGACAGTTTTGTTATAAAACTGAACGAAAAGCCATACCGACTGATGCTAACTCCCGTCAATATTTGCTGGTTTGACAGTAATAGGCCTACTGTCAGTAATATTGAACGTGTGAGTTTGGGATATAATAATATTTTGGTCAGTATTGCATCAGCCATCACCGAGCGCACATCTACTATAACTAACGTAAGCCATGGCCGAAGTGAAAGATAAAGAAATGATTTGTGACTTCTTGGAAACACCAACCGCAACAACTCTTTAAAAACATCGGGGCTTGTTATAAAATATGTTCTTTAAATCATTGGGGCTTGGAAATATCTGTTTCTTTCAATAGTGTTAGATGTGTGTCTCACGCTTTGCAATCCACTCTTTAACCAACACTACTGTCCTATCCTGTTGTCTCATAGCTTTAACAATCGCAACACGTGCATTTCCTAAACTATCAATCAGTAGTAACATGTGTACTGACCAAAATACTGTCGGTGATATTGATCGTGTGAGCTCACTACTGAAGGAGTGTCAGCGCATACTGTCGGTGATATTGATCGTGTGACTCACACTGAGATCAGCGCATACTGTCGTGATATTATCATAGCTCATACTGAGGGTGTCAGTCAAACTGTCGTGATAATTGATCGTGTGAGCTCACACTGGAAAGTGTCTGTGCATATCAGTCGTGATTATGATGTGTGTCTCACTGACTGAAGGAGTCTTAGTGCATACGTCGGTGATATTGATCGTGTGAGCTCATACTGAAGGATTGTCAGTGCATACTGTCGTATATTGATCCATAGCTCACTATGAAGAGTGTACTGTATACTGTCGGTGATATTGATCCTATGAGCTCACTACTGAAGGAGTGTCAGTCATACTGTCGTGAAGTCCTTGAGCTCACTACTGAAGGAGTGGTCAGTGCATACTGTCGGTGATATTGATCGTGTGAGCTCACTACTGAAGGAGTGTCAGTGCATACTGTCGGTGAATGTCGTGTGAGCTCACTACTGAAGGAGTGTCAGTGCATACTGTCGGTGATATTGATCGTGTGAGCTCACTACTGAAGGAGTGTCAGTGCATACTGTCGGTGATATTGATCCTATGAGCTCACTACTGAAGGAGTGTCAGTCATACTGTCAGTGAGTCCTGTGAGCTCACTACTGAAGGAGTGTCAGTGCATACTGTCGGTGATATGACGTGAGCCATATGAAATTCGTGCATATGTCGGTGATATTGATCGTGGGTCACAAAATACCCCTATAAACCTCAATCACGTGTTTGTGACATTTCGGAATTAATCTATTTAGATGGTTCATGTGATCATGTGTAAATTAGACATCTAAAAGTTAAAAAAAGTAACCATTTTGTTGAACAGATTTAAAAGATGTTATAATATAATTTACACGTCTCCCAATAACAAAAATCGACACATAAAAGTTGACAAAGTTTGCAAACAAATATCGTTTGTAAATTGAAGTCTAGAATCTATATAACCTAAGGCCAATTAAAAATTGGGCTTGTCCCTTAATCCCAGTTCCTTCACTAGGAAACATTTATTTAGAAAGTCTATTTATGATTTTTTTTTTAAATTAGGAAGCCAGTGTGTCTGAGAATATTACCAAGAAGCAAGGACAGAGTGTTGTAATGGCACGTACCTAACGGTGTAAATTATTGCTCTACACAAGGTTTCTTGGCATGAAACTTTGTAATCCATGGATCACTTAGTTTTGTTACATTATAATTGAAACACACTTATGGTTCACTCACTGTCTTGATGTTTAGAACTGTGATAGTTTCAGAACTATCCTTCTGTCTATTCTCCCCCTTGACATGGTGCATTGTGTATCACGTGACAGACACAGTCTGGTATTGAACGGGTGGCCCTTTCATGAAGTTCCACTGAGGATCTGGCCGTTTATCGATTGGGCTCGTGGCCTAGCTTTAGTTGGTGGATATAAGTAACGGTGGCTCAATTAAGTCAGATAAAAATTATACCACTTTATTTTAGCTTAGAACAATATGTATCTTGAAAAATGAAAGGATAATTATTCTCAATATATTTACTAGGTTTATTCTTTGTCTGCAGATTAAAAAAAAAATTAAACCAAGAAAATACGATCATGTAAAAATCGTTTGAATAAAGCTGCTTTACAAATATTTAACTTTGAATTGGCGTTAAATTATACTAAATGATAGAGAAACGTGTTTATTGTAATAAAATGAAAACAGTTTTAGCCTAAGTCTTTCCACATTTCAATTACAAGCCCAGTTTGTTTTATGCGGTTTCCTTTAAATTATTTTTTAAATTTAAATTTGAATTGCTGGGTAGATATGAATAAAACATAAACCATGTAAGTGAATTGATCTTTACAGTAGTACAAATCTGATAGTTTAATAGTTTTCTTAGTAATCGCAACCAGATTTGGCTATTTGATTCTTAAATGTGCAATCCCTTACAATTATAATAATTGTACAATGGAACAATAACAATCCGAGTCGAAGGTGGCTGCGTTATTTGATAGCACGTGATCTTAATAAAATCACACATTTGTAGCCGACGATTTCCGCACGTCCATCATAGACTCTGCCTTAAAATATAAGTGAACAATGACGCTGGGAACAGGGCGAGTCCTGGATAGCTCAGTGGTCAGAGCATTGACGTACTAAGCCAATGGTCCCGGGTTCAATTCCTGTGACCAGCTGTCAGTTTTAAATTTTCAGAATACATTATTATATAGTAGAATATAATATTACCAAAGAATTTTACTATAAATTCTAAATATGTTTCTAGAATAAGGCTAGAGTGTTTATAGTTACACTCTTTTTTCTTTTTAAATCTTTGTTTCATTTTATTTTTATCTATATATTTTTTTTAATTTAATACCATCTTTAAAATATATAACATTTTCAAATGATATACTTTGCTAAGTATAAGAAAACAATAATATACTGTAGTAAACTAAATTAAGTGTATGTTTTAAGTTTCTCATAATATTTTTAATTTTTATTAATGTTTAAGGTCTAAAAAATAAGAAGCATTATCACTCATAATGTACTCCAGCGCTGTGCGGATGAGAAAGTCAACTAACCAAAGTACGAAGTGAGACCTTCATGCTGTGTACTGCTGACACCTAGACACAGTAAGGCGAACTAAATTATCCACCACTGTAGACTACGACGGCTCAGCCGGTATAATTCACTAGTTCCTAAAACCACTAACGTCTTCAAGCTTGTGTTCTGTCAGAAGCTTATTCGCTTTTTTTTATTATATACCAATCTAATTGCTGGCATCTTACAATTTTAAATCCAGGCCTTATTTACACAATATCAAACAAATTTCCTACTAATACACATTATCCAATTTTATTTATTCTAAACAGGTTTTGGCTCCTATAATACCTACCCCTTCCTATTACCCTCCCTTCCCTATCTTATTATAATCTTATCCTAATCTTACAACTAACTAACCTAAATATCTTCTAATTCTCCGGGAATGTCCATTACCACGATAGTACAAGGGGGCTGCAGAGCAGCCGCCTATTTCCATCTTGACACATAGGGCCCTTACAAGACCTAGTCCTACTTTTCTTGTTTCCAAGAAGAGGGATCTGCAGTCAAAAGGTTCCCCCCATGCGTCCCGTTTCTTTCAACCTCATCTGTCCCATTATTCGGCTGGAATGATGATCCTTCAGAATTACCAGGGCTACCCCAGTAAGCCTCCGGATCCATCAGCCGAACTGGTATGCCAGTCCCACAAGGCTTCGTGTTTGCCACTTCCCGGCATATCTCCTTGTTCCTCTCCTTATTCGCATTGTACGAATCATTTTGAAACACTTTGCGAACCCACCACCGTTTTCTTCAACAGTCCATAGCTACATACAAAGCGACATCCTCCTCAGCCAACATAAATATCTTAAGGCATGTAAAATTTAAAAAATACATATACCTACTTTTGTATATGTATCTCTGATAATTTAGTGCGTAATTTATTTTATTTTAGATGTAGATTATACAGGACATGTTTATCTTCTATTCTGTAGCAACAACTTTGGGGTAGTAAGTTAGGGAGAAGACACATACCTGGAGGCTCGCGAGCAATGTTTGAATACCATTGCTTTACCCGACTGAAGTCTAGACGCGAAACAATGTTTGTTTAACTGTTTGCATACAATATGTTTCCCATGATTGCAAACGGTTTTGTTTTAAAACAATATATTTACAAAAACGTACCCAAGCCTATGTTGACTACTACTGTAATCGTATTTAAAACTAAATAAACAAGCTAAATTAAAAGCTAGACATTAACTTTGAAATTTTGAAAGTAGGTGATTATTTAACAAATGTAAGCCTATTGGTGAGTTTTATAATGGAAAATGTGTTTATTAAAAAAATAGCACCCAAGATTATAGGTATTGGGATAGTGAACACTTTATAGGCCTACCTACCATATTAATATTTTTTTAAATTTACTAAGTAAAAATTAGAACTATATTAACACCAAATTTGTATTGACAAGTGAAGTTTTACTTAGATTAAATTAAAATTTAGTATTAACCTAGCATCAATCCCAGTACATTTGACTCTCTAGTTCATCACGCTAAAACGAAATCTATAGTTCTTGTATGTTGAAGGAAATCAAAATGAATACATCTATAGCTCCACAGTTTTCGATACAATCATCTTGGTCGCTCGGAAATGGAAGATTATAGCCAAGCCAAACAAATCACTGTCCAATGGCACGTTTGTTCTACTAACTAAATTCTTTGGAACGTCATCGGCTTTCCACTAGGCCCCTATTGTATCGAGTAACCGGCATTCCGTATCACACCAACTAACATAAAGTTAGAAATATCATTATAAGGAGCGGATTCTTAGGCACTCAAATTGGTAGGCCTACGTAAGGAAAAAAAACAGGCATGCAATAAGCAATGTAGAATTGATTCTACTGCAAGCTCTTTCTTACAGCATTCATTGTCTTAGCAGTGTTAGACCACCCGTTTGGCTTGTACGCATATACACTAATCACGCTAATGTGTTTGGGATGAGGGTGGTTTAATTTAGATAAAGTGTAGCCACATCTGCGTGTAGAGAGAGTGTAAAACCATTTAGGAGAAAACCCTCAGTACATCTTATCGGAATTTGAGCCCCAATCTCCCCATCGTAGTCAGTCTAATATATTGCGAGAGTTACGCCTTAGAGCATGCGGCCACCGAAGTAAGTACACACCATTGTTAATAACTATATACTATATATTGTCAGATGTTTTTATAATTTGAAAAAGCCTCGTTCTACCTCACACAATGTCAATGGACAAAATTTAAAATGTGCCATTTCTGAACATGTTAAAACATTTATCCTGCAATGGCATGCTGTTCCAGAAGAAAATCCATACCATAGGAATAAAAAGATAGGACAGAGCCAAAATAGGCAAAAACAAACAGAAAAGGCAACTATAGTCACTGAGATAACAAGAATTGCCTTTGTTTTAGAATCAAGGGAAAAAAGGCAAATAGGAGACATTTGGTCCCTAATTACACTTGTCCCTCGCAGTAAGCGAGTGATTGGTTCTGATAAATTGCGTAAAACGAAAACGCTTGAAGTGAATTGGTTTTAACATGGGTGAGATTGGGATTACTCCTTTAGAACCCATTATTATTATTATTATTAGTATCCCGTCTTACTACCCGTTCGAGTTATACGCTTATGTACTAATTATGCTAGGGGTTTTTATGGATTAGGAAGGTTAAATTTAGAGGAAGTGTACCCGCTTTTGCATGGAGGGTGAATGGAAAACCACTAGGGGAAAACCATCCTCATACACCCAACCGAAATTTGAGCCTTAATCTACCCGTCATCGGCAGTCTAGTCTACTGCGAGAGTGACGCCTTAAAACATGCGGCCACCGAAATGGGTAGGACTTATAATTATTAATATATGAATATAGCCCGGACGAGTACTAAGAAGCCACGAAAAAAACCCATCAACTTGGAGAAGGTTACCAAAGTTGTGACCTATACATTTAGGGGTTGGCTGAAAGGGGTGAGAGATTAACAACGCGCTATCAATTTTTAGCTCTATTTGCTTATTATAGTAAACATTCTATAAATAGTTCTTTGATAACATAGTATTCTGGTAATATTCAGCCAAATTTTATGAAACGTCATCCAGCAGTATTAAAACATAAATTCCCTCAGTTGTATCTAAACCATCTGTTAACACTGAGGCCTTTACGTCCTGAGAGTTTGATTATTTTTATTTATAGCAATAGTTATACTATTTATATAATATGGCACATTATTTATCGTCCCCCTTTCCCCTGCCCCCTAATGTTCTGAGTGCATTAAAATAAAAATGTATATACTTTTGCATTCATAAGCAAAGAATTATTGTCTTTGATATGAATGTTATTTATAAGGTATTTTTTTGGTAAGCTATCCATTTTTTTTTTGTTTACCATATTTGTGGAGATTCTAATCGTAATCAAACACTACCTAAAATCATAAAATAAAAACTTAGTGGTTCAAACTTTTCTTCGATTTTTGAGTTGCGCACGTACCACCATGCGATGATACTAGCGCTTTAGGTCCTCAGTGTATAATCACTGGAACTAAAGAGTAACCAGACCCGTACATCTTAGACCTTGGTCAATTGTACCTTCGAATAAGAATACCGGTTATTGATGTAGTAACAACAGATTCTTTCATAACCCCTTGACGAGATCGCATCTGGCAATTGTTAATACAAGATAGTGATGCTGGTTGTGTCCCACCACAATCAAGGGGCAAACATTTCACATCTTTTAAAAATTGAACGAAGAAACTTTAGGCCTATCGTTCAATACATTTAATAACGAGGGTGAATCATCATCTTTGAAAACTTTAACGTCAGTGAGGAAGAATACAATTATATGGTATGGTAAACAATGAGGTGTATCTGATTGACAGATAAACACAAGCGCCATAAAATCCAGACCACCTGTGGCAGACCCAGTGAATGTCTTAAAATAAACCTGATATATATATTTTACGGTCAACTGGCTAATTTTAAAACCTTAGATAAACCAAAAAATCAAAAACTTCCATTAGACGTACAAGAATGCCCTTTCTTTCTTTAGTTTCCTTGACTTGAAACAACTTTGACCAAACTCTGCTAGTTTTATCCGAACGCATCTAACTCTTCATCTGGACCACACGCATTTAATTACACTAACAGGTTAGGGATGTGGAGTCTAGACTTGAGATAAGATTTAACCGCATTCATGTGAAAGAAGAATGTTTACTTTTTAAATCACCCTCAATATACCCAGTAGCGACTTAAGGCCCAAACAACCCATCATTGACGAACAATCCTAAGATAGTCTTAACGATTATACCGGATGCCCACCGACCTGATAGTGACCGCTTCCACGCTAATTATGGTTTATTAATATAACTAGGTGTTACTATTATTTTAAAACTAGCTCATATCATTACTATTTGTTCAATGTAATGTTTGTCATTGAAACAGCTTCGAGATAAATCTAGTATATATTTATCTGGGGGGGGGGGGGGGTTTCTTCTGTTCTCCCATTCCGCCCTACCCAGATCAATATTGACTTCGTTCCGGAACTTTTGGATACAAGTTGTTACAAACATACTGTTCAACTAATAAACCTGTTACTAATGGGAAACAGTGTTGTCTTTCTCTCGTTTTCGTGTGGTCAATCTACCCTCAAATATAATACATGTTTGGCAACGCTGGTTAGTCGAGGTTGCCAGTAGCTCCTTTTTACCCCAGCACACCACCTTCAGACATAACTGAGAGCGAGGAGATTTGGCAACAGTTAATTGATAGAGAGAAGATTTGCAACGGTTAACTGAAAGAGAGCGAATAAGTTCCCTCAGCAATGATATTGTGTGTAAGATATGTTGAAGTATCGAGAAGTTGGATCATTTTCGTTCTAGACCTGAGATAAAAGTTCAATATAGACTAAACCATGGTACTAGGCTACAAATCAATCCATCATTGTTGTAAATTCCCGACCAAATATTGTAATATCTATTGACAGCTCTGGATATTAACAGTCAAATGCTATAATCTCAGTATTCAGTGTCTAACAAATTAATGCGATATACGATTTGATAGCAAGCTGTATTACCTTACAATGTTACTAAACATGAGGAGATAACCAAGATGGCTATCTTTGTACACCACATCTCAATACCTCGTCGGCTAATGTGCATGTTACCAATAATAGTGTACAGATTATTAAGGTAGAAATTATACTAAATGTGCCAGCATTTAAGTATACTTTGAGTAGGAAGCTCTTTAGGAAACCAATTTCAGAACAGCTGGCCAGGTTCTCAGCCAACAAGACTAGACGAGAGTTACGCCTTGACCAGCGTGGCCTCCAGTGCTAGTAAGGAGAGTTGGGACTAAAGTGTACTAAGTGTACATGTTAGTATTAATATACAAAACTTGAATCATTCCGTAAAACTAGATTGTTAGCGAAAGCAGCCATTCATCAATTTACTTGGATAAACGTGTTTTATGTACAGAAGCGGGTTTGTCCCAAATTAGATTTTTAAAAAAATTTACATCTACTCTCAAAGGTTTCCTTTTAAGATTTCCTGAGTCAAGAGTTGAGTGCGCAGTAGAGTACTTGGCTATGACTCAGAAGAACTGGGTTCGATACTTTCCGGATGTGCTTGATAACAGTTGATTGTCTTCGTCCTCTAGTCATTTGTTGGTGCAGTTCTTCTTGTTTTCACCCCACGTTCTTCTATAGTAGATAAAGCCCGTTGATAACCTTCTGTTGAGTCAGAATACAGTTGATCCTAGCATCTCTGGATATACAGTCCAACTTTCATAAAAAATTTACTAGATTCACTTTCAAGAATTCATACGTCAAGTCACATGACATGCAGATTCCAATTGTAATGGATATATAATTAGGGTATAACTTTTTTTGTACTCGTATTATACCTGTTCAGGTTATAAGCAAATAACAATATTAATAGATTAAAATGCCATCAATCTTGAACGTAGAAAAAAGTTTATATTTTCTAACCAAATACTACTATAGCTTGTAAGTCGTGTTAGAACTTAATCTTGAGTGCAGTAGTATTAACTAACAGAAGTGAAATAGGGTCAGCCACACAGAGCCCAATAGAAACAAAGCACCCAATGGCAGGCAAGGTTATGCTGAGCCATTAATATAAGAAGCTGGTAAGATCCAAGCTGAGCTAGTTACAATAGCTAGTATCTACCCCTATAAACCTTATAAACATGCATTGCACATCTCCATAGTTATTGTTCCTACATGAGTGCACTCCACACATGTAGGCTATTCTTTTATGTGAACATTTCATTTGTGTAGAATGTAATACTGACCCATCAGACTGAACATGTAGCAAGAACAAGCATTATACAAGTGACCCATCAGGATGAACATGTAGCAAGAACAAGCATTATACAAGTGACCCATCAGACTGAACATGTAGCAAGAACAAGCATTATACAAGTGACCCATCAGACTGAAGATGTAGAAAGAACAAGCATTACACAAGTGACTCATCAGACTGAACATGTAGCGAGAACAAGCATTATACAAGTGACTCATCAGACTGAACATGTAGCAAGAACAAGCATTATACAAGTGACTCATCAGACTGAACATGTAGCAAGAACAAGCATTATACAAGTGATTCATCAGACTGAACATGTAGCGAGAACAAGCATTATACAAGTGACTCATCAGACTGAACATGTAGCAAGAACAAGCATTATACAAGTGACTCATCAGACTGAACATGTAGTAAGAACAAGCATTATACAAGTGACTCATCAGACTGAACATGTAGCGAGAACAAGCATTATACAAGTGACTCATCAGACTGAACATGTAGCAAGAACAAGCATTATACAAGTGACTCATCAGACTGAACATGTAGCAAGAAAAAGCATTATACAAGTGACTCATCAGACTGAACATGTAGCAAGAACAAGCATTATACAAGTGACGCATCAGACTGAACATGTAGCAAGAACAAGCATTATACAAGTGACTCTTCAGATTGAACATGTAGCAAACACAACTATTATACAAGTGACCCATAAGACTGAACATATAGCAAACACAGCCAATATACAAGCTTAATATATGGCTCGACTATTCGGGAAAGGCAATAATCTACAATTGACTTAATCTGTTTGGATGTAAGGGTAAAAAAAAGTTTCAAATTATTCAACGTATAATGTACTGTGTACATACAAGACAAACCTACAAACATTTCATGTTATTGAACAGAACAAACCCACAAAAACTCCCAATTGTATAAAATATGTCAAAGTGCCATATTCTCCATTCTTCATTTGAAAATATCGATTTTGTGATGAGTTATTATTTATTTAATCTTATATATATTGTTAATCGTGTTGTATTTATAAGCATGGTCTTTATTCCAATGTGTTCTAAAGTAGACTCAAGGCTAGAGCATCCCAACGCGAAGTATGGCTGGAGCTGTATACCAGCCATGGCCTCACAATATTGAGTTAAAAAATAGTAATTTGTTTAATTGCAATTAAATGATTTTGTAACAGCTCCTTATTGGACTAACATACCTTCAATTACACTTTAGAGGCAGACAACAAAAGAACATAGAATTGTTTAGAAAGGACTTCCTTCCTGTGGGTTATCGATCGAAATATCCACTATGAATCAGAGGTGTGGTCCCCTTCTGAACACAATACCAACCGAACCACCACCTTCCCATTCCTCTTGTCACACACAGTTGTCCGGCCTGATCCTTTATCAGACCCAGGGCTGTATACTGGTCAACTTTACTGTCCATTCAATGTTTCCTCTACCAAGGGCTGTATACTGGTCAACTGTACTGTCCACACAATGTTTCCTCTACCTAGGGATGTATACTGGTCAACTTTACTGTCCATTCAATGTTTCCTCTACCAAGGGCTGTATACTGGTCAACTTTACTGTCCATTCAATGTTTCCTCTACCAAGGGCTGTATACTGGTCAACTTTACTGTCCATTCAATGTTTCCTCTACCAAGGGCTGTATACTGGTCAACTGTACTGTCCACACAATGTTTCCTCTACCTAGGGATGTATACTGGTCAACTTTACTGTCCATTCAATGTTTCCTCTACCAAGGGCTGTATACTGATCAACTTTACTGTCCATTCAATGTTTCCTCTACCAAGGGCTGTATACTGGTCAACTTTACTGTCCATTCAATGTTTCCTCTACCTAGGGATGTATACTGGTCAACTGTACTGTCCACACAATGTTTCCTCTACCTAGGGATGTATACTGGTCAACTGTACTGTCCACACAATGTTTCCTCTACCTAGGGATGTATACTGGTCAACTGTACTGTCCACACAATGGTTCCTCTACCTAGGGATGTATACTGGTCAACTGTACTGTCCACACAATGTTTCCTCTACCTAGGGATGTATACTGGTCAACTGTACTGTCCACACAATGTTTCCTCTACCTAGGGCTGTATACTGGTCAACTGTACTGTCCACACAATGTTTCCTCTACCTAGGGATGTATACTGGTCAGCTGTACTGTCCACACAATGTTTCCTCTACCTAGGGATGTATACTGGTCAACTGTACTGTCCACACAATGGTTCCTCTACCTAGGGCTGTATACTGGTCAGCTGTACTGTCCACACAATGTTTCCTCTACCAAGGGCTGTATACTGGTCAACTGTACTGTCCACACAATGGTTCCTCTACCTAGGGCTGTATACTGGTCAGCTGTACTGTCCACACAATGTTTCCTCTACCTAGGGATGTATACTGGTCAACTGTACTGTCCATTCAATGTTTCCTCTACCTAGGGCTGTATACTGGTCAGCTGTACTGTCCACACAATGTTTCCTCTACCTAGGGATGTATACTGGTCAGCTGTACTGTCCACACAATGTATAGCCCGAACGAGTAGTAAGACGCGGCACTAATAATAATAATAATAATAATAATAATAATAATAATAATAATAATAAAAATATAGTTGGTAGTTCTTGTCTAAAAAGTATTTGAAAATAAAAAATTATATTAAATTTGTCATATACAGTAAAATCTCTAATATTTTAGTTTGTAAAAGAGTTACATATTAATTTTGAGTTAGTGAATTCCAATCTCTGGTCCTAATGTAATATCTCGTACGTAGCGCTATGTATATCTTGTTGACAGTCTAATAATATAAGTAGATCTTGCCAAGTTCCTCGCAAACCAGCAGGACAACAGGAAGAACACCCTTGAAGAAAGAGGAAGTAGTCACCTGCTGGTCATTGACTCCCATAGCGGAAATGTTCAGTTACTTTGATAAGAGTTACTCTTTCAGGCAAAATACAACTACTTCACTTCTAGTCTCAGGGAGATATGCGAATAACGGCTGACCCATATAGCTAATCGTTCTTAACTTTTTTTTTTTTTTGTTGAGCGTGCTCGTCTTGAATATTTGTAGTTTTCAAGTCAAACTTTGAATATAAAAGGCCTAGTTTATTTATGCAAACTTTGAGAGAGTTAACAGATCCAACAATATTTGTCTACCAATTAGACTAGTTTCATTAATGGCTTATCCCAAATCAGTCACACCCGTTTGATGCCCCCCCACTCGTTGTCTGTCTGCAATGAAGACACACTCAACTGGAGTCGCATGGTTCAGACAGTCAGACACAAATATAGGTGTACCACTGCATTCAAATAATACATTTTTAATTTTTGTAAGACGAGAATTAGATTAGATATACAAAATTTATTCCATTTAGTTTTATTTGTAAACTTATTTATTACTTGGATGGTGTCATATTGGTTTTAATTACGTCCCTATTGAGTAAAATCAAACACAACACCTCTTGCTTGTGTGTTACAGGTTCAACAAGTGGTGCGAGTGTGTTACAAGTTCGATAAGTGGTGAGAGTGTGTTACAAGTTCGACAAGTGGTGCGAGCGTGTTACAGGTTCAACAAGTGGTGCGAGTGTGTTACAAGTTCGACAAGTGGTGCGAGTGTGTTACAAGTTCGACAAGTGGTGCGAGTGTGTTACAAGTTCGACAAGTGGTGAGAGTGTGTTACAAGTTCGACAAGTGGTGCGAGTGTGTTACAAGTCCGACAAGTGGTGCGAGTGTGTTACAGGTTCGACAAGTGGTGCGAGCGTGTTACAGGTTCAACAAGTGGTGCGAGTGTGTTACAAGTTCGATCAGTGGTGAGAGTGTGTTACAAGTTCGACAAGTGGTGCGAGTGTGTTACAAGTTCTACAAGTGGTGCGAGTGTGTTACAAGTTCGATAAGTGGTGAGAGTGTGCTACAAGTTCGACAAGTGGTGCGAGTGTGTTACAAGTTCGATAAGTGGTGCGAGTGTGTTACAAGTTCTACAAGTGGTGCGAGTGTGTTACAAGTTCTACAAGTGGTGCGAGTGTGTTACAAGTTCGACAAGTGGTGCGAGTGTGTTACAAGCTCGACAAGTGGTGAGACTGGCTGTATACGAGCCTAAAGTGACGTATTTTTAACATAACACAGAATTAATTAATTAGTTAATATTTAAAATTATTTTAATTTGAACTCTTAAAATTAAGTTATTATTGGAACATCCCGAGAGCTTGTCTTCTATTGATGCATCCAGCTACATTCAGGACTAGAGGTGTCACTATTTTAAAAGATGGAGGAACATATACATTACATAGTGGTAGAATAGAACAGATATATTTCTTTAAAGGTATTTAATGTGCACTTTCTGAACCAACTTATAAACAATACATTCTTCGAGCGAGAACAAAAATACCTACCAATTTTGCAGGGACAAGTATTTTCACACACCTTCCAGGGTTCTTTTACACGCCACAATCGACATGAGACCGACGTCTCTACTTCCCATTCAAAGGAAGTTGTGCTACGGGTTTTTATCGACCTTTAAAAATCCGTCGATTCCAGCTGGGTTTGAACCAACGAACATCGGGTCCCAAGGCGAGCACTTTACCCCAAGACCGCCAAGGCCAACAACAGATATAATAAAAAGTTAACATTAATTATAAATAAAAGGTAGAGTGGCTCACATCAGCGAGTGCGCCGGCTTGGACATAATTCTCATCTAATACAAAGATGAGGAAGGTAGAATTTTGAGAAAATGTATCTGAATTTGTTTAAAGGGTAAAAAAACAATTGATTAAAAACCAAGCTCAAAACAATGGCTTGAGATTTGAGCTCTGACGCAGAGGAGACGCGGTTTCAAAGTGAAAGAGTTCCGGAACAAGTGTGCAGTGAGTGTGCAGTGAACGTAGAACACAAGGTTTTATTACCTGGGCCAAGGTCCAACTTCCTCCCACGCCATCTCATCCAGGGCCCTGTTACCAGACCCAGAGGGGACTTGGGCCCCAGCCAGGTGTGTTGGGTCTTCAGACCCAGAGACAGGGTACTGGAGAACAGCGTCTGACGCGGGTCACTGACCCTTCTGGTGGGTCGCCACAGACCCATCACACCAGTAACCTTCTATTGGAGACCGCACACTGCTCTAACACTCGGTGGTCGGAGATACATGCCCTTAGTTATTGTTCAATACCTCTAGATTAGAATGTTGGATGGTAAAATAACTGGTTGTGTTAGTATAAGCTAGAGAAAATGTTGGTCACATGCCCGTTCACTACCAGAATTTATGGTTGTGTCTCATTAAATAATAGTTTTTTTCCAAAGACCCGGTCATGACAATATGCCAACTTTCCCCCCAGCACCACGACGACCGACTGCCGGCACCATCACAACAGAGGGGGCAGTGCCACTGGAGGGGCTTCCGACACCATCGCAACAGGGGGGTGGGGAGGGCAGTGCTGCTGGAAGGGAAGTGGCTCTATTCACTAGAGGGGTCAGAGGGGTAGGGATGGACACGCACCGGTTAGCTAACAAATAGCACTTGTGAATCATACTCTTACGAACAAGATGATAAATAAACCCCGACCAGGACACCGACCTGATTAATGCTGGTCTGCTTCGAGAGATCGGGGTTCTATACCCGTCACAGCAGAGGATTTATTGTTGACATCTTTTTTGCTGGTAGTTGTGTTTATTCTGGTTTGGACTAGTTTGTAAGTGGTTTATAACTCTCCAATACGTTATGTCATGCGTTATAGCTATAGAGGAAATTTACCAGTATCTGAGTGAGGGAGAAGAGAATACCATCTTTTAAAAATACCCTATACACACCTAAATGTAATTCTAGCCCTGACCTCCGTCAGCATCTTTATGTCCACCGAGACAGTTAATAGTTTTTAATTCATGTGAAAGGTTTAGCCATAAATATCTGGGCCGTGTCTGGCTGACGTAAGTCACTATTGCTAAATTGTGCAAGCATTTGATCCTATTGGTTGCACAGACAGAAACCACCCTGAGTGTCCGGGCCGGCTGTTTCTCCCGAGGATTCTCATGCCACAACAAAGGTTTATTTATAACCAATAAAAGATTTTGTACCATGATATATTAGCCGCTCCACACCTAATTTCATAGTTGAGGGAATTACAGGTCTTATGGAGAAAAGATTTATCTTCGCTCTCTCTATCTCTGTTACCGGTTGCCAAACCTTCTAGCTTTCGGTTGTTGGGAAGTGAGGGGGGAGGGTTTACTTGGAAGTTCCTCATTCTAAACAATGCGGCATGGGGAGGTTGGAGGGTTCAATTGACGGGCAAAAACATTTCCTCTCGGTGTAAAGCCTTTTCAAGAAACATTAACTATTTCCACTATCGTATTTTTTTTCAAGCTTGAAGTTTATTAACTTTTTTACTCACCATGTAATTATGCTTAAAACTTTTTTTATGTGATAAAGCTTTTTTCTTCAAATTAAAATACAAACTAATATATTGCAACATGATTTTTATATAAATGCTATAAATTACATTCTTGTTCTTAATCAGAAAATTAGGAAGGTCACTATCAATATCAATCAAAGCTGTAATTTTCTTTAGGGTAAGTAATTCATTGTTACGGTAAAGTGAATGTACCTTTCTGCGAATTGCTACTTGAGTAAAAGTGTCATATCTATCCAAACGCTTCATTCGAGTGCAGTTATTTCCTTTTTGATTGTTGTCAGTAACTTTCCTTTGGTTTAGAATTCTTGTTTAATAGTGATTACTAACTATAAGACACATCTGTAGCTTCTTCAGTCTGCATTGCCGCTTGATTTACTGAACAAGTTCCGTCTTATGAAAATAGCTGTAGACTCTTAACACCATTGCCCTTTCTTTACTACTTAATATTTTCCTCTTGAAATGTAATTGTTTGTAACAAGCCGGAGATTCCATAATTTCTGTTATATTTTAACTGTTAACAATACACTATTATTCAAATAAATATATTAATACGCAATAAAACTATATTTCCTCATCCTTAACGGCAAAAAAAACACACAACCAACACATACACACAAAATCTTAAGGTGACCACTTGGGCGAAAATGAAAAAAAAAATTCTATTGATTATGATTGTATGAAATATCCCCTTTAAATTAGTATACAAATTTTTATTATATCATAATGGGAAGTGCCTGAAAACAAAACTATGTTCCAAAGAAATTTTTCCCTTATTCTGCTTTTTTAACTATCTACTATAGTATCACATTTTATATCATAACAATAATTCTTACATTACTATGGGATTTTTTTTATGTTGGCTAACCTGTTACATCCACTTTCTAGCTCTATACCAGCTGATTTTTGTTGCTATAATCTTTGTTGTGGTCTGCTTTTACTTTACTTTATTGAAGGTTTAATGCATTGATTGTGTTTTAATTATATATTTTATAAAGTAAATTATTGATTTACCAAAATCCCAAGAAGTAAACGGATTATTAGGAAACAAAAGTTTCTTGGAAATAGGTTTACACCAAAAGAAATAGCATGTATCCAGATGTTGAACAATTTCTGAATCTAGTTCTAGGCCTAACCTTGAAACTTCTTGTAGTCCCAGCTCTACCTCCTCTTCTTCTCAACATAAAATAAGTCCATCTTTATTATGACCAGGAAGACGATTTTGAATACAGCATCATTGATTTGAAAAGGTTAGAGGCAACATTAGACAGTGTTGCATTATGCAAAATTGCAACCACAATGGTGTTACTAATAACTGTGAGGAGATAGAAATAACAGTAGATGATTCACTAGAAAAAAACTGCATAATGTAAATATTAGGATGGTGTACACACTCCGGGCTATCGGGAAAGGCAAAGCGGCAGCCGAGAAACTTTGCGAGATTATGAATCTTAGCCCTCCAGTAAACCTGTATCATGCTTATGAAAAGTTTTTTAGCTTCTAAATCAGAATCTGTTGCCGAACAATCTATTAATAATGCTGTTGATGAAGCAATTTCCAAATTATGGACATATTTTTGTTCATTAATCTTTTTGATTTTAAGTTGAGTAATGTCGTCTAAAAAACGTAAATATAAAGACGAGAACAGAGGCTTTAAAGAAAAAGTGGGCAGGGGTGTTTGTTTTTGTAAAAACATACATGGTAAGCCAATGTGTGCCTCATGTAAAATAATACTAGCGCAGTTCAAGAACATTATCATAAGTGCCATTATGACACGCGTTACAGTACTTTCAGCACAGAATTTCCAGTTGGTTTCGTTCCAAGGCTAACTAAAGCTTTATCTTTAAATAAAACTTCAGGTTCAGAGTAAATATCCATGTTCACTAAGGGTGCAGATATTACAATGTAGGCTGTGTTTATTTTAGCATTTAATACCACACGGTAAAAGCGTCCATACAATAAAGGAAAATTTTTCAATAAAGTATTGCACAGATAGTTTCCGATCCTGATAATAAAAAATTGCACAACATTTTTGAGCAAATGACTGTTTCCAGGCATAAAATTGAAAATAGAATTTCTGCTATCAGTTTTGATATTGTAAATAAACTTACAAGATAATTTGATGAATTGCGATGCATTGAGTCAGGCTTTGGATGAATCTAGAGATATTCAGGGCAAACCAAAACCAGCTTTGTATCACACAACCTGGACATGAAAGCAAAGTATTTAGACTTGATAGCATTAAAGACTACAGCTTGCGGCTCTGACATTAAAGAAGATATCGATGATGCACGTAGAAAAGCTTTTATCTTGAGTGGAGAGATTGTCAATATTGCAACTTATGGTGCTATAGCTAAGAGAGACAAAACAAAAGGGCTCATGGGACTTTTATAGACTGATGGATTATATCCCGATTTCCTTCCTGTACATTGATTTATTCACAGGGGGCATCTAGCAGCCAAGTATTTTACATTTGAGAAAGTGGGGAAGTTGTCCTAAAAATGGTCATATATATTCGTTCAAATGAAAAAAAACTCCAGGCAATTGAAAGACTTTGTAGATGAACTCAAAAGTGACGAATTTCCTAATGAAGTTTTTTGTAGGAACCAAACAAACAATTTCTTTAATAGAAGGAGAAATACTTCCCTCAACTTAAGGACACTCAGTGTTTGTTAGATATGACTTTTTTACAGATACTTTTAGAATTTACAGCAATTTAATATAATACTGGAAGACAAAGAAAAACTAATAACAGATCTAGCACAAATGGTACTCAGCTGTTTTGATAAATTAACATTTTAACGAACTAGTGCGAACTGCTTTAACAGATCAACCTTATTTTAACAGCTTACATCTAAGATGGATGCTAGAAAGGCCTCGATGAATAGATTAAACGAGTAAAATATTGTTTGTGATATCTTGGATTCTAATTTGAAAACAAAGCCTAGCATTCATATTATTTTAATTTTGCAAATAAAATGTGTTTATTTAGTTTATAATCAATTGTGTGTCAAATAAATATATTATATTATTATTAATCTTATTTGGTCTGTCTTTGTTTTTTCTCCCTATGTCCAATTTATTGTCACAATTAAGTGGCAAAATATTAAAATTGATTAAAAATACGTTCAAACGAATAATAAGGTATATTTTGTGTGTTTTTTTTACTAAGTTTGCTGAAAAATTTGTTTTGTATTATTAATAATGACAAAATTGTATCCAAGAAAAGTTTTCAATTTTTTTTTTAATTGTCTATTATTTTGCAATGGGAAAAGTGTCGAATGACGGGCGGTCGCGAACCGCACGTGGCTCACGAGCCACATTGTTGCCAATCCTGGTATATAATAAGCATCTTTATTCACACCTTCTATTTAGACGTTATGAAATGGAAAAGAAAAAAGGTAAAAGATTATTAATAAACTTATGTCCGAAGTCCATTTACCTGATGAGTGATTCTTGATGCGTATCAATAACCTGATATGAAGGTTTGAAATTGTAAAGTAGTATTTTACCAGCATCTGTTTCAAGTTAACTATATATCAATTTGATTCTGAAAATTGAAAAATGACACCTGGACCAATTAAAGTCAGTTTTTTGAAAACAAACTTTATATTTCTAAAGAAGTTGCTTTGCACTATTCTCCATAAGAAGCCGTCTCAAACCCCGGATAGGTTTCAAGGTACGTGTTTAATACAGCTCAAACCGCGGATAGGTTTCAAGGTACGTGTTTAATACAGCTCAAACCCCGGATAGGTTACAACGTACGTGTTTAATACAGCTTAAACCCTGGATAGGTTGCAAGGTACGCGCTAAATACAGTTTAAACTCCGGATAGGTTGCAAGGTACGTGTTCAATACAGTTCAAACCCCGGATAGCTTGCAAGGTAGGTGTTTAATACAGCTCAAACCCCGGATAGGTTGCAAGGTACGTGTTTAATATAGCTCAAACCTCGGATAGCTTGAAAGGTACGTGTTTAATACAGTTCAAGCCCCGGATAGGTTTCAAGGTACGTGCTTAATACAGTTAAAACCCCGGATAGGTTTCAAGGTACGTGTTTAATAAAGCTCAAACTGCGGATAGGTTGCAAGGTACGTGTTTTATATAGCTCAAACCCCGGGTAGCTTGCAAGGTACGTGTTTAATACAGATCACACCCCGGATAGCTTGCAAGGTACGTGTTTAATAAAGCTCAAACTGCGGATAGGTTGCAAGGTACGTGTTTTATATAGCTCAAACCCCGGGTAGCTTGCAAGGTACGTGTTTAATACAGACCAAACCCCGGATAGCTTGAAAGGTACGTGCTTAATACAGTTCGAACCCCGGATAGGTTGCAAGGTACGTGTTTAATACAGCTCAAACCCCGGGTAACTTGCAAGTTACGTGTTTAATACAGCTCAAACCCCGGATAGCTTGCAAGGTACGTGCTTAATACAGCTCAAACCCCGGATAGGTTTAAAGGTACGTGTTTAATACAGCTCAAACCCCGGATAGCTTGCAAGGTACGTGTTTAATACAGCTCAAACCTCGGATAACTTGAAAGGTACGTGCTTAATACAGTTCAAACCCCGGATAGGTTTCAAGGTACGTGTTTAATACAGCTCAAACCCCGGATAGGTTTCAATGTACGTGTTTAATACAGCTCAAACCCCGGATAGGTTGCAAGGTACGTGTTTAATACAGCTCACACCAGCAGTTGTATCGTACAGTTATAACCTGGAGTCTTCATTAGAAAATAGTGGGATTGAGGTCACTTTCATTTTAACATATTAAATAGAAATACAATCAAATTTGATAGTAATTAATTATATTCAAACTAACGAACTAATTCACTGATCCGTTTTGCTATCGTCCTGTGAATAATGCAGGAAACCACACTTCAATGTTATTACTCGTTTGAACCTGATCTTGTGTTTGATATCCCGGCTAAGCGGTCGTGAAATGAGCTCTCAGAATTAGCCCTTCCTTTTCCTCGGCCTTTGGATATGTGACTTAGTGGTTGATATCTTCATCTTCACTAGGAAGATTCCCAGCGTCTCTTTCTCGGAAATATGGTCCCGTCAGTTCTAGAATAATAGTCGTGCAATTATTTGCAATGCGGACTGCTGTTGGTCGACTTCCCTGGAAATCTGACCAGTCTCAGCTATTCCTAATTAACCCGGACCACTGTGCTACGTGACTAGGTTCACTTAGATCTTGATTAATTGATCAATTAAGCTATTTAGTAAAATAACTGTTTGTGAATTTCACCATTTAAGACAGTGGTTCAACAAAACCAGGGTCACGACCCAAATGAGGATCGCGGGAAGTTCTTTAAAAATTTGTCAAAAAGAATTAAATATTACAATTACTTCTTACAGGTCTTTAAACTGGTATATTTTGAAGAATTACTGCAATTCTAAAATTACAAACAGTGTTGAAACAAATGTTCAAAACCTAATGTACACGGTATTTTGGAGCCAGCTCAAGGACAAGCCCATTTTCCTTCGGGTAGTTGAAAATATCCTTTTTCTGTGAACAAGGATGTGTGTATCTTATAACCAAGGCTGTGGAGTTGGTAAGCCAATTATTCGACTTGGACTCCTCTCTATTTTGTCTACTGTCATAAATGGCTAATATATATTAATTAGTAATAACAAATTTACTGCAGTAAAATTCTCCAGTACAGACGACTTTATGGGAAGCTTCTTTGACAGTACGAATGTATATTTAAATAAATTTGTCAATCCAAATTACAAACTGGGGTCGTGAATAATAGATAAAGTATAAAATCTTGTCATAATACTATAAGTTTTTGTTTTGAAGCTGGAGTCGGAGTCTGTACATTTGTACTGACGATAAAGACTAAATCAAATAATCGTTTGAATCTTCAGAATGGTTTGCGTTGCACTTCAATATAACACTCACCCGCCTTGGTGGCGTAGTTGGCTAACGCGCTAGTCGTGTTAAGCTCGACCACCGAGGGCGGGGAGATCGAGGTTCGAATCTCGGTCGGGTGAACTGGGGGTGGTTTTTCCTAAATGGTTTTCCACTATCCCTCCACGCAAATGCGGGTTCACTTCCTCTAGATTCAACCCTCCCAATTCCTAATCCATTAGAGTAATTAGTACTTAAGCGTATAACCCGAATGGGTAGTAAGACGCGGTGCTAAATATATATATATATATATATATATATATATAATATAACACTCAAACTCCAAGAGCTCACCTTCTAAATGAGGTGGCATCACGGCTGTCTCAAACTCCAAGAGCTCACCTTCTAAATGAAGTAACATCACGGCTGTCTCAAACTCCAAGAGCTCACCTTCTAAATGAAGTAGCATCACGGCTGTCATTGAAAACTTTTGTTGTCACTCACAAAACTTTGCAATGAAGTCACATTTTAACTGGAAAATATTGTTTAATTTTCTACTTGTAAGATAAAAAATTACTGAAATTGATTAAATTTAGCTGATAGCATTTATCAATAAAAAATAAACAATCAAAAGAATTATCTCCAAGAATGAAACATCATAAGAGAAGTCACTGGAATAGTCTTTTTTTGGTTACATACCTAACTTTTTAACAGCATCACGTTTTAATTAAGAATTATGCCTTACATTTTGTCTGATAAGTGATTGAAATTAATTTTTTGTTTTTTATTTAAAATAATTCAATTAAGTTAATTTGATAGATAAAAATATGTAAAAATAGGCAATTGAAACTACATGTAATGACACTTTGGGTCGCTAGGCTGGGAATATTATATTTAAGGTTGTGATCAAAAGAGTTTGGAAAACACTGATTTAAAGGCTCGAATGAACCATTTTAAAGTTAATTTGGATGAGTATTATTTTCTCCTCAAATGACACGGAATCCAACACAATAGTTTACTTGAATTATAAATGTTTAATGTGTATATTTAGAGAGAAAGAGAGAAAGTCTAAGAGATAAACACGCATATGTATACATGTCAGGCTAGTCTAGCTCTGTTTGATAATCAGGGAGTCGGAACTTGAATTCCAGCTGGATATATTGAGCTTCAGGCCTATATTCCTAAGACTGTTGTTTCACAATCTTCTAAATTCAACCGTTTCAACCCTATCCACTTGCGATAGTTAGAATGTGCGCAGTCCTTAGAGGCACCGTGCAAAGTGCAGATGATATTTGAATTCACGACACGAGCGCGCGAGACGGCCACATTTTCAAGTTCTTGCAGGGTAAATCCAAGCGGTATCATGTTTACCGCGATCAAATATTCGAAAATCCTCAAACTTAACTCACCATTTCTCGTAAAATATTTGGACGATCACAGTAGTTTTATCAGAATTTGTTTTAAAAACCTTAAAAGACATGAAGATATTATAAAAATTCCCATATTCCAATTGGTTTGCTTTGAAAAAATATTGTTTTCTAATGAAAGAACTATAATGAGGTTTATACTGCAGACATATTTTTACTCTGTGTAAAAGTATTTTCCTAATTGAGATAGATGGGTAGTTTAAGTGTAAGAAATGATCATCATGAACTGAATTTTATTTTGATATAAGACTCGTTCCTCTAACACCAATACTTTTCACAGTTTGATGTGTTTAGTTACGAGCTATTTATGTGCGCCAGGTTTTCGATGGACTGTCAGAAATACCGGTCCATCATTCCGTTCCTACATTTATTTTTCATCTACTATTAATACTACAATAACAAGTGTATCTCCCTCTATGGTAACATCTGGTGTGACATTGTTTAATAACATCAAGTGTATCTCCCTCTATGGTAACATCTGGTGTGACATTGTTTAATAACATCAAGTGTATCTACCTCTATTGTAATATCTGGTGTGACATTGTTTAATAACATCAAGTGTATCTACCTCTATTGTAACATCTGGTGTGACATTGTTTAATAACCTCAAGTGTATCTCCCTCTATTTTAACATCTGGTGTGAGATTATTTAATAACATCAAATGTATCTCCCTCTATTGTAACATCTGGTGTGAGATTATTTAATAACATCAAGTGTATCTCCCTTATTGTAACATATGATGTGAGATTATTTAATAACATCAAGTGTATCTCCCTCTATTGTAACATCTGGTGTAAGATTATTTAGTAACATCAAGTGTATCTCCCTCTATTGTAACATCTGGTGTGAGATTATTTAATAACATCAAGTGTATCTCCCTCTATTGTAACATCTGGTGTGAGATTATTTAATAACATCAAGTGTATCTCCCTCTTTTGTAACATTTGGTGTGAGATTATTTAATAACATCAAGTGTATCTCCCTCTATTGTAACATCTGGTGTGAGATTATTTAATAACATCAAGTGTATCTCCCTCTATTGTAACATCTGGTGTGAGATTATTTAATAACATCAAGTGTATCTCCCTCTATTGTAACATCTGGTGTTACATTGTTTAGTAACATCAAGTGTATCTCCCTCTATTGTAACATCTGGTGTGAGATTATTTAATAACATCAAGTGTATCTCCCTCTATTGTAACATCTGGTGTGACATTGTTTAATAACATCAAATGTATCTCCCTCTATTGTAACATCTGGTGTGAGATTATTTAATAACATCAAGTGTATCTCCCTCTATTGTAACATCTGGTGTGAGATTATTTAATAACATCAAGTGTATCTCCCTCTATTGTAACATCTGGTGTTACATTGTTTAGTAACATCAAGTGTATCTCCCTCTATTGTAACATATGGTGTGAGATTATTTAATAACATCAAATGTATCTCCCTCTATTGTAACATCTGGTGTGAGATTATTTAATAACATCAAGTGTATCTCCCTCTATTGTAACATCTGGTGTGAGATTATTTAATAACATCAAGTGTATCTCCCTCTATTGTAACATCTGGTGTGACATTGTTTAGTAACATCAAGTGTATCTCCCTCTATTGTAACATCTGGTGTGAGATTATTTAATAACATCAAGTGTATCTCCCTCTATTGTAACATCTGGTGTGACATTGTTTAATAAAATCAAGTGTATCTCCCTCTATTGTAACATCTGGTGTGACATTGTTTAATAACATCAAGTGTATCTCCCTCTATTGTAACATCAGGTGTGACATTGTTTAATAACATCAAATGTATCTCCCTCTATTGTAACATCTGGTGTGACATTGTTTAATAACATCAAGTGTATCTACCTCTATTGTAACATCTGGTGTGACATTGTTTATTTAATAACATCAAGTGTATCTCCCTCTATTGTAACATCTAGTGTATGACCTTATTTTATTATATATAAGTGTATATTTTTCTATTATTACCTAAGTGGTGGCTACAATGTATTAACATGTGAAAATAGATATTTTAACTTTGTTAGCTAACAGATAAAGCTCCTCCTATGAAAATATGACTGCAGTTCTAAATAAGTGTATTCTACACTTCTGTCGTGTCCATGTCTGTGTGTCTGTCAGTATGGCCCTGACCACGAATCCAAAAGTTTTGATGGAGTTTATTCAAACTTGATATTTATATTTTATAGGACTATACCACCGATTTTTTTTTTTACTTCAGCCCCTCATTTTAGGGTAGTTTACGGATGAGTAAATATGTCTACTTCCAAACTTTAGTAAAATGGCTCTAACCATTTTGTTTTTAAATGTATATCTAGGATTTGATTAACATGACAAATCGAACTGCATAATTTGGTTTGTGGGCAAAAATGTGTTGACTGATATGATATTTTGTGAAAATTCTAAATACTTTGAAAATAGCTATAACAATTTTGTTTTATAAATATATATTATATATAGATATATCTTAATATATATAATTCTTCTGTACGTGTGTATGTCACTGAACTCCTCCTAAACGGCTGGACCGATTTTGATGACATTTTTTGTGTGTGTTTGGGTGGGTCCGTGGATGGTTTAGATTCACAATTTGACCCGATAGGTGGCTCTGCAATCGGGTTCTAGGATTTATTTTTTATTTTTTAGGGATTTTTTTGGGAATTTTTTTATTAGATTTTTTGCATATCAGAACATGTAACCTCAAAATTTCACCCCCCCCCCCTCCCTCCACTACCCAATATTTATAATAATGAATATAATATTAATAATTGACCGTTTAAAAAAATCATAAGTTCATCAATAATTGACCGTTAAAACCTTCTGAAAAGATCATGAATAATTGAACTTCTGAGAATAATTCATAGTTACGTTTGTTTTTCGATACAGCTGATATTTGTGGAGTTGTGGGCGAAATGCCAAAAATGAAAAGATGTTTTATTTTTTATGTTGTCTTGACAAACACTGAATTTGTAATATTTGTGTTACTCACTAAATGGAGTTCATTGTGAATTTATAATTGTGATGATCACATAATATTTGTTTTATTATCGAAATCAATTATGCCACCCAAACGAAAAGTCAACGTTCAGGCAGGACAACGTCTGTCGGGTCCGCTTGTATACTTATATATATATCTGGAAATTGTGTGGTATGACAGATAACAATGTACAGCTATTTTTTGGATGGTGGAAGCCCATTTATGAGAATTTTACTGATAGCTGGTTTTTCAAATAGTTAAAATATTTAAAAAAAAATTGCCCTAATGATTCGCTTCCATGGGTATCTTGGGAATATATGACATGACAATTAACATTGTAAATTTTCTTTCGTGGTATAAACTCTTTTATCGGTAGTTTACTGGTGACTATTTTAAAAATTGGAAATATTTTAAAAACGGCCTAACGATTTTGTTCCAAATGGGTATCTTGGAGTGTTTGACGTACAAATAACACTTTTTACTTAGATTCGAATAAAAATTCAATAAAATGTCGGTTGCTTATGAGTGATTTTTGAAAATTTGAGTTATTTTGAAAATGGATTTTACGATTTTGCTCAAAATGTATATGTGGGGAGTGTTTGACATGAATACGACAAGTAAGGCTGTATATTTGTGTTTTTTTAGGGGGGGTTAGCGGATATATTCGGTTTAGGGTAATTTAATGATGACTTATTTTAATTTGAATATTTAGCATTATCAATAATAATATCATCTTTATATAAAAATAAACTAAACTAGTTTAATTAATTTAATTAATTTGAATTTTTTGAAAATTTAAATTTAAATTTGAATTTAAAATGGGAATATGAGAATAACTTTTCCTAGTAAATAAGAACACGTTTTTATTTTTACACATACCGATTAATTTTAGAGTGGTTTACAAATATATTATTTTTGAAAACTAAAATGTGTTAAAAATATTTGAACAATTTGGTTTAGAATTTATATGTGAATAGTAATTATTGTGATTAACATTATTATGTGTTTGTTTTTATGAGTAAAACATAATTAAAGGTAGTTTACTATAAACCTATGTTTGAAAACTATCTTAGAAGATATGACACACAATATGACAAAGTGTATGTGATTGTGTCGTACCATTTTTTTTATACAACTTAGATGTCCCCAGGATCTTTTTTAAGTGGTCCAAACCTAGAAACGCTTTGAAATTTGGATGTACCATGAAACTATTTATTGTTTGATGCCATACCATATTTCCGCTTCAAACCTTAGAATACCATGGATGAGTGTAATGAAATAGAGGGAGGGCACATTTGTTATAAAATGTCAGGGTGAAGCACTGAGTGAAGAACGGGACTTTTAGCACAGATAATACATACAATCCATACGTCAGTGTCCAGCCGGTCAGAAGACAGTTGAAAGTCCTCTGATACAATGGACGCGTGGTTAAGTGTGGTATTCAAACAACTGCGTGACACGAGCCGCCATTGTTCCAGAGGTTGATGGAAAACTACATTCTGTATGCATCACGTTTAGTGCATTTTATTATTACTATTGAAAGATTTAAACTATCGAATAGTGAACAATATTGTTTCTAAATTATTATCGAATCATCATTCGATCATTTTATTTCTACAGTCAACAAGAGCAGGTTTTATTTTGTAGTCGAATGAAATGAACCATTTACATAATATTATTTGTAAGCTGCTGATTGATGGTAAACTTTGCTTGCATCATAATCTCTAGAGAAAACAAAGCTGACTCTTCAAAAGAATAAGGTATATTATCAGCATCATTTCCTATTGCGTATGCCGTGAAATGTAAACAGAACTAAAAAGAAAAGATAATAATATATCCTGCTGTATGAATATAATACTTCAAATTATTCATTGTGTATTATGAGCCCTTACTGCTATCATACCAAACAATTATGTGTTGTCACTTATGTAGCCATCTTTGAAAACCGTAATTATTAGAACGTTAAAATTTACTTTTAAAAAGTAACCTCATACAATTATGAAAATTGATCACTAAAGGGATTTTATCAGTCCATTTTAAAAACCCTACATAAAATCTGCAAAGATTAAAGAATTGGATATTTGATCATTAAAGTTTATTCCAGGCAATGTCTATAACAGGCTGTTTGACCCTTTCTTCACGTGGGTAAGTGGGTAAGTGGATAAGTGGGTAAACCGCATCAAAACTATATCAAATTAGGACGTTCAACATCTGGTGACCAACATTTTTAAAGTTCCTCCTTGTAGAATCTAACTATGGCAATCCCAAGGCAATCATTGCAATCAATATATTATAATATATTAAGCATTGATAAACATCTTAACTAACATCCAAAGTGGGTGCTCTGACAAAGGCAGTGTCGACCTAAGCATGATACAAGTTCTTTCCTCTCAGTTTAGCGATTTAGAGGTGTTCAACTAAAAATTACTAAACACTGAAAATTTAAGTAGGTTTCCATAATCCTTTGCCCTATATTTGCTACTAGCTGTAAAACCACTAACTAGTTTTGCAATTTCAATTTTGTTGAATTTCTCAGGGTGTGCATTAATCAGACACAGGTGATTTAGTCTACGTCGCCTCATCGTGGAGTGAAGATAGTTTTTTATTCGTGTAAGTATTGAAAAACTTATATCTGCACTAGCTGTTGTAGCTGTTATAACTATCAGAGTGTCAAAATATCTTCAGTGTGTGCTCCAAGAACATTATATTTTTATTATGTTAACTTAGTGTGAACTTTGTGTCTTGCACCAACAACATCTTTACATTATATAAACATTTTATTATTTGGGGAGGGAATAGGTGGTAAAAATTATACTTTTTACTCCCTTCTATCTTTTAAGAGGGTAAAAGTTACCCCCATGCCCCACGTTCCTGCGCCACTGATCACAATGTTGCTTCACTCATCTTGTTTTATATTGATCACGATGTTGTTTCATTCATCATATTTTATATTAATCACAATGTGAATTCATTCATCTTGTTTTATATTAATTACAATGTGAATTCACTCATTATTATTATTATTATTTAACACCGCGTCTTACTACCCGTTCGGGTTATACGCTTAGGTACTAATTACGCTAATGGATTAGGAATTGGGAAGGTTGAATAGAGGAAGTGAACCCGCATTTGCGTGGAGGGAGAGTGGAAAACCATTTAGGAAAAACCACCCCCAGTTCACCCGACCGAGATTCGAACCTCGATCTCCCCGTCCTCGGCAGTCGGGCTCAACACGACTAGCGCGTTAGCCAACTACGCCACAGAGGCGGGTGAATTCACTCATCTTGTTTTATATTGATCACAATGTGAATTCATTCATCTTGTTTTATATTGATCACAATGTGAATTCATTCATCTTGTTTTATATTAATCACAATGTGAATTCATTCATCTTGTTTTATATTAATCACAATGTGAATTCACTCATCTTGTTTTATATTGATCACAATGTGAATTCATTCATCATATTTTATATTGATCACAATGTTGCTTCACTCATCTTGTTTTATAATTATCACAATCCAGCCTCGTGTAAATTAAATGGGGAATCATTTTGAAAATATTGTAATAAAAAAATGGTTTTGACACTCAATACATCACAATATAAATTGACAAAATCATACAATATATTCTCTGAGTCAAGAAAAATAACGCTTCCTTTTGTATGTGGCTTAGGCCCAGTCGCTGATTTTTGTGTCCACATGTTTGAGTTTTGTCCATTTGTATTTATATTGTTCCGTTAATTTAAACAGTTTTATAAGCTAGATTAATAAAATAAATACAGGATATTTGCTATATTTATTAATAAAATCTAAATTAAATAAACTTTGTAATAAGACTATAAATTGACAGCCACATAATCGACAGACAAATTGAAAATATATTATTTGGATCAACACTTATTTATATTTGAGAGTACAGGAAGAAGTTCAGGCTAAACGTCTCGATTATTTAATAGGACTATGTGAATCTTTTAAATATTTAATAAATATTAATTATATTAAATTGGCTAGTCAGATAATGTGATTAGCCAAAATAATATAAATAATATTTTATTAAATATTTACAAGCTTCGGTATTTGAAAGGTTTGATGGGCGCTTTATACTTTACATTCAATCCTGGATTTATTTCCTTTGTATTCTACATTATTATTCCTTACCCATACACTGTAAATATTCGGAAATCTCAGACGGACACATGCACAAAAAAATAAGTAAATAATTAATAAAATATGAACATAAGTGTTTTCAGGAGCTCCATGGTTGAGCTTGCCAATGATCATAGGCTGTCAAAGGTCAAACCATGGCGATATTTTAGCTACATCAGATCGTGCCAAGTCCAGCTGTGTTGCAATATTCCGGGAAAGAGGTAGAGTAATAAGAAACCACCAACCATACCGCCTGTGTGAACGCTCTCCCTTGAACCATGCATGGTAGCAGATGAATCATGTGTCGGAACTCATGCAATCAAAATACGCATGGGAGATATATATCAAAGTATTTTACTTACTCGAGAAGTTGGTTTTTAAATGCCCCTCGGCTTTATATAAACAAACATTGGCCAGTTTTAACCATGCTAGCAATCCCTAGGCATTGGAATCAACAGCATGGAGAATATCAGGGACTTTATTAACACTGGCCATGATGAGCCTATGGTGGTTGTTGTGGATAGTTGGGACAGGATAGTTCATCATCACTAGTACTGTCCTAACCAGCTGAGACAGGATAGTTCATCATCCCTAGCACTGTCCTGACCAGCTGAGACAGGATAGTTCATCATCCCTAGCACTGTCCTGACCAGCTGAGACAGGATAGTTCATCATCCCTAGCACTGTCCTGACTAGCTGAAACAGGATAATTCATCATCCCTAGCACTGTCCTGACTAGCTGAAACAGGATAGTTCATCATTCCTTGCACTGTTCTTACTAGGTGGGGCAGGATAGTTCATCATCCCTAGCACTGTCCTGACTAGCTGAGACAGGATAGTTCATCATCCCTAGCACTGTCCTGACTAGCTGAGACAGGATAATTCATCATCCCTAGCACTGTCCTGACTAGCTGAAACAGGATAGTTCATCATCCCTAGCACTGTCCTTACTAGCTGAGACAATATAGTTCATCATCCCTAGCACTGTCCTGACTAGCTGAAACAGGATAGTTCATCATTCCTAGCACTGTCCTTATTAGGTGGGGCAGGATAGTTCATCATCCCTAGCACTGTCCTGACTAGCTGAGACAGGATAATTCATCATCCCTAGCACTGTCCTGACTAGCTGAAACAGGATAGTTCATCATTCCTAGCACTGTCCTTACTAGGTGGGGAAGGATAGTTCATCATCCCTAGCACTGTCCTGACTAGCTGAGACAGGATAATTCATCATCCCTAGCACTGTCCTGACTAGCTGAAACAGGATAGTTCATCATTCCTAGCACTGTCCTGACAAGCTGAGACAAGATAGTTCATCATCCCTAGCACTGTCCTGACTAGCTGAGACAAGATAGTTCATCATCCCTAGCACTGTCCTGACTAGCTGAGAATATATAGTTCATCATCCCTAGCACTGTCCTGACTAGCTGAGACAAGATAGTTCATCATCCCTAGCACTGTCCTGACTAGCTGAAACAGGATAGTTCATCATTCCTAGCACTGTCCTTACTAGGTGGGGAAGGATAGTTCATCATCCCTAGCACTGTCCTGACTAGCTGAGACAGGATAATTCATCATCCCTAGCACTGTCCTGACTAGCTGAAACAGGATAGTTCATCATTCCTAGCACTGTCCTGACAAGCTGAGACAAGATAGTTCATCATCCCTAGCACTGTCCTGACTAGCTGAGACAAGATAGTTCATCATCCCTAGCACTGTCCTGACTAGCTGAGAATATATAGTTCATCATCCCTAGCACTGTCCTGACTAGCTGAGACAAGATAGTTCATCATCCCTAGCACTGTCCTGACTAGCTGAGACAGGATAATTCATCATCCCTAGCACTGTCCTGACTAACTGAGACAAGATAGTTCATCATCCCTAGCACTGTCCTGACTAGCTGAGACAATATAGTTCATCATCCCTAGCACTGTCCTGACTAGCTGAGACAAGATAGTTCATCATCCCTAGCACTGTCCTGACTAGCTGAGACAATATAGTTCATCATCCCTAGCACTGTCCTGACTAGCTGAGACAAGATAGTTCATCATCCCTAGCACTGTCCTGACTAGCTGAGACAATATATTTCATCATCCCTAGCACTGTCCTGACTAGCTGAGACAATATAGTTCATCATACCTAGCACTGTCCTTACTAGCTGAGACAAGATAGTTCATCATCCCTAGCACTGTCCTGACTAGCTGAGACAATATAGTTCATCATCCATAGCACTGTGTTTACTAGGTGGGGCAGGATAGTTCATCATCCCTAGCACTGTCCTGACTAGCTGAGACAATATATTTCATCATCCCTAGCACTGTCCTGACTAGCTGATACAATATAGTCTGTCATTCCTAGCACTGTCCTGACAAGCTGAGACAATATAGTTCATCATCCATAGCACTGTCCTTACTAGGTGGGGCAGGATAGTTCATCATTCCTAGCACTGTCCTTACTAGGTGGGGCAGGATAGTTCATCATCCCTAGCACTGTCCTGACTAGCTGAGACAGGATAGTTCATCTTCCCTAGAACTGTCATGTTTTGTTGTGGTAAGATTGTTCACCTACCATAGTATTGTCGTGTGTTGATGGGGTAAGATAGTTGACCTACCATAATAATTATTGTTGTGGATAGCTGAGGTAGGTGAGAAGAAAGATACAAACCAGCTTAGAGTAAATCTCGTACCTCAGTTGAGTTAGCTCAATTTATACTTCATATCGATGTGATCGATGATCGCCCAAGTCTATGACGTCATTTCCTGGCGGGAAGCACGGTTGCCAAGCAACACCACAGTGACACGTGAAGTGTAACGAGCGTTGCACGTGTCTGGCTGGGCAGGTGTAATCAGTAGCTTGGGGGAACAGACACGACGAATCACGCAGCGCTAGTAGTCCGGAATGATGACACGCGGTTAAAGGACCCAAAGGAAGTTCAGAGAGAAGATTTATATTCGATATTATTGATTGTTTGTGAGGCTTCATATACTGGGCTATCATAGACCGGGACCTGTATACTCTATGATAACTGTGGACATTCTGACCACTGTAGGACCTATATAGTCTATGATAACTGTGGACATTCTGACCACTGTGGGACCTGTGTAGTCTATGATAACTGTGGACATTCTGACCACTGTAAGACCTGTGTACTCTATGATAACTGTGGACATTCTGACCACTGTAGGACCTGTGTAGTCTATGATAACTGTGGATATTCTGACCACTGTAGGACCTGTGTACTCTATGATAACTGTGGACATTCTGACCACTGTAGGACCTGTGTAGTCTATGATAACTGTGGACATTCTGACCACTGTAGGACCTGTGTACTCTATGATAACCGTGGACATTCTGACCACTGTAAGACCTGTGTACTCTATGATAACTGTGGACATTCTGACCACTGTAGGACCTGTGTACTCTATGATAACCGAGGACATTCTGACCACTGTAGGACCTGTGTACTCTATGATAACTGGGGACATTCTGACCACTGTAGGACCTGTGTACTCTATGATAACCGTGGACATTCTGACCACTGTAAGACCTGTGTACTCTATGATAACTGTGGACATTCTGACCACTGTAGGACCTGTGTACTCTATGATAACTGTGGACATTCTGACCACTGTAGGACCTGTGTACTCTATGATAACCGTGGACATTCTGACCACTGTAAGACCTGTGTACTCTATGATAACTGTGGACATTCTGACCACTGTAGGACCTGTGTACTCTATGATAACTGTGGACATTCTGACCACTGTAGGACCTGTGTACTCTATGATAACCGTGGACATTCTGACCACTGTAAGACCTGTGTACTCTATGATAACTGTGGACATTCTGACCACTGTAGGACCTGTGTACTCGATGATAACTGGGGACATTCTGACCACTGTAGGACCTGTGTAGTCTATGATAACTGGGGACATTCTGACCACTGTAAGACCTGTGTACTCTATGATAACTGTGGACATTCTGACCACTGTAGGACCTGTGTACTCTATGATAACCGTGGACATTCTGACCACTGTAAGACCTGTGTACTCTATGATAACTGTGGACATTCTGACCACTGTAGGACCTGTGTAGTCAATGATAACTGGGGACATTCTGACCACTGTAAGACCTGTGTACTCTATGATAACTGTGGACATTCTGACCACTGTAGGACCTATATAGTCTATGATAACTGTGGACATTCTGACCACTGTAAGACCTGTGTACTCTATGATAACTGTGGACATTCTGACCACTGTAGGACCTGTGTACTCTATGATAACTGTGGACATTCTGACCACTGTAGGACCTGTGTAGTCTATGATAACTGTGGATATTCTGACCACTGTAGGACCTGTGTACTCTATGATAACTGTGGACATTCTGACCACTGTAGGACCTGTGTAGTCTATGATAACTGTGGACATTCTGACCACTGTGGGACCTGTGTAGTCTATGATAACTGTGGACATTCTGACCACTGTAGGACCTGTATACTCTATGATAACTGTGGACATTCTGACCACTGTAGGACCTGTGTACTCTATGATAACCGTGGACATTCTGACCACTGTAAGACCTGTGTACTCTATGATAACTGTGGACATTCTGACCACTGTAGGACCTGTGTACTCTATGATAACTGTGGACATTCTGACCACTGTAAGACCTGTGTACTCTATGATAACCGTGGACATTCTGACCACTGTAAGACCTGTGTACTCTATGATAACTGTGGACATTCTGACCACTGTAGGACCTGTGTACTCTATGATAACTGGGGACATTCTGACCACTGTAGGACCTGTGTAGTCTATGATAACTGGGGACATTCTGACCACTGTAAGACCTGTGTACTCTATGATAACTGGGGACATTCTGACCACTGTAGGACCTGTGTACTCTATGATAACCGTGGACATTCTGACCACTGTAAGACCTGTGTACTCTATGATAACTGTGGACATTCTGACCACTGTAGGACCTATATAGTCTATGATAACTGTGGACATTCTGACCACTGTAAGACCTGTGTACTCTATGATAACTGTGGACATTCTGACCACTGTAGGACCTATATAGTCTATGATAACTGTGGACATTCTGACCACTGTAGGACCTGTATACTCTATGATAACTGTGGACATTCTGACCACTGTAGGACCTGTGTACTCTATGATAACCGTGGACATTCTGACCACTGTAAGACCTGTGTACTCTATGATAACTGGGGACATTCTGACCACTGTAGGACCTGTGTACTCTATGATAACCGTGGACATTCTGACCACTGTAAGACCTGTGTACTCTATGATAACTGTGGACATTCTGACCACTGTAGGACCTATATAGTCTATGATAACTGTGGACATTCTGACCACTGTAAGACCTGTGTACTCTATGATAACTGTGGACATTCTGACCACTGTAGGACCTATATAGTCTATGATAACTGTGGACATTCTGACCACTGTAGGACCTGTATACTCTATGATAACTGTGGACATTCTGACCACTGTAGGACCTGTGTACTCTATGATAACCGTGGACATTCTGACCACTGTAAGACCTGTGTACTCTATGATAACTGTGGACATTCTGACCACTGTAGGACCTGTGTACTCTATGATAACTGTGGACATTCTGACCACTGTAGGACCTGTGTACTCTATGATAACCGTGGACATTCTGACCACTGTAAGACCTGTGTACTCTATGATAACTGTGGACATTCTGACCACTGTAGGACCTGTGTACTCTATGATAACTGGGGACATTCTGACCACTGTAGGACCTGTGTAGTCTATGATAACTGGGGACATTCTGACCACTGTAAGACCTGTGTACTCTATGATAACTGTGGACATTCTGACCACTGTAGGACCTGTGTACTCTATGATAACCGTGGACATTCTGACCACTGTAAGACCTGTGTACTCTATGATAACTGTGGACATTCTGACCACTGTAGGACCTGTGTAGTCAATGATAACTGGGGACATTCTGACCACTGTAGGACCTGTGTACTCTATGATAACTGTGGACATTCTGACCACTGTAGGACCTGTGTACTCTATGATAACCGTGGACATTCTGACCACTGTAAGACCTGTGTACTCTATGATAACTGTGGACATTCTGACCACTGTAGGACCTGTGTACTCTATGATAACTGTGGACATTCTGACCACTGTAGGACCTGTGTACTCTATGATAACCGTGGACATTCTGACCACTGTAAGACCTGTGTACTCTATGATAACTGTGGACATTCTGACCACTGTAGGACCTGTGTACTCTATGATAACTGTGGACATTCTGACCACTGTAGGACCTGTGTACTCTATAAATGTGGACATTCTGACCACTGTAGGACCTGTGTACTCTATGATAACTGGGGACATTCTGACCACTGTAGGACCTGTGTACTCTATGATAACCGAGGACATTCTGACCACTGTAGGACCTGTGTACTCTATAAATGTGGACATTCTGACCACTGTAGGACCTGTGTACTCTATGATAACTGTGGACATTCTGACCACTGTAGGACCTATATAGTCTATGATAACTGTGGACATTCTGACCACTGTAAGACCTGTGTACTCTATGATAACTGTGGACATTCTGACCACTGTAGGACCTATATAGTCTATGATAACTGTGGACATTCTGACCACTGTAGGACCTGTATACTCTATGATAACTGTGGACATTCTGACCACTGTAGGACCTGTGTACTCTATGATAACCGTGGACATTCTGACCACTGTAAGACCTGTGTACTCTATGATAACTGTGGACATTCTGACCACTGTAGGACCTGTGTACTCTATGATAACTGTGGACATTCTGACCACTGTAGGACCTGTGTACTCAAATGATAACCGTGGACATTCTGACCACTGTAAGACCTGTGTACTCTATGATAACTGTGGACATTCTGACCACTGTAGGACCTGTGTACTCTATGATAACTGGGGACATTCTGACCACTGTAGGACCTGTGTAGTCTATGATAACTGGGGACATTCTGACCACTGTAAGACCTGTGTACTCTATGATAACTGTGGACATTCTGACCACTGTAGGACCTGTGTACTCTATGATAAACCGTGGACATTCTGACCACTGTAAGACCTGTGTACTCTATGATAACTGTGGACATTCTGACCACTGTAGGACCTGTGTAGTCAATGATAACTGGGGACATTCTGACCACTGTAGGACCTGTGTACTCTATGATAACTGTGGACATTCTGACCACTGTAGGACCTGTGTACTCTATGATAACCGTGGACATTCTGACCACTGTAAGACCTGTGTACTCTATGATAACTGTGGACATTCTGACCACTGTAGGACCTGTGTACTCTATGATAACTGTGGACATTCTGACCACTGTAGGACCTGTGTACTCTATGATAACCGTGGACATTCTGACCACTGTAAGACCTGTGTACTCTATGATAACTGTGGACATTCTGACCACTGTAGGACCTGTGTACTCTATGATAACTGTGGACATTCTGACCACTGTAGGACCTGTGTACTCTATAAATGTGGACATTCTGACCACTGTAGGACCTGTGTACTCTATGATAACTGGGGACATTCTGACCACTGTAGGACCTGTGTACTCTATGATAACCGAGGACATTCTGACCACTGTAGGACCTGTGTACTCTATAAATGTGGACATTCTGACCACTGTAGGACCTGTGTACTCTATGATAACTGTGGACATTCTGACCACTGTAGGACCTGTGTACTCTATGATAACCGAGGACATTCTGACCACTGTAGGACCTGTGTACTCTATGATAACTGGGGACATTCTGACCACTGTATGACCTGTGTACTCTATGATAACTGGGGACATTCTGACCACTGTAGGACCTGTGTACTCTATGATAACTGGGGACATTCTGACCACTGTAAGACCTGTGTACTCTATGATAACTGGGGACATTCTGACCACTGTAGGACCTGTGTACTCTATGATAACTGGGGACATTCTGACCACTGTAAGACCTGTGAACTCTATGATAACTGTGGACATTCTGACCACTGTAGGACCTGTGTAGTCTATGATAACTGTGGACATTCTGACCACTGTAGGACCTGTGTACTCTATGATAACTGTGGACATTCTGACCACTGTAGGACCTGTGTACTCTATGATAACCGTGGACATTCTGACCACTGTAGGACCTGTGTAGTCTATGATAACTGTGGACATTCTGACCACTGTAGGACCTGTGTACTCTATGATAACTGTGGACATTCTGACCACTGTAGGACCTGTGTAGTCAATGATAACTGGGGACATTCTGACCACTGTAGGACCTGTGTAGTCTATGATAACTGGGGACATTCTGACCACTGTAGGACCTGTTTCAACAAATGATCCTAAAAAAAGTTTAGGCCTGTAAATAAACATTTAATATTTTACTTTTTAAAATGTTTTTATCACAACATTAAAAACATATCAAATTGAAATGTATTATAGTCTTTCTTATAGATACTATACTAACTATTTTCGTTGTGTTAGTTGATAGTGGTGGGGGGGGGGGGAAGTACTCTTAGCTTGGCCCTTCCTCAACATAAACAGTCGTACCATCTCTGGGGCTAGGATGCAAAACGGTGGTATATTTAAATTTTAATTTTGTGGGGATAGGGGGGCCAACTTAAGGGATCTACATAAGAGTAGATCACTGGTGTACAAACATTTACCCTAAGAGGTTAAAGTAAAAATAACTTAATCGTTTTGAGAAACTTACTTATCTACTTACTCTATGGAATTAGAGAATTATTGTGCTAAAACTTAAGTAGTATTTCTTCACAACTAAAGCTCACAAAGTTGTATTAATATATTTGCCAATATCTCAGAAACTGTTGGTTTTAAAAAAAATATATTTCATATAAAAGTTTTATAATTTTTATATTTAATTTTGCAATGATAAGTTATTTAGTATCTCAAATAGTTGCGGAGATATAGAAATTTTTGCTTCTGTAGGGTAAAGTAGCCTAATTCCGTGATAATATTAGGGTAAGATAATTTTTTTCCATGCCATCGAGTTTAAAAAAAAATCTTTCTATAAAATAAAGTTTGGAACTTTTATTAGTTGTTTTATAGAAATAAAAAAAAAAATTGTATTGAAATACATTGTTACTACAAAGAATGTAACAGGGTCCTTATTACGTGATAAGTGTCTAAGTCCGTGATACATGGTTCCTTATTCCGTGACAAGCGTCTTAACACGTGATATTTATTACCTTTTTAGGACTATGGACTATGGAGGTTCTATGTTACAATGATTGTTTTCCCCCAGCTCACTATCAGTTGAGCTGTCTATCATTTGCACAATTTAAACACATAAAAACATCTTCAACATACTCTTCGTGTAGACCTTCCACCCGTAATGGTACCACTGCAGATAAAAGCAGCATTCTCTCCACTTTGCACCTGTTTCGTGGTCCAAGTCGTACTGATAATCTTTCTGACAAACCGAACAAATAGATTGCTCATCATTAGACTCTGTTATTTGTTCTTGAACATGGTTTAAGTTGACTTGTAGACGATTTTGGATGACTTACTGATGGAGAAACGGTATGAACCTTAACGGATTGTTTTGTTTTATTTTGGTTTGGCGTGGGACTGAATTGCCCAAGCAACTGCTGCGATCTGTTGATGATCAAAAAAATATTTTAAAAAGGTTCCTATTTCCGTGATAAAATATAGAGCTATCACGGAACTAGGGCTACCACGAAATAAGACTAATATATCCTAAGTAACCCTAAAAGTCATTTTCATGGGAAAATGAAAATAGCCATTTTGTTTATACTCTTAATCAACGCATAGCCCTGATACGAATTTTAATCAAAATCGTTAAGCAGATTTTGAGAAAATGGAAGTCTTTCTCTTTTCGCCTTTATTAAACTACTATTAATTTTAGGGTTAAACAGACACACAGACAGACGGCATTGCAAAAACCTCTTTTTAGGGCTCGGGGGCTCATGAAACGTGGACATCAATCAACATTTCGGTTTGATTTTTTTTTACGATCGCAATACTTTACCTTTAGTGTTCTAAAGTTAAAAAATCTATATATTTGCATTTAGCTTGAAAATTATTGGTTTTATAAAAATCATGTTTCAAATAAAAAAATGATAAGTAAGCAATGATAAGTAATTTCATATCAAATAGTTTCGGAGCTGCGATAAAAAAAAAGAAGAAAATTTACGCATCAGACTGGAACCCTTAAAGTCATTTTGCCGAAAAAAATGAGAGTAGCCATTTTGTTTATAATATTGATCAATTCTTAGAAATGAAATTTAATCAAAATCAATTTTTTCTCTTTTCACCCTTAAGCAAACTACCCTTAATTTTAGGGTTGGATAACAATTCTAAAAACTCCTCGGGCAACCCTATGAAAACCCTAGATACCAAGGTATAGCCCAATCATTAAAATAGTTTTAGGTTCTACTCCGAGGTACAGACGGAAATTTAAAAATAACTTTTTCTGATTCGGGGGGGGGTTTCCCTGAAACACAGAATTGATCAAAATCTTGAGTTTTTTTACGATCACAATAGTTTCTCTACCTATAAGATAGCGATAAAGTAAATATAATGATAGCCACACAGCATCTTTAGAGAACAATAATGGTAAGACATTAACTTTGATAGGTACGACTTTAACTTGGATTGTGTATGCATGTGAACACGCCAATCCTTAAACCACCGTGCGTAAAAAAAAAGCAATGTTAGGTCCGTGTGAGTTAGATCTCCAAATCAAGATGGAAGAAATACACAACATGCAGTTAGTGATAACTTCTTCCAAAAAATATCCTCTGTACTTCTTCTAGCTGACGTTGAAGATATTGGTTGTGTTTCTGACACCACCAGGAGGGCTTGTTGTCTAGCTGACGTTGAAGATATTGGTTGTGTTGCTGACACCACCAGGAGGGCTTGTTGTCTAGCTGACGTTGAATGATATTGGTTGTGTTGCTGACACCACCAGGAGGGCTTGTTGTCTAGCTGACGTGTTGGTTGTGTTGCTGACCACAAGGGCGGTTTTTGATGAAGATATGGTGGTTGTGAAGGGCTAGGGGGGTTGTCGGAATGGTGGTATCCCTGCAGGAATAATTGTCTAGTTGCAGTCAGCGAATGTGCTGACTTTATTGTTATATTTTTGTCAAGCCCTAGTCTACGTTTTGATTTGTATTGATGTACGCTTAGCGTTGTACCTTGTATAGAAAAATTGAATTTATATTTAGGTGAGCTATGATTATGATTATTGTCAGGCCTGCATATTTACAGTTTGTATCGAGTTCGGTTCCCTCTGAACCAGTCGCTTGTGTTATAGGTGACTATTTATTGTGGGCTTAGTTTAATTGGTTTGCCTTCTGAAACTACTTGAGTCATATAGGGCTAGTTAGTTCAGTGAGCTAATACCATCATATGGAAACATAATTTACTTGTATTGTAATTCATGATATACGGCTTATCCATCCTTTTGAGAATTGTTTAGTTACATTAAGGTGTATTAGCTGTTGTTAATTAGGCTTCACCCGCCTCGGTGGCGTAGTTGGCTAACGCGCTAGTCGTGTTGAGCCCGACTGCCGAGGACGGGGATATCGAGGTTCGAATCTCGGTCGGGTGAACTGGGGGAGGGGGGGTTTCCTAAATGGTTTTCCACTCTCCCTCCACGCAAATGCGGGTTCACTTCCTCTATTAAACCTTCCCAATTCCTAGTCCATTAGCGTAATTAGTACTTAAGCGTATAACCCAAACGGGTAGTAAGACGCGGTGCTAAATAATAATAATAACATAATAATAATAATAAGGCTTAGTCGCTCATTAGCTTTTGAATTATAATGAATTACCCTAACTGTATGATTGCTGGGGGAACATCAGCTCACTGTAATCGGGAGTTGTTATTAGTATTTAATGACCTAATTGGGTCTATCGGCCCTCTTAGTGGCCTCCTTTGCTCCATGTTATCTTTTCTGTTCCCTTTGACTCTATATGGCATGCCATCCACGCGAGACCTATGCACCTCGTAGGCTTGTTTGTATTTGTTACCCTTTAGACGGGTTCCTTAAGCCGAGTGCTTGTTAACGTTAGACTTCGAATGTACACCTTTATACTAAGGTTTGATCGTGAGCGGGGCTATAGTCAACCATGGCTGTAACTATTATGTCCTATTTGGGGATTAATATTCCCAAAAGAGTGGGACGTGGTTTGCACCTCCTTATTGTGTCCTTGACGTTCACGTTCTTCTCTTTTTTTTTATTATAAAACACTTTTAAGTAATGAACAGTCCATAAGATAGTTTCAAAAAACAGTATTAGGGTGCCATTTTTTCAAAATGGTGAATGTAAAAGAACTTTTTAAGAGTGGAACTATAATATCTTATTTTATTCAACACAAAAAAAAATACTAATATTAATTTTTAAGTTTCATATTAGTATAAAAAAATGAACCAATGTTATGCTTTGTAACTCAACTATTTCGACCAGTTTTTGTTAGGTTTGGGGATTATTTTCATATCATGTCTGGGTTGCATTAGGTTAGAAGTTGTGAGGTTCGGAGACTATTTTACTAACACGCCCAGACTACGTGAGATTAGGTTGGTCCTCTGGTTAGCAATCCGGGCAGCTGCCCGGTTCACCCAGCCCTTAAGCCGCCCCTATTATTTTGTACCAGAAGTCTACTGTATGATAGTATTTTGGCCTTTTATAACAGTAGTAAGCAGTCCCTTCTGGAAGGTCTTTTATCTTACCAAAATATTACTATACTGTAGGATTCTTGTACCTAAAAAGGTCCTCGAAAATGGGCTTTCTTTCAAAATCCGGGTCCACATTATCTTATTTAAAGATTCAAGTCACATATTTTGAACTTAGTTTTTCTGTTCAAACCTTTTATTACTCCATTTATCTACTTTGACTATCACCTAATAAATTGATGTCTCTCATAATATGAGATAATATATTATATTCATACAAACTAACGAATAATGTCAAAATACCACATTGTCTTGAATGTGTGGACGAGAAAAAAAGAGATACCCAAAATACATGCCTCGGATGTATATCCAGTTATATTATATAGAACATAGGTCTGTGTAACTTCTTCGGTTTTGATCTGTATTGTACAATACATAATAGCCCCACAGTGCGCTGAGAATTTACACAACCACTTAAACGTTTATTATGGTGGAAAAAAGTATATACGCAAGGTGACAACGTAAGAAATTATAACCAGATATTTTTATATTAAAATAAGAAAATAATTGATGAATGCGTTTAAAATTCAGATCAATATAAATGATCATACAAATTACTACAATTCCCACAAAGTGTGCACGTGTCACAATTTCAAATATAGAAAGTGTGGCACCTTAAACTTTTCGATTTTAGAGAGCTAGTTTTATTTGTAATGTAAGTTCAAAGTTAGATTTCTCAACATTCTCAGAAGAACCAAGTTTCACAGCTATTTAGGATTGTTTTTCTAACTGAATTCAAAGTGGGATTCCAGAAAAGCCATGTTTTCATGTCATGTCGCAGGATAAATTTGTGCGTTCTTAAATAACTATATACGTAGTTTGGTGCTATCTATTAGATATTATTGAATTATTATTTTGCTTTGACGCCTTCTATGAGTTGTTTTAGAACTATACCTGTGCTTTGGCGCTATCTATAATTCCCTTTATAACTATACTCGCGTGTTAGTTTAGTTCATTTTTCTTATGTTGGTTAAAAATTGTTAGTTTATTGTGGATGTGGAGCTTTTCAGCCCGCTGTTAAATTGATCGATGAGATAGTAGACGACACTAGCTAAGATCTTCGTTTATAACCTGTCAGGTTTTATTTAGTTGTTTTGCTATTACAAAATTTGATAATTGGGATTGTAGCGCTTTCGGTACGTACATTTTTCTTTTACATAGAGGGTAATCTAGTTTTAAAATCCTAATGCTAAATAATTCAGTTATTCATCTTCTGTCAAAAACATCACTCAAAAGTGTTTGATTATTTAAGTTTTCACTAATACTTTTATTTTACTCGTTCGGCTATTTTAAACTTTTTAATTCTTTATTTAATGTTTAAATTTCTAAATCATACTCATTAGTTGTTTGGAATTTTAAATCAACTGTAGCTTAGCCTTTGTCTGACATTTGACAAGCTAGGCCCATACATGTATTAGCTGAATGGAGTATTTCGTGTTTGCATTGAACTTGTATTCAATGTTAAATAACTTTTATTTGTTTATTTATCTCTATAACATATATGTATCCTCCTCGATCTGTGTAGATTTAGGTCTTGATAGATTAGAGGTTATAGCAGGATTCATAACTAAGGTGTACTTCATATAGGGGTCCTGTAAGCTCTTTGTGAAATACTCTACTTATTACGTTATGTTTTTTATATGTCTGTCTCTTAACTAGCTAGGACTTAGTTTATTAATGCTAAGCCTACTGAGCAGTTCATACAGTGTATGATTTTAAGCTCATTCAAGAATCCACCACAACTAAACTGATTACAACTACCACAACCAAATGTAATACTAGATGATATCACACAGACCGATACAAAATACCTAACAAATTAAAGTCCAAATTGTTATTAGTCAACTTACACGAACCTTACTTTCAAACCTTTCGGAGTTTATGTATTAGGCACATTGTTTTTTACCCAACCCAACTTAACCTAACTTTTCACGCAAACATAAAAAGTGTTCATTAACATTGATCAAAATTTTTCTTTTATTTCTATAGGAAACAATCACATCAACACGGAAAGATAATAGGGTGTCTAATCGCCCAGAAAACCTGGAATTCTCAGGGAATCATTTTTCCCAAGATTGGGTAGACACCCTGAAAGGGTCAACATTATAATGCAAAGTACAAAACTCAACACAAAATATTCAATATTTACATTTCTTTGCGTCACTTAAGTGGTCTAGTAAATTATGTTTATTCAAAATGATCAATTTGTTACAGTTCGGTAGATTCTCTTTGCTTTCTTCTTGGGACTGTAATAATAATAATAATAATAATGATTATTAGCGATGGTTTGTGTCCTATCACCCCTGACAGTAACTAAGCCTAGCTTACATAACTTCATTGATTGTATATTTTTTGCAGAACCCTGGAGTGATCTACCATATCTTGAGCAGCATTCAAGAACCAACTATAGTTTCTTCACACAGTAACAGTCACAGTAAGTAGTTTGCGCACTAAGCTACCATACCGGTACTAATATTTCTCAAAATAGTCCAAGTCTAGACCTACCACTTTCCTTGACAACTTTATTACGCCTAATTAGCCTATTTACGTTTGAATAATAATAATTTAGCACCACGTCTTACTACCCGTTCGGATTATACGCTTAAGTACTAATTATGCTAATGGGTTAGGAATTGGGAAGGTTGAATATAGAGGAAATGAACCCGAATTTGCTTGGAGTGAGAATGGAAAACCATTTAGGAAAAACCACCCCCAGTTCACCCGACCGAGATTCGGACCTCTATCTTCCCGTCCTCGGCAGTCGAGCTCAACACGACTAGCGCGTTAGCTAACTACGCACCGAGGCGGGTCTACGTTGAAAATTATTTACTAAGACAATATAGGTCCAAATTTGATAAAATTATATCTCAGCTCACCTATTTTCACAGGATATTGTTTGGCTATATTTCTTGACATTTCCTAAATGCTCCAATTCCACCCACATAAAACTATCTGAGATAGTTGACTGTTTCTTCTTACCTTTGGTTAAATATATTGTAGATATTTGGATGAGTTAGGCCAAGAAATTTGATAATAGGACACAAACTATTGCTCATATAAACTCACGTTTCCTTTGTTACATAACTATATTTATGTACTCCATTGTTATTATTACACACCCAACAAGACAGCAAATTGAATATTACCAACATTTATAAAGTCAGATTAGGTAATTTTAAATAATTATACTGTTAAAACTCAAAAAACATGAAATAAGCATCTACAGTGACCATTGCAAACCCAACTCTTATAAATGAAGCACAATTTCCTTTATGTCCTGTTTGAACATCAACTCGTGATTTTACATGAAGTAAAACTATCGCAACTTTCCATCACAACTGAACTGATTTAAATTGCCACACCCAAATGTAAAAGGGAAATAATGTCATAAATATAAAAAAAACCTAATTAATGTTTAAAATAGTTATTAGGGTAGGCTTACAAACCTATCTCTTAAAACTTTGATTATTTATATAATCATCATGTCTTTTACCCAACAGAGCTTAATATAACCTTTCATATGTAAACAAATTTAAAATTTCCAACAAGAGTTATCAAATAAATAGTTTAATTTAAATACGAGACGATGATGTCATTACCAGAACCGATCATGAGTCAACATTATGATGTAGGCCTAAACTAGGCGAGTCAACACACAGCTATTCAATATTTGTTTCACTTTTGACTCTAGTTAGTTTGGTTTTAATTGTATAGTAATTATTTTGAATTATCAAACTTGATACAAAATCTTAGTTTTATTTGATTTGTCGTATACTTGATTGTGTAATAATAACAATGAAATGTATCATAAAAAATAAAGTGATAGCTTCAATCTGTCCTTTCACCAAGTTAGGTTAAGTTAGGTTGGGTAAGAATCATTTATAATATATATTTAAGCTATAAATTATGGAAGGTTTGAAAGTTAAGTTTGTGTCCTAGTAAATATTTTAAAAATTAATTTGTTTCCGGCCTGAAATTCAACTAGCCTGTATTATTTTATTTATTAACTAAAAAGTTCATTTGTAATTTTATCAAAAGCTTGAAATAATACTTTATTGTGGATTATTGCATAATTTCTCTTTACACTGTTAGCTGATTAAACGGTCTAAGAATGTAAATTTAAACTGTCAGGACTATTTCTTTGTCCACCATTATTGTCAACATGAGTTTCTAGTTTTCAAATGACTGACTTCCCATGAAAGTCAGAAAGTAGGTATGTAAAATATTCTTAACATAAAATAGGAATATTTTGTTTGATAAAAAAAGGCCTTAAATATGCAATATTTCGTGTTCATGTAATGTCCTTCATAATTTAATAATAGCGACAGATTGCCCAACTTAGAAAACTAACACACTAATATATATATAATCACATACAAATATGTTGCGAAATACAAACTCATCCTAAGAATCAAATAGCCGAAGCTATTATTTATGCTTTAGTGAGGATTTACTCCATCTAGATATATTATTCTGAAAATTGAAAAATGACAGCTGGACACAGGAATCGAACCCAGGACGTTTGGCTTAGTATGTCAATGCTCTAACCACTGAACTATCCAGGAGTCGTCCCGTGTCCAGGGTCCTTCTTCACTCATATTTTAAGATAGTCTGTGATGGACGTGTGGAAATCGTCGGATACAAATGTGTGATGTTATTAAGATCACGAGCTATCAAATAACGCAGCCACCTTCGACTTGGTAGTTGGCTTAATGCTGCCATTTGTACAATTATTATAATTGTAAGGGATTGCATATTTTAAGAATCAAATAGCCGAAGCTATTATTTATGCTTTAATGAGGATTACTCTATCTGATGTACTAAGCCAAAGGTCCCGGGCTCGATTCCGGTGTCCAGGTGTTATTTTTCAATTTTCAGAACATTGAATCATTGTTCAGTCTGTAACAGGTTATATCTAATTGTTTTGTCCACTGTGTTTTATTGTGATCTTGTATTTCTTTTTATCGTCCCCACTTGTGACTTTATTATAAGTCGCTGTACCATTTGACAATTACAATACACAAAAATATCTCATTTCCATGAAGGTTTTAATTTTTATTTATTTAATTATCCATGATAGTATGTACACCTTTATCACCTTCCATTTCTAAAGGTCATATGGCACCTGGCGGTCCCGAGGTCATTGATCCTGTCTATCGACAATCACTGAGCAAGGTAATCCCTTTAGACGGCGTCCCACACTATTATAAATGTGATTTCTGTGCACCCTTACATCTTTTCACTCTAATTAAGATTTAGGTGATGGGTGGGGTAATGGCTCAGCTCCTGCGCTATGCTACACTTCATACATGATTGTCAAGCAGATTGCATAGCTACAAACAAGGCCAAAGTTGGAAAATGCCAATTCTATAAATTATTTCTTGAATGTGGGAGAGGGGAATGGTGGAAGGGTTATGTCTTTAAATGCATTTTGCTATACCCAACTTATTTAATGTACCAAATTGATTTTATATTTTTGCTATGCATACAACCCGAATGGGTAGTAAGACATAATAATAATAATGATGATGATGATAATGATAATATATAATAATAATATAATATAATGATAATATAATATATAATATAAAAATATAAATATAATAATATAATATAAAATATAAATATAATATAATAGTATAAATATAATATAATATAATAATATAATAATAATATAATAATAAATAGTAATAAAATAATAATAAAATAATAATAAAATAATATAATATATAATATAATAATAATAATAATAATAATAATAATAATATAATAATATAATAATAAAATATTGTTTCTGTTGTGTGATAAAATCTATTAATGGTTACATAGCTAAGTTAATATTGTTAGCGTTGATTACCATAGAAGCGGCCAATTTTTCTTGTAGCTGTTATATACTTAACCACATAACACATTATTTCTAGCAGGGCTTCCCAAACTGATAAGTTTTAGTTGGTCCGATAAAGCAAGAGACTTCCTGTCCAGAATCTTAGTCGCTGTTGTACAAATCCCTCCTTACATCTCTCTACACTGATAGGGCTGGACCACTAACAAGGGTGTTGCAGAATCAATATTCTTATATGAGTGGTACGCCAGCTAATAGTCTTAACATACTCAGTTTGTAGTCGGTAAACATGTTCACTTCTTTCAGGACCTCCAGGTGTCTTATAGGACTCTAGACACAAGGATATATACTGTCACTTCTCTCAGGACCTCCAGATGTCTTATAGGACTCTAGACACAAGGATATACTACTGTCACTTCTCTCAGGACCTCCAGATGTCTTATAGGACTCTAGACACAAGGATATACTACTGTCACTTCTCTCAGGACCTCCAGGTGTCTTATAGGACTCTAGACACAAGGATATATACTGTCACTTCTCTCAGGACCTCCAGATGTCTTATAGGACTCTAGACACAAGGATATACTACTGTCACTTCTCTCAGGACCTCCAGATGTCTTATAGGACTCTAGACACAAGGATATACTACTGTCACTTCTCTCAGGACCTCCAGATGTCTTATAGGACTCTAGACACAAGGATATATACTGTCACTTCTCTCAGGACCTCCAGATGTCTTATAGGACTCTAGACACAAGGATATACTACTGTCACTTCTCTCAGGACTTCCAGATGTCTTATAGGACTCTAGACACAAGGATATGCTACTGTCACTTCTCTCAGGACCTCCAGGTGTCTTATAGGACTCTAGACACAAGGATATACTACTGTCACTTCTCTCAGGACCTCCAAAGGTATTATAGGACTCTAGACACAAGGATATATACTACTATCACTTCTCTCAGGACCTCCAGGTGTCTTATAGGACTCTAGACACAAGGATATACTACTGTCACTTCTCTCAGGACCTCCAGGTGACTTATAGGACTCTACACAAGGATATATACTGCCATCACTTCTCTTAGGACCTCCAGGTGTCTTATAGGACTCTAGACACAAGGATATATACTACTGTCACTTCTCTCAGGACCTCCAGGTGTCTTATAGGAGTCTATACACAAGGATATACTACTGTCACTTCTCTCAGGACCTCCAGGTGTCTTATAGGACTCTAGACACAAGGATATATACTACTGTCACTTCTCTCAGGACCTCCAGATGTCTTATAGGACTCTAGACACAAGGATATTATATACTGTCACTTCTCTTAGGACCTCCAGATGTCTTATAGGACTCTAGACACAAGGATATATACTACTGTCACTTCTCTCAGGACCTCCCGGTGTCTTATAGGACTCTAGACACAAGGATATTCTACTGTCACTTCTCTCAGGACCTCCAGGTGTCTTATAGGACTCTAGACACAAGGATATACTACTGTCACTTCTCTCAGGACCTCCAGATGTCTTATAGGACTCTAGACACAAGGATATATACTGTCACTTCTCTCAGGACCGCCAGGTGTCTTATAGGTCTCTAGACACAAGGATATATACTACTGTCACTTCTCTCAGGACCTCCAGATGTCTTATAGGACTCTAGACACAAGGATATATACTGTCACTTCTCTCAGGACCTCCAGGTGTCTTATAGGACTCTAGACACAAGGATATACTACTGTCACTTCTCTCAGGACCTCCAGATGTCTTATAGGACTCTAGACACAAGGATATATACTACTGTCACTTCTCTCAGGACCTCCAGATGTCTTATAGGACTCTAGACACAAGGATATACTACTGTCACTTCTCTCAGGACCTCCAGATGTCTTATAGGACTCTAGACACAAGGATATATACTGTCACTTCTCTCAGGACCGCCAGGTGTCTTATAGGTCTCTAGACACAAGGATATATACTGCCGTCACTTCTCTTAGGACCTCCAGGTGTCTTATAGGACTCTAGACACAAGGATATATACTGCCATCACTTCTCTCAGGACCTCCAGGTGTCTTATAGGACTCTAGACACAAGGATATACTACTGTCACTTCTCTCAGGACCTCTAGATGTCTTATAGGACTCTAGACACAAGGATATATACTGCCATCACTCCTCTCAGGACCTCTAGATGTCTTATAGGACTCTAGACACAAGGATATATACTGCCATCACTCCTCTCAGGACCTCCAGATGTCTTATAGGACTCTAGACACATGGATATATACTACCAGTATTCCAATTTACCAATGTTTCTTTATAGTAATCGTTTCCTCCTCATCCTTTGAGCACTCTATCGCAGCAAACCTATTTCAATTTAAATTATTTTCCTACACTCATATCATGTAATTTTTTATACTTTATATTTCCAACTTTCCTGCCTGATTACCCATTTTTACTACCGAGTCCCTAAGTTTCTCTACTATTAACTTACCAAGTATAACCTGACATGCAGTAATCTTATATAACGTATTTCATTCATAATCTAGTGATCTATTTGATTGTGTTTACCCAGGGCTGGATCTACCACTAGGCCTAGTGTGGTGGCATTCATTGATTGAAGGCAAATATTTTGTTCAAGTGTGTTTCATATTTTAATATTTCATTTACCACATGGAAGTGTATCGGCTTCAGTTCGTAAACCCCTCCCACACACCACACCACACCACAACAAGATACCTAGCAGCTGCCAAATTCCAGTACCGGATTACAAACTTTGTGTTTATCTTCACAGCACAGTGACACGCCCCACCCTCTGAGTCCACTAGTTCACGATGACTCACACTCACCTCATCTGTTCTCTGTTTATTGTTATTTGTTTGTTCTGCTGGCAAATGATTTTAGTTTATGATTTGTTTCTGATCCCATGCGGGATACAGAACATTCCTTGCTGTGCCGGTGGCCACTTCTGAAATCTGAATACAGTATTTATTTTTGACTCCCATGTACACAGTACACTTGTACTATTTATATCTGTGTAAAATGGTTAATTCGTCCGCGCGTACAGTAGCCCCATGGCTTCTTGGTGCTGACTGACAGTTCACAGCTGACTTCTGGCAGTCAACATTTAGGTATATACCTAAATGTTGACTGCCAGAAGTGATAGCTGCTAAACACATGTTTTTGCAGATCATATGGTTCGGCGTAGGGATATATAATTTGGTCTAGTAACTTTTCAGAGCTGTCAGTCAGCACCAAAGAAAACATGGGGCTACTGTAAGTATCGTAACGCTATTAATTATAACTTATTCGCGAGTCCACGTCCCGCGTGTGTTGACTGTTATGGGTGGTGTTGCTAAGTATTTACGTAAGAGATGAGTAGCAGCAGTAGAATGCTATTGTGCATCATCCTTCGTCCTCCTATGGTAGTACTGAATTAGTAGTTCCTTCATTCACAGAAGCAATGCTTCAAGAGCAGATATCCTCGACATAAGCTGGTGTTAATTTATGTAACAGTGACAATAACATACCTCTAGTTCTATATCCCAAAGAAGACGTAAAATGTAGGATTGCAATAGGAGGATAGAAAATGCACCATGGGCATATTTTCGTCAGACTTGTGGCTGGAACTTAATAACGAGACTTAGCGCATTTCGCGGTGTTGAACAAAACTTGGACGCAGACTTCATTGCTTCAAAACGCAAGTATCTTAATAAATAAAGGCATATTAAAAGGAATATCTTTTCCTCGAAAACTTCATAATGGTAAAACACAAGAAAGACATTGTCTGGTGAAGGCTAAGTTGTCTGTGTATCTCTTCTGCTATTTGGTGGTGAAAAAAGTTCGTTCACTTCAGGGTTCAATGACTGGATAAATGCCTCCAAAAGAATACAAGATCACGAGAATATATAAATGTATAGTTTAAAAATTCAATAATTCAAAACCAAAACTATGATGAAAGACTTAAGGATACATAGAAGCGTATCGCCTACCTTTAGGAAAGGCGGAAGGGTTGGAGGAGGGGTGGTATTCCGTAGAGGGCCTACAGGCGGCAAGGTAGTAAATTCGGCCCTGTGTTTACCCCCATCTGTAGAGTTCCAAGTATATATATGAATATCCTTATTTTTGAAGCAAGTATATTCCTCAATAAAGTTCTTTTAAGTGGTTCCCAATTTTGAAATTCCATTTGTCCATACACAATTTGACTACCCAATATAGTAAACATGCCATATTTAGATTTTATTCCACACAGATAAGTTTGTTTTTTCTGTTTAATTCATTTTGACCCCCCTATTTCTGAGACAATGTTGAAGTCTGCATTTTCACTATTTTTTGATTTTTGATCATTGGTTGCGGTTGTGTTAACTGCTTGAAAGTATTTACATTTTATAAACCATTAAGAAATGTTTTTTATATTAATTTTTTAAATTCCTAGCTCTCCTTCAACACACATCTGAATTATGAAATTAAAAAAATTCATACTTTTCTAGTTATCTTTGAAATTTCTATTATATATCATATCGAAAAATGGTGTTTTCTATAAGTTTTGAAATTTCTTCTCATTTATTATCCAAACACCATCCCTCCCATTTTTAATTTCTGATTTTAAAAATGTTTTACTTTTGGGATGTTCTCTTACCATCTCAACAAATTTCATTTCTTTTTTTTTTTATCACGCCGATAAGCGATATCACTGAAATGATAGTTGTCATTGTCTCACTAAGATGATAGTTGTCATTGTCCCAGTTGTCCATGCGTCCTGAACTACGACGCCTGGCGTTGGTCGATCAATGCCGTCCCCGGCATAACGCGGTGTTGCCACATCGGGCTGAATTGATTACCCGCCCGTCCTCTCTTCCTATGAAAAGACTAATTGAATCATGAACTATAATTTGAGAAGTCCTTAATTGCATTTGATAGATTAACAGATAAAATATTTTTAAATGTTATTTTTCTTAAAATTTCCAATTTGATTAAAGCCTTATTCTACAATATTAAAAGTAAAATGGATATACCCTTTCTTAACAAAATGTGTACCCGCCCACAGCTTTAGCCATGTGGAATGTATGTAATTCCCTTCTAATAAAGTTTTCCATGAATGGAGGTTAGAAGATTGCATAACATTCAACGGTTTTAAGGGTGCTTGTACTATTATTTTAGTACCGAGTCCTACCATCCATTCTTGTCATACGTTTATGTACTAATTACGATAATGAGTTGGGGATTAAACGGTTGAATTAAGAGGAAATGCACCTGCTTTGGCTTGGAAACAGTGTAAAAACATTTAGGGAATTAAGAGATCCATAAACGCTTAATACAATTTCAGATTACGTTAATGTACACGAATATTATAACAATACACTATGTTATTACTGTACAATACACTATTTGATACTATGTAATACACTATTTGATTACTATGTAATACACTACATCATTACTATGTAATACACTACATCATTACTATGTAATACACTACATCATTACTATACAATACACTGCATGATTACTATACAATACACTAAATCATTACTATACAATACACTACATCATTACTATACAATACACTACATCATTACTATACAATACACTACATCATTACTATACAATACACTACATCGTTACTATACAATACACTACATCGTTACTATACAATACACTACATCATTACTATACAATACACTACGTCATTTCTATACAATACACTACGTTATTACGATACAATACACAACGTTATTACGATACAATACACAACGTTATTACGATACAATACACAGCGTTATTACGATACAATACACAGCGTTATTACGATACAATACACAGCGTTATTACTATACAAGACACAACGTTATTACTATACAATACACAACGTTATTTAATAGAAGACACAACGTTATTACTATACAATACACTACGTTATTACTATATAATACACTACGTTATTACTGTACAATTCACTACGTTATTACTGTACAATTCACTACGTTATTACTGTACAATTCACTACGTTATTACTGTACAATTCACTACGTTATTACTATACAATACACTACGTTATTACTATACAATACACTACGTTATTACTATACAATACACTACGTTATTACTGTACAATTCACTACGTTATTACTGTACAATTCACTACGTTATTACTGTACAATTCACTACGTTATTACTGTACAATTCACTACGTTATTACTTACAATTCACTACGTTATTACTGTACAATTCACTACGTTATTACTGTACAATTCACTACGTTATTACTTACAATTCACTACGTTATTACTGTACAATCACTACGTTATTACTGTACAATTTCACTACGTTATTACTGTACAATTCACTACGTTATTACTGTACAATATCACTTAACCGTTATTACTGTACAATTCACTACGTTATTACTGTACAATTCACTACGTTATTACTGTACAATTCACTACGTTATTACTGTACAATTCACTACGTTATTACTGTACAATTCACTACGTTATTACTGTACAATACACTACGTTATTACTGTACAATACACTACGTTATTACTGTACAATACAAAGTTATTACTATACAATACACTACGTTATATTACTATTACAATACACTACGTTATTACTATACAATTCACTACGTTATTACTGTACAATACACTACGTTATTACTATACAATTCACTACGTTATTACTATACAATACACTACGTTATTACTATACAATACACTACGTTATTACTATAAATTCACTACGTTTTACTGTACAATTCATTACGTTATTACTATACAATACACTACGTTATTACTGTACAATACACTACGTTATTACTATACAATGACACTACGTTATACTGTACAATTCATTACGTTATTACTTACAATACATACGTTATTAGTGTACAATTCACTACGTTATTACTGTACAATACACTACATTATCACTATACAATAGGATGGGCTGAAAAAGATCAAGTTACGACTTTCAAATGCTAACAGCATGGAAAAGTTTCACCTTTGTATCATAAATATGGAGAGAGAAAAATATATTGGTGTTTTAAGATCACGCACAGGACCTAAATTTGGCTAAAATTGCTGTTTTACAATTTTTACAGACATTTTTACCATTATGCTAGAAATAACATATTATGTTATTGCTATGTAATGTTTGTAATCATAAACCTTCATTTACAGTAGCAAAGGGAATATACTTTGATTGTAGACAAGATAATACTGTTGTTCAAGAAAAAATAGGAGCCAATATGTACTGTAGATTAGTGAAGGAGGAGCACAGTAGTTTGATTCTTGAGCTGGTGGACAGAATGATGGCCATGTGATAATGGTAAATGGTACTGGAAGTTTGGTTCAACATTAAGAGGTATCACTCTGTGAAATATGGACCTAAGCATATCTTTAAGGTTGTACAAACAAGCATTTGCCCAAAGATCTACTGAAAATCATAGGATCCAGTGATTCGAACGCTTTATTCGCTGATCCTGAAAATATGTTAATTGTTATGGCAGTGGATGTAAGACTACACATAGATGAATTAGCCATAGGAGAGTACTGAAAGCTATAAATCATCCATCAAAAGGGCAATCTGTGAGAAATTTTCTTCCACCCTTAATACATTGAGAAGCCTCAGACTACACAGACTTGATTGAATGGACAAAATGTAGTCTGTCCTCTCCACCAATGATGGAAAGTTTAACAACAGAAAGTGTGTCATTTCTAGAAAATAAAGCTTTACCTGAATTTGAATTTCTAAGCTTTCCCTGTGACACACAAGCAGTGGAAAGATATGTAAAACTTTTAACAGAATCTGCGGGAAAAGTATGTGGACAAGGCAGCAGGGATGGGAATATAAGAACAACTTTGCTCTCAAGATCTGCAATGCCAAAAATCAGATTTCAAGGCCATGCCTAAGATTGATCATGATGAGATAATGTACCGTAAATTTTAAATCACCACGTTCTGAATGGTTGGATGGTTGGGAAAGGGCGTGGGTGAAGTTCGAAGTGCAGCAACCACCACGGGGTGAGTTTTGGGTTTCTTACGTAATTTATTTGTGAAACAAGCTAAGAGCTGCACGCGCGAACCAACCATGTAAAGTATACTTCTTTTTTGTATTTATCTCATTATTATGTTGAGCTTATTAGACAATATAAATTACGTAACCGCACACTTGAAGGGAATTTTAGATGTTAGGTAACGAGTCAAGTTATCTAGTTTGTTCCAAGCCTGCGATGCCAGGACAGGAAAAGAACGAACATATGTTTGAGATCTATGTATGGGAATAGACATTGTAGAGTGGATTCTGATCTAGTAGCTCGGCTGTGTTTATCCTTCAGAAATAGGAATCGTGAGGAGAGGTATTGAGGCTGAGATGTTGATAATATTTTGTGAAGCAACAATAAGAAGTGTAGCCTTCGCCTTTCATTTATTCTTAAGCAACGCAGTTTATTAAAATACCTAGAAATATGGTCAAGCCGTTTTAAGTTAAATATGTATCGAACACATGTTTTGTAGTCGTTCTAGTCTTAGGGCCAGTTTCATAGTTAGATTTAGTACGCCTAAAGTGCGAGTCGATACTAAATACAGGATGACACCTACCTAGACCAAAATGGAATGGGCCAGTTTCGCATATGAAACTGGCCCATTCCATTCAATTTCAAGTAGGTGACGTCTTGTATTTAGTATAGCGCCGCACTTGAGGCGTACTAAATCTGACTATGAAACTGGCCCTTTCTGCTAGATCATCTTTTAAGTCATTGTTTACTACTTCACAGTAGTCAAAGTGTGTGCATTATTAAATTCTGGACAAGGAAAAATTCGCACATTTTTTGGTAGAATTCTTTAACCTTCTCAGCGATTGTAGGCAGGCATACACTTTCATGAAAATCGAAGTTACCGGACCTGTCCAATTAAGATTGCCATCGACAATCACGCCAAGGTTTTTAGTAATTGTTGTCAGTTGTATTGTGGCTACTCCTAATCGTATGTCAGTCAGCAGGGAACGGTCCACATTCAGTAGTAGTCTGCTTGTTCCTATAAGAATGTGGCTTGAGTTTTATCAGGGTTGTTGAACCATTTGGACATAGGAGGTTTTACCATGGTGGGGTCAACCAAGCGATGACTACTACCTAGAATGGTGCAAGTCACTGGAATACCATGTGTAGACACATGTAGCTGACCAGAGTAGACAAATGTAGCTGATTAGAGTAGAAGATGGGAGAATACTTGTACTGGGAGATACAGCCTGTGTCAGTCACTGGGAGATACAGCCTGTGTCAGTCACTGGGAGATACAGCCTGTCAGTCTTCAGCATGGTAATAAAGACTTATAAGTAGTATTTCTCCGCACGAGCTCTTTCTAACCACGGGAGTTTTTTTTATTACGAGTTGCCAAACCCTTCCTTCACCTCTGACAAGACGTGTATTAATCACAACTTGTGAATGTGTAGAATGCCAGGCCTCCACCGTGGTTCGGATTCCACGTTAGACTGTAGGTCCTCCATTTCATCTCACAACCATCCTACTATTAAACGTTAGCGTAAGTGCGTATAAATCGAACGGGTAGTAAGATGTGGTGCTATAATAATTTATTAAGAGGAGATCCACTTCCTGTGCGTGAGCTTTGAAATACTCCCCTTGGTGTGCTACTATTCCCCTTGGTGTGCTACTACTCCTCTTGGTGCTACTACTCATCTTGGTGTGCTACTACTCCCATTGGTGTGCTACTACTCCCATTGGTGTGCTACTACTCCTCTTGGTGTGCTAATACTTTCCTTGGTGGGTTACTACTCTCCTTGGTGTGCTACTACTCCCTGGGTGTGCTAATACTCCCTTGGTGTACTACTACTCCTCTTGGTGTGCTACTACTCCTCTTGGTGTGCTACTACTCCTCTTGGTGTGCTACTACTCCTCTTGGTGTGCTACTACTCCTCTTGGTGTGCTACTACTCCTCTTAGTGTGCTACTACTCCTCTTAGTGTGCTACTACTCATCTTGGTGTGCTACTACTCATCTTGGTGTGCTACTACTCCCATTGGTGTGCTACTACTCCCATTGGTGTGCTACTACTCCTCTTGGTGTGCTAATACTTTCCTTGGTGGGTTACTACTCTCCTTGGTGTGCTACTACTCCCCTTGGTGTGCTACTCCTCCTCTTGGTGTGCTAATACTTTCCTTGGTGAGTTACTACTCCTCTTGGTGTGCTACTACTCCTCTTGGTGTGCTACTACTCCTCTTGGTGTGCTAATACTTTCCTTGGTGGGTTACTACTCTCCTTGGTGTGCTACTACTCCCATTGGTGTGCTACTACTCCTCTTGGTGTGCTAATACTTTCCTTGGTGGGTTACTACTCTCCTTGGTGTGCTAATACTTTCCTTGGTGGGTTACTACTCCCCTTGGTGTGCTACTACTCCCCTTGGTGTGCTACTACTCCTCTTGGTGTGCTAATACTTTCCTTGGTGGGTTACTACTCCTCTTGGTGTGCTACTACTCCCTGGGTGTGCTAATACTCCCCTTGGTGTACTACTACTCCTCTTGGTGTGCTACTACTCCTCTTGGTGTTCTACTACTCCCTGGGTGTGCTAATACTCCCCTTGGTGTACTACTACTCCTCTTGGTGTGCTACTACTCCTCTTGGTGTGCTACTACTCCCTTGGTGTGCTACTCCTCTTGGTGTGCTAATACTTTCCTTGGTGTGCCACTACTCCCCCTTGGTGTGCTATACTCCATTTGGTGTGCTATACTCCTTTGGTGTACCTGTGTACTTACTACTCCTTTGGTGTGCTACTACTCCTCTTGGTGTGCTACTACTCCCTTGGTGTGCTACTACTCCCTTGGTGTGCTACTACTCCTCTTGGTGTGCTACTACTCCTCTTGGTGTGCTACTTTCCTTGGTGTGCTACTATCCTTTGCATACTCCTCTTGGTGTGCTAATACTTCTTGGTGTGCTACTACTCCTCTGGGTGTGAAATACTACTCCTTGGTGTGCTAATACTCTCCTTGGTGTGCTACTACTCCCTGGTGTGATATACTCCCTGGTGTGCTAATACTCCCTTGGGTGTGCTAATACTCCCCTTGGTGTGCTACTACTCCCTGGGTGTGCTACTACTCCCCTTGTGTGCTACTACTCCCCTTGTGTGCTGCTACTCCCTTTTATGGTATATTGCTGATTGTGTTTCAGTTTACTCAGATTTGTACACCAAGCGAGTATTTTAAATCTCATTTGAGCCTCAGTGGCTTAGTGGTTAGGGCCCCTACATATCCAGAGGTCCCCGGTTCTATCCCTATTGCTTTCAAAATTTGTCTGTGAATGAGTGGGTCTGTAACGGAGTCAAACTCGGCTTCTTAAGGACAAATGAGGAGCTACTTGAATAAATAATTGGCTTTACATGACGAAAACAAATTTAGGGTGTTCTAAAACAGCGTGCTTAGGAAGATATTTGCTCCAAAAAGGAATGAGGCTACTCGGGGGTAGAGGAGGTTACATAATGATGAGTTACATATCATGAACTGATCACAAGACATTATTAGGATAATCACGTCTCGTAGAGTGCGGGAGCTTCTAGAACCTTGTTCAGGATACTGACTGACAAACCCATTGGGAAGAGTCCATTGGGAAGTCATAAGGGAAGATGGGAAGACATCAGACTGGAGCTCAAAGAGATAGGATGTAATGAGGTGGACTGGCTAGAACTAGATATAGGCTACTGAGGGATTGTCTAGAACTAGCTCAAGATAGGGCTTAATATGGTGGACTATATAGAACTAGCTCAAGACAGGGATAGGGCTTAATATGGTGGACTAGATAGAACTAGCTCAAGATAGGGATAGGGCTTAATATGGTGGACTAGATAGAACTAGGTCAAGATAGGGATAGGGCTTAATATGGTGGACTAGATAGAACTAGCTCAAGACAGGGATAGGGCTTAATATGGTGGACTAGATAGAACTTGCTCAAGACAGGGATAGGGCTTAATATGGTGGACTAGATAGAACTAGCTCAAGACAGGGATAGGGCTTAATATGGTGGACTAGATAGAACTAGCTCAAGATAGGGATAGGGCTTAATATGGTGGACTAGATAGAACTAGCTCAAGACAGGGATAGGGCTTAATATGGTGGACTAGATAGAACTAGCTCAAGACAGGGATAGGGCTTAATATGGTGGACTAGATAGAACTAGCTCAAGATAGGGATAGGTAGAGTACTTTTTTTAGTGCGGAACTGTGAAGTAATGCATAGTTTTTTGGATATTGAATACGGGTATAACAATTCCCATTTAACGGAAAGGTTCATATCTTTTTTTTCCTGCGGGCTTTGAGCAGTTTTTAGCGCTGTCTTAAAGTGGTTGTAATTGTTGTTAATTTCCTGACCAGAGGTAGCATGACTGTGTACGGCCTTGCCTCGTCATTGGAGCTGTGACGTAGATTGCTTCAGCAAGGATGTGTCACACTCTGACTCGAGAATCTGAACTGAACTGTGGAGCGTCTTCCTTTACGTAGTTTACATTAACTTATTTCTAGATGGTTCACTCTAGTGCTCTTGAGACCCCCAATGGCTTGGTTTACCCGGGTGCTCTTGAGACCCCCAATGGCTTGGTTTACCCTGGTGCTCTTGAGACCCCCAATGGCCTGGCTTACCCTGGTGCTCTTGAGACCCCCAATGGCCTGGCTTACCCTGGTGCTCTTGAGACCCCCAATGACCTGGCTTACCCTGGTGCTCTTGAGACCCCCAATGACCTGGCTTACCCTGGTGCTCTTGAGACCCCCAATGACCTGGTTTACCCTAGTGCTCTTGAGACCCCCAATGACCTGGTTTACCCTGGTGCTCTTGAGACTCTCAGATTATGTAATATTGATAAATTTCAGTGAAATTAATAAAATGTTAAGGTTAGAATAGGACTAGGCCTAGTAAATATGAAAAAGTATATAATGTCAAAATCATTTAAATATTAATAATCATGATTAAAATATAAATCATTATTATTCTTATTATTATTATTAGCACCGCGTCTTACTACCCGTTCGGATTATACACACTTACGCTAATGTGTAATGGTAGGGTGATTGTGAGATGAAATGGAGGACCTACAATTTAACGTGGAATCCGAACCACGGTAGAGGCCTGGCATTCCTCACATTCACAAGTTGTGATTAATACACATCTTGTCAGAGGTGAAGAAAGGGTTTGGTAATCAGATAAATCTGTGCCAGGACCGAGGATTGAACCCCGGACCCTCAGCACAGAAGTCTGACACCTTACCCCTAGACCACCAGGTCACCTAAAATATAAATCATTAATGGGAAAAATGACACTTTTGGCCCCTTACCAACTTGGTAAAATTTGGTTCATACGTTGTCAGAGTGAGTCGGAGACAGTCTTATAGCCGCTTATTTCTCAGGGAGGTCCGGGGGTTACACTTGATAGCGTTCATATGCTCAAAGGATGATGCACACCCCCAGGGGTGTGCGAACGGTGCGATCGTACAGGGCCCCGCACTGACTTATGGGTCAGAGGGAAGGCACTAGTTGGGATGCAGGCATATTAGCCTCCCTGTTTAGCCGAATCATCATAGGGTCATGTTCGCATTTTGTTTTGCTTTACCTAACACGTTTATAGTGCTGTATAGAACTATAGATGAGGTTTGGCTGCAAATAATATAGGCAGTGTGATAGCGTTGACCTTGACAATAGTGACAGGACCTTACCCCGACCAACCCTCATACCTTGGAGGCATTGTTCTAGGGTTATACCTACTCGTAAATATGAAATATAAATTTTAATATTTTTTCTCCAATAAAAGAAAGGACTATTAAATGATTATATGTATTAAAAAATGTATTTTATTAATTATTTTTTCCGTAAAAAAATCGTTTCATCATAATTAAAAAAAAAGTATAACTGGAAACATGGATATAGATACATATAAACATATATTACGAAATTCTGAACAAAGTGGTGTATTAATATTATATAGTCACCGCTGAAAATCTGCCTGGATTTACCTAAAACGTAAGACATTTTCTTGTAGTTTTGAATCCGTCTGGTGACGCGCTCTTGCAGCTCCGATGCCTAACCGGCCACGCGAAGCTTGGGGTGGGGGAAGGAGACCCAGCAAGAGCTGGTAAGGGGAGAGAGGGGAAACAAACATCTTGCTGAATACAGTTGTTTCAAAGCGGCTGGCAAGTTGTGTTATTCCCCGTGATTTTTAATTTTACCTGTGATTTTTCGGTTGGTTTTTTTTTCTTCCAGATAACACTGATGCACAACATTCATTGGTCATTTCCTCCCAAAAATATCATCATACAAATATGAACAGCTTTTTGCGATTTGCCAACAATTTACTATTTGTGACTAAGATTATTTTTGCACATTACATTAATTTGTAATAGAATGCCCATGATTACATCTAGAAACAATAAATAGGCTTATTGCTAAAACAACCTAAGAATAAGATAGTACGTACGATTATACATCATTCCCGAAAGTAAACTGAGCTAATAGCTAATACTAGTCTAACCCGCCTCGGTGGCGTAGTTGGCTAACGCGCAAGTCGTGTTGAGCTCAACCGCCGAGGACGGGGAGATCGAGGTTCGAATCTCGGTCGGGTGAACTGGGGGTGGTTTTTCCTAAATGGTTTTCCACTCTCCATCCACGCAAATGCGGGTTCACTTCCTCTGAATTCAACCCTCCAAATTCCTAATCCATTAGAGTAATTAGTACTTAAGCGTATAACCCGAACGGGTAGTAAGACGCGGTGCTAAATTAAAAAAAAAAAATACTAGTCTAGGGAAACGCTTCTTCCCTTTCCCCGATGAGGGCCGGACAGACCCGGAAACAAACAATTGACGGAATAAAGAGCCAGCTGGCTGGTAGGGATGGACATCGAAAGAAAAACATTGATGTTTACATCGGAGGAAAACATCGTCTTCAAAACATCGATGTTTTTAGATAGCTTTTTTTAAATTAATACAACAGGTGTTTTTAATTTATATTTTCAAATAAATTAAGTAACTGTATCTGAAGTATATTTATATTCAATAAATCAAAAACTTCAATATAAATTCAAACAAATTTATGAATCCGTCGTCCACTGTTTGTAAAAACACTCATTTCGAAACCATCTTTCTTTCCAAACAGTTTCTTGTCTTTGTCATAGTTTGACCTATTTCACCCACTAGTAGATTCTGGTAGGAATGAACATCGGACATCGATGTTTTCTAAACGATATTTAAAATTCGATCATCATTCATTACGGCATCGATTTTTATAGGCTGATAATTTTTATCCATCGATATGTTGCACTGATATCCAAGGTGTGGTGTAATATATATAATACATGTGTGGGTTTTTCGGTACTTTGGGTGTCAGCTCTGACCTTTAACCACCTCCTCTAGTCCTCCACTTAAATATGATGTTCAATTACAGTTTAATTGATTTAAAAAACAACAAAAAACCGATGTTTTACAAGTAATGATTTTTATCATTGATTTTTTTCTTTCTTTTCGAAATCATCCTTACCAACAGGTAAGCCAATAAGAACCCTCGTTTAGATGTATGCACTGTAGATTATAGTTTTAATGTTTGTTGGTCGATGATTTAAAAAAAATCAATATTCTTTAGCGGAATCCAAGGCACACACGTAATCGATCAGCAAACATCGTTGGTGCGCACATCGGACTGTCAACATCGAACATACCAGACCGCCGAGGACGGGGAGATCGAGGTTCGAATCTCGGTCGGGTGAACTGGTGGGGGTTTTTCCTAAATGGTTTTCCACTCTCCCTCCACGCAAATGCGGGTTCACTTCCTCTAAATTCAACATTCCCAATTCCTAATCAATTAGTGTAATTAGTACTTAAGCGTATAACCCGAACGGGTAGTAAGACGCGGTGTTAAATAAATAAAAAAAAAAAACACCATCGAACATAGAACCTTCAACATCGATGTTTTGAAAACAACTTAATATTACTTTGTTCTATTTCCGATTATCTTAGCTTCGATAAAGAGATGAATAGTTGCAAAAGAATAATGATAAAGTATATTTGCTATCAATTTAAAAAGTGCTAAGAAAAATAGAGGTTTTCAACATTGTTATGTGTTATGTGACGTGTGCTATACGAGGCTACAAAGCGATCACACATTTTGAACGTGTTGCTCTGTGCAAGCTCGTTGCCGACTTCATAATTCGACCAAACTTAATTTTGATTTATTTGACACTGTCCATAAACAACCCATTTTGGGGTTAAACTTATGAGTCTAAATGCATTTTTACTTAATGCTTAAATACAACCCTGTTTTTGTACCTTCTCTCTTGTTCTTGAACTATTATTGAAACGCTAGGGAATCAAAAAAGGTATTTAAAAAAATATAATTGGTAACTATTTTAGATATGTGTTTTTTGGGGTCAGCGATCAAGTTATGTCAATTCACAACATGAACTGAAGAGGAACTGAGTGTGTATAGTCTTGTTGAAATGTTCTCTTGAGTAGATTGAGACCCTCCAGGATAAAAACTTATCTTCTAGCGCCGCTAGTCACTCTCATAAAACGACGCAGATACCTCTTGTCTTGACCTTACTTGGACTATTCTGGATGCCGAGGGTTGGGAGCGGTGATTCTTTGGGGGGTGGGGGGTTATTTTGCAACAACCCCCGGAGAATCAATGGCTGGCCTGAAGGGGGGGATAAGGGAGGGGAAGTGACTGCGCTTCTCGTCTCTGCTTCAGTCTTGTGTGTGCTGTGAACCCGGTAACTTCCTGTAACCTCTTCCCCCTCCTTCCGGCTCAGCTGACTGCACGTAAGTCAACACTTACTATACTAGTGTCATATCCAGGACAATCTGACTGCACTTAGGTCAACACTTACTATACTAGTGTCATATCCAGGACAATCTGACTGCACTTAGGTCAACACTTACTATACTAGTGTCATATCCAGGACAATCTGACTGCACTTAGGTCAACACTTACTATACTAGTGTCATATCCAGGACAATCTAACTGCACTTAGGTCAACACTTACTATAGTAGTGTCATATCCAGGACAATCTAACTGCACTTAGGTCAACATCTACTGTACTAGTGTCGTATCCAGGACAATCTTACTGCACGGAGGTCAACATTTACTATACTAGTGTCATATCCAGGACAATCTGACTGCACTTAGGTCAACATTTACTGTACTAGTGTCGTATCCAGGACAATCTGACTGCACGTAGGTCAACATTTACTATACTAGTGTCATATCCAGGACAATCTGACTGCACTTAGGTCAACATTTACTGTACTAGTGTGCTATCCAGGACAATCTGACTGCACTAGGTCAACATTTACTATACTAGTGTCATATCCAGGACAATCTGACTGCACTTAGGTCAACACTTACTGTACTAGTGTCATATCCAGGACAATCTAACTGCACGTAGGTCAACATTTACTATACTAGTGTCATATCCAGGACAATCTGACTGCACTTAGGTCAACATTACTGTACTAGTGTCATATCCAGGACAATCTAACTGCACGTAGGTCAACATTTACTATACTAGTGTCATATCCAGGACAATCTACTGCACTTAGGTCAACATTTACTGTACTAGTGTCGTATCCAGGACAATCTACTGCACGTAGGTCAACATTTACTATAGTAGTGTCATATCCAGGACAATCTGACTGCACTTAGGTCAACATTTACTGTACTAGTGTCGTATCCAGGACAATCTTACTGCACGGTAGGTCAACATTTACTATACTAGTGTCATATCCAGGACAATCTGACTGCACTTAGGTCAACATTTACTGTACTAGTGTCGTATCCAGGACAATCTGACTGCACGTAGGTCAACATTTACTATACTAGTGTCATATCCAGGACAATCTGACTGCACTTAGGTCAAACTTTACTGTACTAGTGTCTATCCAGGACAATCTGACTGCACGTAGGTCAACATTTACTATACTAGTGTCATATCCAGGACAATCTGACTGCACTTAGGTCAATACTTACTGTACTAGTGTCATATCCAGGACAATCTGACTGCACTTAGGTCACATTTACTATACTAGTGTCAGTATCCAGGACAATCTGACTGCACTTAGTCAATACTTACTGTACTAGTGTCATATCCAGGACAATCTGACTGCACTTAGGTCAATACTTACTGTACTAGTGTCATATCCAGGACAATCTAACTGCACGGTAGGTCAACACTTACTATACTAGTGTCATATCCAGGACAATCTGACTGCACTTAGGTCAATACTTACTGTACTAGTGTCATATCCAGGACAATCTAACTGCACGTAGGTCAACATTTACTATACTAGTGTCATATTCCAGGACAATCTGACTGCACGTGGTCAACACTTACTATACTAGTGTCATATCCAGGACAATCTAACTGCACGTAGGTCAACATTTACTATACTAGTGTCATATCCAGGACAATCTGACTGCACTTAGGTCAACATTTACTATACTAGTGTCATATCCAGGACAATCTGACTGCACTTAGGTCAACATTTACTTATAGTGTCGTATATCCAGGACAATCTGACTGCACTTAGGTCAACCTTTACTGTACTAGTGTCGTATCCAGGACAATCTGACTGCACTTAGGTCAACATTTACTATAGTAGTGTCATATCCAGGACAATCTGACTGCACTTAGGTCAACCTTTACTGTACTAGTGTCGTTATCCAGGACAATCTGACTGCACTTAGGTCAACATTTACTATAGTAGTGTCATATCCAGGACAATCTGACTGCACTTAGGTCAACATTTACTGTACTAGTGTCGTATCAGGACAATCTACTGCACGTAGGTCAACATTTACTATTAGTGTCATATCCAGGACAATCTGACTGCACTTAGGTCAACATTTACTGTACTAGTGTCTATCAGGACAATCTGACTGCACGTAGGTCAACATTTACTATAGTAGTGTCATATCCAGGACAATCTGACTGCACTTAGGTCAACACTTTACTTATAGTGTCATATCCAGGACAATCTGACTGCACTGTAGGTCAACATTTACTTATAGTGTCATATCCAGGACAATCTGACTGCACTTAGGTCAACACTTTACTATAGTAGTGTCATATCCAGGACAATCTGACTGCACTTAGGTCAACACTTACTTATAGTAGTGTCATATCCAGGACAATCTGACTGCACTTAGGTCAAACCTTTACTTACTAGTGTCGTATCCAGGACAATCTGACATGCACTTAGGTCAACCTTTACTGTACTAGTGTCGTATCCAGGACAATCTGACAGCACTTAGGTCAACATTTACTGTAACTAGTGTCATATCCAGGACGGGGTCAACATTATCTGGATCTGGCAACATTAGGTCAACACTTACTGTACTAGTGTTATATCCAGGACAATCTAACTGCACTTAGGTCAACATTTACTATAGTAGTGTCGTATCCAGGACAATCTGACTGCACTTAGGTCAATACTTACTGTACTAGTGTCATATCCAGGACAATCTGACTGTACTTAGGTCAACATTTACTATAGTAGTGTCATATCCAGGACAATCTGACTGCACTTAGGTCAACATCTACTGTACTAGTGTCGTATCCAGGACAATCTGACTGCACTTAGGTCAATACTTACTGTACTAGTCTAATCCTCACTGTAAGGTTTTTTTTGATAAAATAAAACTGTGCTTTCGTCCAACATTGATATTATTTTACTATTATTAAGTGCTATTTTATAAGTATTTATACATTTTATATAAAGTGTCAGTGCATCTTACATGACTTGCCGTATGAATACTTGAAGCATATCTCGAGTGGTGGAAGTAAACTACCCTTCGCCTTATACATCTCTCTTTCTCTCTCATATATAACATGACTGGGATAAGTAGGCGTTAGGCGTGGTAATGAGATTAGGGTTATATTTTTACCTCTGCTAGTAACTCTTCCAGCTGTCATATTTAAGGCTCTTCATATGGAAATTGGACTGTAGTGTCATTGATACACCTATAAAAAGGTTGTTCAAAAATCGTACATATTTTCAAAGAATCCACACACTTGCAAACATTTGGATTACTGTGTCTCTGCGGTTAAGTTTGCCAGTAAAGCCGCGTATAAGCTAGGCGAACGAAGGGTAGCGAATGAATTTGGTAGAATTTAACTTTTGGTTCAAAATTTGCCTTGCCGTACACATTAAGCGACCCGAATGTTTTCACGGATGTTCGCTCACTTTCGTTGGTTGTTTAGTTGAAGCTTTGGCTTTGCTTTACTTTTCATTATGTCTAATGAAGAGCTAATTATAATCGCCAGCGCATCATATATAATAATCGGTGAAGAAACTGTTCAGCCTAGTAGAGGAAAAAAAACGACGTTAGTGGATAACATCTACTCTAATAATCACTGTATGTTGAATTCCAGAAACACCCATGTTCATGATATAAATCATTGAGTTGTAATACAAGAGTATTACTCCATTCCATAGCCACACACAAAAACGATATTCGACTCGGTTTGCTGTCGATGTTCCCTACCCGGTACACACTATCAACAGCCTGCTAGTGAACATCCTTTGATGTACCAACCAGTGGGTGAACCTTGGCGAGGGCGAACGAATGCGTTTGGTGGTGTTCTTTTCTACGTACACATTAAGCGAACGAATTCGTTCGCTACCCTTCGTTCGCCCACGTTCGCCTAGTGTATACGATACTTAGCGGGGCAGTCGGGGTTTGCCTTATTGTTCTCAACTCCCCTAGACACGTCTTGCTAACAAATCAATGCAAACAAACACAAATTGCTAATAATTAATGTAAACAGACACAAATTGCTAATAATTAATGTAAACAGACACAAATTGCTAACAAATTAATGTAAACAGACATATCTCGCTAACAAATTAATGTAAACAGACACAGCTTGCTAACAAATCAATGTAAACAGACACATCTTGCTAACAAATCAATGTAAACAGACACATCTTGCAAACAAATCAATGTAAACAGACACATCTTGCTAACAAATCAATGTAAACAGACACATCTTGCTAACAAATCAATGTAAACAGACACATCTTGCTAACAAATCAATGTAAACAGACACATCTTGCTAACAAATCAATGTAAACAGACACATCTTGCTAACAAATCAATGTAAACAGACACATCTTGCTAACAAATCAATGTAAACAGACACATCTTGCTAACAAATCAATGTAAACAGACACATATTGCTAACAAATTAATGTAAACAGACATATCTTGCCAACAAATCAATGTAAACAGATACATCTTGCTAACAAATCAATGTAAACAGATACATCTTGCTAACAAATCAATGTAAACAGACACATCTTGCTAACAAATCAATGTACACAGACACATCTTGCTAACAAATCAATGTAAACAAACACCTATTGCTAACAAATCAATATAAACATACACATCTTGCTACATCATGTAACACAATTTCTAACAATCAATGTAAACACACCACAACACATCTTGCTAACAAATCAATGTAAACAGACACATCTTGCTAACAAATCAATGTAAACAGACACATCTTGCTAACAATCAATGTAACAGACAATTGTAAAAATCAGTACAGACACATCTTGTAACAAATCAATGTAAACAGACACATCTTGCTAACAAATCAATGTAAACAGACACATCTTGTAACAAATCAATGTAAACAGACACATCTTGTAACAAATCAATGTAAACAGACACATCTTGCTAACAAATCAATGTAAACAGACACATCTTGCTAACAAATCAATGTAAACAGACACATCTTGCTAACAAATCAATGTAAACAGACACATCTTGCTAACAAATCAATGTAAACAGACACATCTTGCTAACAAATCAATGTAAACAGACACATCTTGCTAACAAATTAATGTAAATAGACACATCTTTCTAACAAATTATGTAATGACACATCTTCTAAAAATTAATGTAAATAGACACATCTTTCTAAACAAATTAATGTAAATAGACACATCTTTCTAAACAAATTAATGTAAATAGACACATCTTTCTAAACAAATTTATGTAAATAGACACATCTTTCTAAACAAATTTATGTAAACATGCAATTTTTTTTAAATAAATTAATATGAACAAACACAAATATATTATGAGCCTTGAATACAAATGTAAACCAACATATTATCATATACATGATAGGCCTACACTACACAACAAGACTTTCTCGCTTCTTTACCGAAATATGAACATATTTACATATTATTTGAAATGAAATAATGTACTTTATTGCTGAAACATAATTAAAAAAATAACATCACATTTCACCAAAGATTATAACTGAAATAATATACGCCGTTACAGAAAAATATTGAGACAAAGGGATTATTACTATTAATTCAAGAGCATAGCCATCAATTCCCCATTATGCAAGATCTCCATTTTATAGCGTAAAAACCATTGATTGCACATCACATTCGTACTAACTTTCTCGTAGTATGCGTTTTATAGCTTGAAACAAAATATTTAAAAACAGATTTTCAGTAAACAACCTTTTTAATCAAGTTTTCCTTATAAACTGACATATCATCTTGTTAAGCACAGTAAACAATGTATCTATATTTATTGTAAACAAATTTAAAAAAATATTTTTAACAACTTTCAAATTTTCAAATTTAAGTTATTAGTAAATAACAATGTATCTATATTTATTGTAAACAAATTTAAAAAAAATATTTTTAACAACTTTCAAATTTTCAAATTTAAGTTATTAGTAAATAACCCTAAAATTATTTTAAATTTGTAAAATTAAACACATTATTATTGAGCATGTAAAATAGTCGCCCGATGCCAAATTTGAATAAAATCTTAGAGTTTTTGTTAAAATGTTCCAATTTTGCAAAATGTTGATATCAGTAAACTACAGAATGATTGATAAAAAAATCAAAAATAAATTTAGCAACAAATACTTTTGAACCTTATCACTAAAGCCATCTCTAGAAATGTTAAAAAAAAGGTAATTGGTAAACTACATATAAACGAATTTCCCCCTAAAAAAATTATCTACAGTTTTATTTGTCATGTCAAACTCTCCCCAGATATCCATTATAAACAAAATCGCTAAGAGCCGATTTCGAAAAATTTGGAAATAAAAAACGCAGTTATAAGTAAACTACCCTTAATTTGAGGGCTAGATTCAAAATCAATAAATCTCTGGAGGCATTGCCCTCTAACATCTAGATATCAAATTTGAACAAAGTCCATCAAACCGTTTCACATCTGTGTCGAGGGGCAGACTCTTACCTCTTACCTCTACAAATTATTAAAATATATAATCGGTTATATATAAGCAGCTAAAAATTAAGGACATGATAATGTAAAACTAATTTTCTTTAGAACGAGGGTGTCTATAGATTTGATCAATATTTTTATCACTAAGATGTTTTTCACATTGCTTAGGATAGCCCATGCAAGTTTATTCACTCCACATAAATTTAATCGGCTTTCATACCATTCCTTAATATAGTATGCTGTACATACACATGAGTAGCCTATTATTTTTCTAGCACCTGCTCAGTTTATACACACATATACTAATCACTCTAATGACTTAGGGATAAGGAAGGTTGAATTTAAAGAAAGTGTACCTGTATTTGCGTGGAGAAAGAATGGAAAGTCATTTTGAAAAAAATATTTTGGAAAACCATCCTAAAAACACACTGACCGGGATTTTAACCCCGATCTCTCTGTCATTGGCAAGCTCGTCTATTGCGAGAGTAATTCCTTAAATATTACGTCCATCGAAGCATTTGTTTACTCTGTTGGAAACTTCACTTTGTATATCTTTCACAGTGCATTTATGAAAACTCATAGATTTAACAAATACGGTTTTATCTTTTCCATTGACCTATACAAAACAAGTTTGTCGAATAAGTATGTACACAAGGTTAGTTATTGAGTCTTATTTCAGGTCACCTCCCTCCCACTCGGCAAATTTATTATTATTTGACTACTCTTGATACATAGTCTGAATATTTTCGAACCATTATGGGGTGTGAAATATGTAATCACTGTTTGAGGTGTACTTGACACTATAATCATACACTTAGCGATGAAGTGTTCAAGAAGATTTACACTCTGCAAAGCTTTAAGGTCCAAGATAATACGACTTCCATTATGACAGTGCTTCTTCACAATGTTGACAGTCTTGAATTTCTTATCTTGATGTTTAAGTGATGTAGGGTTGACTTTAACAGCGTTCTCTTATCTTTGCTTTTAGTTTCTGCAGTGTTGTTTCCTTACCTTCAGCGGATGTCGTTTTGGCTAGATGTATAGGTTTATCGGTAGGATAAAGATTGGTGTCCATCTCCTCTAGACTGCTGCGGCAACATGATAATAGATTGAAATCGATGTTCTCTTTATACTAGTTGATCAGAGCGTTGTTGCGTACAGCTCTAATGTACGCACATTTCTCTTAATCAGACGAGTAGTGCCTATCTCACTGAATCAGCTGTGTGTTCGGGATGAATTCTCTTTGTAATCCATCCTTTCAGTACCTTAATTGTTAATGTTTTGTATTATGTGGCATTAAAGAGGAATCGATAAGGCAGTGACTTAGTCAAGTTGACGGTGACAAGAAACAAGTCTTTGTTCATCAGTAAATGAGTAATTGTGTTTGTATATTCTTTTAAATGGTGTCATTTAATAAGTTATGTGTTATAAATTAATGTTATTAAAGTTAAAAGGCTAGTGCTTTTCAGAACATCTGACAACTGTTACAGGACTCTGTTTCTCGTAAATATGGCTGAAGTTACGATATTGAGTAGAGATCGGAACACGACTACGCAGATTGTTTACACATTCTAGCAATGATTTGGAACAAGAATTAATGCTGAAAAACTGTCTAGGGAAGATATTTCAGTGGGTTTCAAGATAATGAAGGACAAAGCTGAAAGATATTTTGTGACGAGAAAATACAGGAAGTGTGGTACTCATCAGAACGAAAATATGACGCCGAAAATGAGCATGATATTATAGAAGAATATCGTGAAAGATGGCTGACTTAAAAGAGTAAGTATGAAAACTTCCTACATGATGTTGTGGATAATAGTAGGGAAGGAAGTGTAGCCAGTACTTATTTAACACAACTTAGGTCTAGAAGAAATCGGAGGCTACCTAAGTTAGAATTGAAACAATTCAATGGAGATGTCCGCAATTTAATTGTTTTCCATGAAGATCAAGACAGAGGAAGCTAGGATACATTCCATTACCTTTGTCAAGCCACCACTCCTGGGTCATCAGCCCGAGAACTAGTGAAGAGTTTCACACCATCTGCAACCAATTATCATAAGGCTTTTAGAGCAACTAAAGCCAAGGTTCGCAAGGGATTAACTTTTAATTAAAATCTATGTACGGAAACTGTTGCAGTTAGTATTAAGAAGACTGCCATGTTAAATGTCAGTTTGCACAGCCTATTTGATAGGCTAGGATTACAATTAAGGGTACTGGATTAATTAGATGTAACCAGTGACAAATATGTTGCAATGCTCTATCCACTTTTGAAGTCAGCATTACCAGATGATGTTATGAAAGCATGGGAAAGGTTTTACACTTAACAATCAAGCAAACCAGGTGATCAATCGAACCATCTGGAAACGCTTCTGGGGTTTTTGAGACAATAAGTAGAGAATGAGGAGCTCTCTTCCACGTACTGGTTTTCTTGGTGGTTGTGGTGCAGAAACTCCGAACGATAGGAAGTTGCCTACATCAGCAGTCATTTTCTCAGGTGACAGGGAAACACATTCCTCACAAGATTGATTCAAAGCAAGACAACTTACTTCAGAGAAGAAGAGAGAAGTTTTGAAAAATAAATGGGCTTGCTTTAATTTTATAAAGTCCGGTCACAGTGCCAAAAAGTGTAAGAATCTAATATAATATTTAATTTGCTGTAAGGGCTTGTAAAAGGGTTTGACACGGTCTGAGAGGGGTGATAAAATTACAGCTGAAAGAAAAGCGAAAAAAGATAAAATTGAAAACATATCGTCGCGTCAAAAAGGCCAGACATTTTTCAAACATTGATATTGAAAGTTGTAGGAAATGAAACGCAAAAATTGGCAAGAATTTTATTATATTCGCGATCACAAAGATCATATATAACAAAGGATAGTGTCAAGATGCTTAAATTGGACAGAGTTGTGGAAGAGGATTTAGTACATCAGCTGTTTGGTGGGGTATAATCTGGTCATCAAGTTCATGGTGTCTACGATGTCACGATGAGCCTAGAGGGGGAATACTTCTGCACCATTCCTATGTTAGATCAAGAAATGATTTGAAATTTGGGCTTCGCCTTGAGACAACCTTAATCTCCAGTCTTTAGATCTATCATAGGCTTTACTTGTTCTTCTACTCTTCTTCCGAAGTTGCTGCTGCAGGAGACATTAAAAATACCTTAGCTGGGATGGCGAACTTACAGATGACATCGCAAGCAGATTCAGGTCTTGCAAGCACATTGGTTGGCTAGGTATCGCATACCATGGAAAGCTGAACTATGTGTTTTCGAGATCTCACTCTCCACGTCTTCTGCGATGCAAGCAAGCTCGCATACGCAGCTAGTGTGTTCTTGAAGGAAAGAAAAGGAACGGAAGTTTCAGTCCTGCTAGCACAGGCTAAGATGAGGATCGCACCTTTGAAACTAGTTACTATTCCACGCTTGGAGCTCTGGCAACATCTACTATTGCTACTAGGATTACAATGCAGGTAATGGAATATTTGGAGCTAAAGCAGTGCAATACATTCCTTTGGAGTGTTTAATCGGTAGCATAAAGGACATTTGGAACAAATTTGTCAGTAACATATGTCAAGAAATACGCCACTACAGTAATCAAGATGATTGGCACTATCTTAAAGGGTATATGAACGCAGCGGATCTTCCTTTGAGGGGCTGCAGTCCGAAGACACTGGCTAAGGCCAAATGGTGGGAAGGTTCCCACTTGTTGAGGGAACCCTTAGAACAATGGCCTTTCTGTGATCTTGTTGCTCCAGAATAAGAGGTTGACATTGAGACACGGAAAACTGTTGTCTCAAGTGTAGTGAGCTGCTCATTAGGGTTTGGACTTCGTTTTATTTATTTTTCCAGCTACACCAAAATGGTACGAATGATTGAGTGAATGCTCACATTTTATAAAAACCTTTTTCTGAAGAAGGAATAATAACATGGGGAACTCACAGGAGAGGAAATACAAAAGACGGTGATCAAGTTTTTGAAAGGAACCCAAATGGAAAGTTTTCAAAATAAGGAGCAGAAGTTTGACAAGAGGATCAAGGGATCAAGGTCATCAAGATTCAAGACTTTAAAGAATGAAAACTTGTCTTATACTTGGTGATGAAAGTGGAGAATTCAAAAACCCAATTTTGTTTTGATCCGATCATGAATCACTAGTTAGATTAATAGCAGAGAAACATCAGTATTCACTCCATGCAGGTATTCAGACATTACTGGCAAGACTCAGGGAGAAGTATTGGATACTAGGAGTCAGAAAAGAAGTGAAACAATTTATACGAAATGCATTAATTTTAAAAGATATAAGCTGAGTTATCAAGGGATAGAATCTGTGCCATTGCCCAAGGACAGAATAGGTCATAAGGCAGTATTTTAAGATTCAATGGTGGATTATGCAGAGCAATTGTATCTAAAGTTAGGTGAAAAGGCTTAGATTGTGGTCTTCACATGTGCGATATACCGTGCCATACATTTGGAACTTATACATTCCCTCTCTACAGAGGCTTTCAATCTAGCACTGAGAAGGTTTATTGCTTGAAGAGGGAGGATTTCTGTATTATATTCTGATAATAGGAGCATATTTGTGGGACTCAACAGTGTGTTACAGAGAATGGATTGGCAGGCAATAATAGCCTACTCAACCATCAAAAGAATCACATGGAAGTTCATACCCCCTACAGCGGACGGGTGGGGAGGATGGTGGGAGAGGCTAGTCAGGACTGTAAAGGAATTAAGATGGACCTTGGGACGAGCATCAGTATACTATGAAGGGTTGTACACAATCCTCTGTGATACATAGGCCATACTTAGTTCAAGACCATTAACCTATGTTGCTGATAGTTTGGATGAACTTAAGCCTTTGACATCAGCAACATTTCTACAAGGAGTTCCGAGCAATGAAATGGCAGATCTGGATGTGGTAGACAAGAGAAGGCAAGGGAATCAGGTACCTAGAAAAACTGCGTGAAGATCTAAGACCGAGGTTCAGGAGCGAGTACCTCATCATGGACGAAGCAAGGTCAGCAGCGTCAAGGTGTGAGATCTGGTATTGATTGGATCTGATTTCACAAAACGTATTACCTGGCCTCTTGGTATCATCATGGAGGTGTATCCTGGAGAAGATGGGGTCGCTAGGGTAGCCAAGCTGAAAACAGCTGATGGAGAACGGATCAGACCATTCCAGCGCCTTTACCCGTTAGAGGTGTCTACAACTCTGGTGAAATGGTAACAGCTAGATACTGTGATCAGCCCGACACCAGAATCTGGACCGCCACAAGAAGAGGTCAAGATGTCTAAAAGGGGGCACAAGATCAAGATACCGTCAAGACTAGACTTATGAAGAAACAGTTTATATAAGTATCAGAACTCTTGTATCATTAGGATAAGGTTTATGGAATGGTTGGACTAAATATTGATTGATTTAGGGTTAAACTGAGAGTAATATTTCCACAGTTACAAAATGGGAGTATGTTCGGGATATTATTTTTGTAATCTATCCTTTTAGTTCCCTAAATGTTAGTGTTTAATATTATGCGACATAAAAAAGGAATTGAGAAGCCGGTGTTTTAGTTGAATTGGTAGTGCCGAGAAGACAAACCTTTGTTCATCAGTAAATAAGTAATTGTATTTGTATTTTCTTTTATAGTGGTGTCAATTAATAAGTTATATGTCATAAGTGTTATTAAAGTTAAGAGGCTAGTGCTTTTCTGAACAGCTTTATCTAAAAAAGTTATGACCTGACGTTGTATGGTGTTAGAAGGGTTGTTAAGAATGCCACCCATTTTGACACGTGCTGAATATGCTCATATTGGATTTGTTTACAGTTTTTGTTGTGGAAGTGCCGTTGCTACTTTTAGAAAATACAGTCGATGGTTTCTTAACCCCAAAGTACCGCTACCAAGAGTGTTCATTTGTGTTTCTAACAGATTTAATGAAACAGGTACAGTCCCCAGCTCTCTTATTACTTCTAAACGCGCAAATGAATAGAGTGCGGTTTAAGTAGAAAACATTCTTTGAGCGGTAGAACCTAGTCCTACTACAAGTACACGAAGAATTTATACACGTAGGGGTATTCCTCATAGAAGAGTATGGCGAACATTTCGTCAGCACGGTTTGTATCCATTTTACATTCAGTGGTTGTGACACCTTCATCCAGGAGATGGAGCCGTTCGATTAGCATTTATCCACCGATAAAATTCTAATCACCAATTAATTCCATTAATACTGTTCAATGACGAATCTACTTTGATCCATGATGGTCTCAACAATACCCGCTGCTCGCATTGGTGGTCCTACAAAAATCCACACGCCTCGTAGAAACCAATTTTCAACGTCGTTTCTCTGTAAACTTATGGTTTGGTATGAGTGGCAATCAAATGATTGGGCCTGTTATGTTACATAATCGTCTTACAGGGCCCATTTAACTACAATTTCAGCAAAACGAGCCTTCACTACTATTGAAGGATGATCCCTTGACTACAAGGATTGTCATGATCCTTCGGCTTGACTGAATTCCTACACATTATAATCGTCAGGTGACACAATATCTAACTCTTTCTTTTCCTAAACGATGGATCGACCGTGGTGGTTTCATTCAGTGGCCAAAAAGGTCTCCAGACCTCACCCCCTAAGATTATGGTTTGTGGTAATGGATGAAAAGTGAAGTATACAAAGAAAAAGGTAAATGCAAGAGACGGATTGCTCGCTCACATGATGGATAGTGCTGCCCTAATAAAAGAACGCCAAGACAACCTCAGAATAATAACACGTATATTACCATAAACTTTGCAAAGTTCTTTGAGGTTGGTGGCGTGATTTCTTTACTTTGAGCTGTAAATTATTTGTCACTTATCATGTTTTATATTATCATTCAAACGATCAATAAATACAAGCAAGACATTTATTGTTCTTTAATACCTCTAATAATGGCCTTTTACGCTCCAGTTTCAAACAGCTGTATCCCCTTATCCATTGATAAATAGACACATGTTTATATCGACTTGTTTTTACACAGAATAACTACTACTAGAACCTCCCTAAATATTTTCTATTACTCCTGAAATAGAATATATTTAGGGTGAATAGTAGTTCGTGGATATGGACAGTACCACATAATGTGTGTAGATATAAGTTGAAAATACTCGCTGCAAAAAATCTGTTCTCCCCATACTTTTTGAGAAAAACGACATTTAAGTTAAGAGAGGAGTGATATGGCAACATAGTACCTAAAATCTCAGTCAGTCACCGGTGATTGGACGTAGACAGAAATGTGAGGTCAGTATTGAATAAACAGCAATCAACATCACACACGTAGAAAACTGGAATACGGCAATGGCCATGGGAGCATCTGACAGCCAAGTCGGACCTGCAGCGTGGCTGTACGCTGGTCGCTTCCCCGGAAGACGTCATTCAAGCTTTTATGTTTTTCACTGATTGGAACTGCATTTTCGGGAGACACGTCAAATGGAACCAGATCGACGAGTGGATGCAGCACGGCCACGCAACGTACGGTCAGCAGGTGTTAAAGATGTAATAACTGACTTCCAGCAACAGCTAGCGCGTAGCTCCCGAGTCGTAGCACACGCAATGCACATGTAACAATAGTCAATTCTGCAGGTGTTGCGTGATAATGGCTACCACTCATATCATTATGGAGCAATGCAGCATCTGATCTCAGCTAATCTTCCTCGCCGGGTACAGTTTTGCCAATGGCTCCATCAGCGGCTTGCTTTGTATCCGGACTTCATTGGGTATATTCTGTGGACTGATGAAGCCTGTTTCCCACGAGAGAATGAGAAACACCCATAACAATCACCTGTGGGTAGGTGCTAACCACTCGCGTTCGTGCATATCACCATCGATTCAGCGTTAATTGTAAGGGCCGGCATTGTTGGGGATGGGATAGTGAGCCCCTATTTGCTATCGGATTGTTTGGATTCAATAGCTACCGTGGATTTCTTGATGCACTGTTACCTGAGCTGTTGGAGGACTTACCATTGCTTGTGTGACATAAGATGTGCTCTTAGTCTGCTGGAGCCCCTGCACACTATCAGGTACAAGTGTGGCGAATACTTAATGAAGACCACCCCAACCAGTGGATCATTTGTGACAGGCTGGTGGAATGGCCACCAGGGTCACAGCACCTGACACCACGCTAGGGGTTACCTCAAAGCACCCACCTGATGACCCACCGCAATCGCAAAAGAACATTGTGGTTCGAATCCATGTGGCTGTTATGACAATTTACTTACACATGCTTCCCCGAGAGTACACTGAATCCATACTCCAGTTGGAACGATGGATATCCATGAGGATCAACCTTTGAACACCAAATATGAACTTACATATACGTTTGATGGAAGACTCAGACACATTGTTGCCACATCACCCCCTCTCTAAATTTAATGTCATTTTTCTCAAAAGGTATTTAAAAAGAACATTTTTTTTGTAAAGAGTATTTTTGACTTTATATTTACCCACCTAATCATGAGGTAGTGTCCGTATCAGCGAGTTACTGCTGTGTGTGTGTGTGTATGTGTATATATATATATATATCCTCTGGTACCGCATTCATTATTTTGGTAAATTATTTTTCTTTTGTTTAGTCAGGAACACGTTAACTGCTAGTACTTTTTAAATATAATTTAGGTGTAGACGTTATATGTGTAACTTCGGTACATCTTTTGTATTTTCCAGTCTTTATTAGTAAGGCCGTTGAAGTTATATATCACTAAATCTACTAGTGAACAACTTGTAAATGTTTCATCAGTTAAAAAAGCAAAACCATTCCCGTTTAGTGACATACTGAACTTCAGCTAATAAGATGAACAGTTTCCTATTAAATAATGTTTCTCGAACTCTTTTGAATTCCTTATTCATCGTCCATGTTGGTGGGGCGGCTGCATGCTAATTCATTCTTTAGCGTTTTTGACCCAATACTTATAAAAAACATAACTGTCGTGGCGTTTGACTTTTCATGTGCTCACTCGTGGGAATTTTGTATGTTGTTAATTCCGTAATGAGTGAAGGTTGCTTCATCCTTATAGAATAATGTATGCATGTGCCTGTAGCCGTTAACAAAACTACACATGGGATGCGTTATCTTGAGGAAACAGGTATTACACTTTTGAATACAGCCCATCTCTGTGCAAAATTATCCGCACCTGGCTTTTGGGACTCCAGTCAGCCTTGACATTCCACGTACAACTTTTTGCAGACTCCGCTCGACCGCCTTAAGTACAGCCACACCATTCCGCTGGTAATTTCGTTCTGGAGTCGCGCGTGGCTACGATCAACCTTTTCTCCAACAGTGATAGAAGCCGGGTTAACGTTGGCGAAAGTAAATTGCCGTCACAGAACCCGTATCCAAACACCATGGCCGCTTATTCCGCATGTTAGAATGTTTGTGGCATTCTACATCCACGACACTGCAGGAGACAGGCAGCACAAGATAATAGTGGCGCAGTCGACACCGTATCTTAGTAACTGAATCTAACTAACACAATGTGTATATTTACTTTTATTTAATTTAAAATGATGTCTAGAACATGCTGTTGGAGTTTGTTGGCTACACCGCGGTACACCCTGAATATAAGACCGTGGTCTGAATGTGCTTATTTGACTGGACTTCCTTCCGTCTTAGGGGGCGGCCAGACTGGGCGAGCGAGCGACTAAAATTTAAAATAGAACACATTGGTTGTAATGAGAGGTGGCCAGACTGGAGCGCGCACGCTTGAAAGATAGAACTGGTACTATTTTTCAAGCGTGTGCGCTCGACCCGGTACAGTATAGTTTACAGGTACTAGGCAATATTATTGTATGTTGGTTCATTGAGTGCTAGGAAAATTTCTCATTTTGACATTTTTATTACTATCGATAGGTTTAGCACACTTGCTACTAACGGCCTAATTTATTTGGTAAGATCATAAACCATACCTATATGTATATATATGTGTGTGTGTAAAACTTATATGTTAAAATACTTCAATATTATCAAAGTAGGCCTTTACAAATAAGAATCACCATTAGCCTGGAGAGAGGAGGAGAAAACCACAACAATAAATCACTTGTCAAAAACCACCCTCATTTCACTGATCCAAGATTCGTAGCCTCCTCGTCAACATCTATAAAGAGCTCACTGCTAATTACACGCTCGCTCGCACGCTTGTCAGTCTGTCCGAACCCTAAGTCTGTAATTATAGTCTTACAATATTTCGGTCTGACACTCATGGGAAAACGAAATAATCTGAAGAGATACATTGACAATACAAACCCTCTATATTAAAAGACAGCGTGCTTCATATTAATATGTTATGATAGTTATGCTGGTGACTACTAAAAATAGTTTAAAATAAAGCTTTAATTGAAAAATGTATAGATTATACAAAATATTTGTGCGTTTAGCAGTTACATCCACTTGCTTTAGCGTAGATAGACTCTTGTCGCCGACAGACTGCCGTCCATCTTGAACAACTGTGTATAATTTTTGGAAGTTATTAATAATGTCACAGCCATACCGTTCAATTACGTCATGTAATGAACTTCATAATTAGGTTATTACCTTATCAATATTTTTCTTTAAGTTATTGAAATTATTTTTTAAGACACTCACTTTGACGATGTATAACATTTTCCTTATTTAAAATTCTGGCTTTGTTAAAATATTTACAATTTGATTTTAAATACATTTAATAAAATTAAACACGTTTTAGTTTTAAATTATCACTAAAACGTGTGGTAAATAAGAGGTGGCATACTATAGACTATTTCGAAATTCAGGTAGTCCTGAAGTGGCACACTGGTTGTCAAAGTTTCGCCATATCTGCTCTCTACACTTCACACTTCGAACACCTTCTACTGACATTAGTAAAGCACGCATAGAATCTATACGATATGTTCAAGCTGGATTCAAAAATGAAGAGTTTTATAGTTTATCTAACCCTTTCTATATGCTAGTACTTTGATGAGATCCATAGTTAGAGTTCTTCTAGGAGACGTTATCAAAGAGTGCATGTATGGGGATTATAATTATCAATGTTAATACACCATTAACTCTTCCTTGATTAATGTGGACTTAATAATGGGCTTCATGCCAAGTGCAAATATAGCAATGTTTAATAAATAAACACTTCTGTCACCAAAATCGAGATTAAGCTGGCTGTCGTCTTGAATTTCCTTCGTAAGAAGCCTGGAGCTAATTTTGGAGCCCTCAGGTTCCCTTTAAACATCACTAGCCGGGTATTTGGAGTTTAATTTTGGGAGCCTCTCGTTCCATCCACCTAACCACACCACACCCCACCCTACACACCCCCTGGCCCAACTATTGATTTTCACCACCACGAGTGTTAGTTGTGCAAGGCTCACTAGCGCACCCACTGCATGCGACATTGACTGGGCAGTGCTACAACCATTGCAGTATGGGTAATATTGGGAAATAAATTTATCATCTTAATGTGGTGGATCCGCCTTTGAATATAAGACAAACATGGCAACGCTTGATGGTCAATGTTTCCGGTAGTTCCTGGTTACCCCAACAATACACATCCGACGTAAGCCAAAACGAGGAAAATTGGCAAGAGTTTGCGGGGAGAGAGAGAGAGAGAGAGAGAGAGCGAAGCTACAGATTTTAAATATAAGACCTGCCATTCTTTCAGAGGTGATAGGTATAGAGACACTTGCTTCCGGCCCTTCCTTTTTGCTCCCTGCTAGACACAATTACCCCCATACCTTTCTTTGTGCTACCTGCTAGACACAATTACCCCCATATCTTCCTTTGTGCTACCGGCTAGACACAATTACCCCCATACCTTCCTTTGTGCTACCTGCTAGACACAATTACCCCCATACCTTCCTTTGTGCTACCTGCTAGACACAATTACCCCCATATCTTCCTTTGTGCTACCTGCTAGACACAATTACCCCCATACCTTACTTTGTGCTACCTGCTAAACATACTTGCCTCCAACACTTCTTATGTGCTACCTGATAGACACACTTGCCTCCAACACTTCTTTTGTGTTACCTGATACACACTTGCCTCCAACACTTCTTATGTGCTACCTGATACACACTTGCCTCCAACACTTCTTATGTGCTACCTGATAGACACACTGGCCTCCAACACTTCTTTTGTGCTACCTGATAGACACACTGGCCTCCAACACTTCTTTTGTGCTACCTGATAGACAACTGGCCTCCAACACTTCTTTTGTGCTACCTGAAGACACACTTGCCTCCAACACTTCTTATGTGCTATCTGATAGACACACTGGCCTCCAACACTTCTTTTGTGCTACCTGATAGACACACTTGCCTCCAACACTTCTTTTGTGCTACCTGATAGACACACTGGCCTCCAACACTTCTTTTGTGCTACCTGATAGACACACTGCCTCCAACACTTCTTTTGTGCTACCTGATAGACACACTGGCCTCCAACACTTCTTTTGTGCTACCTGATAGACACACTTGCCTCCAACACTTCTTATGTGCTACCTGATAGACACACTTGCCTCCAACACTTCTTATGTGCTACCTGATAGACACACTTGCCTCCAACACTTCTTATGTGCTACCTGATAGACACACTTGTCTCCAACACTTCTTATGTGCTACCTGATAAAAACTTGCCGCCAACACCTACTGTCTAAGAGCTACCTTCTAGATTTTTAAACTAGTACACGATGATGAGTAGCAGCAGCAGGTTTTGTTTATATTCTCTGTGCTGTAAGAAGCTATGCTCGGAGATGTATTAATGTTGTATAGTATTGTGTGTGTAAGATTGATAACATAGCGTTTGTCAAGTTGTACTAAGGGTCTCATGGACTCGAACACAACATCTAAAGACCTCCGTCGTTTATTGGTGTTTGTATAACGAATGTTGTGGTTCCAGGTTGAGTGAGGATGCCGACACCCGCCCCCGCCGCCCCTGAGAATGGCGCCCCCCGCTCGGAACTCCAGGAGCTTCAACTCAAAGCTGGACAAGTCACAGATGATGTGAGTACAGCTACTATTGTTTGGGAGTGGGAGAGACAAGGACCGCAAATGTTTCTAAATAAAAACAAACCGATCATATTTGGGGCCGATGGTTTGTCTACGTTTGTTTACCTAGCAGGAGTATATATCTATAGCTGATAGTCTGTATATTTTGTCCTACAGGCCTACCTTTAGCAAAATGGTCGGTTTACTTTGTCCTAGCAGGCCTACCTTTAGCTAATGGTCGGTTTACTTTGTCCTAGCAGCCTACCTGTAGTAATGGTTGGTTTACTTTGTCCTAGCAGGCCTACCTTTAGCTAATGGTCGCTTACTTTGTCCTAGCAGGCCTACCTTTAGCAATAGTCGGTTTACTTTGTCCTAGCAGCCTACCTTTAGCTAATGGTCGGTTACTTTGTCCTAGCAGGCCTACCTTAGCTAATGGTCGGTTTACTTTGTCCTAGCAGGCTACCTTTAGCTAATGGTCGTTTACTTGTCCTAGCAGGCCTACCTTTAGCTAATAGTCGGTTTACTTTGTCCTAGCAGGCCTACCTTTAGCTAATAGTCGTTTACTTTGTCCTAGCAGGCCTACTTTAGATAATGGTCGGTTTACTTTGTCCTAGCAGGCTACCTTAGCTAATGGTCGGTTTACTTTGTCCTAGCAGGCCTACCTTTAGCTGATGGTCGGTTTACTTTGTCCTAGCAGGCCTACCTTTAGCTAATAGTCAGTTTACTTTGTCCTAGCAGGCCTACCTTTAGCTAATGGTCGGTTTACTTTGTCCTAGCAGGCCTACTTTTAGCTGATGGTCGGTTTACTTTGTCCTAGCAGGCCTACCTGTAGCTAATGGTAGCTGATGCTCTGTTTACGCCAATCTAGCAGGCCTACCTGTAGCTAATGGTAGCTGATGCTCGGTTTACGCCAATCTAGCAGGCCTACCTGTATATGTTCATCTGTTAAGGGGTAACTTGTGCACATTAAATCAAAGCTACATGCTTATTGCTTAAATAGCTTAGGAGCTAAAAGCCTTTAACAGATGGACAGACCCAACAGCCGAGAGAGAGAAATATGGTTTCGTTTCTTGGTAAGGAACCCTAAAAAGGATAATATTAAACGGATCGTGTTTGTATGTAGACTTAAAAATAATGTCCTTTATTCCAAATAACATCTCTTATCTATATTAGACTAGTCAGTAGCATAGATGCCTGCATAATAAAGGGTCCCAAGTTGGATGACTGATCCTTTAATTTTACTGGCGCAAACAACGTGTATGGTTAATTCAGTAATGGTATTATTATTCCGCTATTTTTATTTTGTTTTTAAAGAACTTATATAGTGGTCAATCTTACGAAGTCAACGCTAATATCCATTCATTTTATTTACCTGCATAAAATAACTTTAAATACATTAGCAGTTTTTAAATTAGCTTTCTTTGTCTTTTTAAATATGCATATTCATGGTAGTGAACTTTTTTTAGATATAACTACAATATATAACTTTTTTAAGATACGCTAAAAATCAGCACTTTAATTATAAAAGCTGAATGAATTATAAATTGTTTTATTGACAAAAATCTAACTATACTAAAATGTGAATTGATCCCAAGACTGTGCGTCCCGCAGACTCATACGCACGCTTCAAACTGAGCCAAAGTGTAATTTATTAAATTAATTGCAAAGTCTTGCATAGCTTGTGATTTAGTCTGATACATTCAATCCGACAGTAGTTCAAGGAATGTTATGGAAAAAACTCATTAAAAAATATAATTTTAGGCCTCACATCTCACTTGCTCAGTTTAAAACAGTCTCCTCGGATGGTTCCGTACATCACCCTGAATTCAGAGATGAGGCGATGGACCATATGTTACGGTTCTTACTTACTAATATATTATAAACTAGAATATTACATTGAATTAATATTTATATACACGCCTATTAAATACCCATGTCTTGAGAGCACACACGTCCACTACAGTCTGGAAACACGCACTCTTATCTTTTCACTCTCAGTCCCGTTGCTCAACTGTCTCTTGTTACACCTGTCCAGTTTAGCCCTACACTCGGCCCGTTGGAATGTCCCCCACCCCTTACTAATAGGGGTGGCCCAAGCCTGATGTCTGTGCAGGGCTGTCCCGAGCATGGTCTCGCTCGCTACACTATCCCCCTCATAAATTGGGCACGACCCAGTGCCCACAAAATTATACCCGGCTTGATACCGCTCTGGTACACGCGAGTCTCGTTTTGGATAGCGCCGTTCGGACTCCGTCCCCTGTTCGCACATTCGTGTTTGTTGAAGCTGCTCCCTCAGTCCTGCTGGTACCAGTTTTACCTGGAGGTGCTCTTGTTGGAGAGGGTGGGTGTTTGGTCCCTCACGTGACAGCTGGTTTGCCGGTGTCTTTTCCTCCTCCCATTTTTCAGGTTCTCCTACAACCTCAGGAGCTTCTTTGTTCTCACCTTCGGTGTCTAGAGCCTGATACAATTTGAGCTTATTGAAATGGACAACTAAGCGCTTTTGGCCTTTTTTGACACGATACGTGACATCGGAAACTCGTTTTATTATCACGTATGGCCCTTCCCATGGACGGTGTAGTTTCGGCGTGCATCCACGTTTAACGGCACTGCTAAGTAGCCACACTCGCTGCCCTTCCTCATAAGAGGAACCTGAACATCGTCGATCATAGAGCGTCTTCTGTACGTGTTGGCAGTTTCCCAATTTTTCTCGGACTCTTTCGTACGCCAACTCGAAATGGCTTCGCATATCTTGCACAAATAAGGTTTCATTCAAAAACACTTTTTCCGGGTGACCGAACGCCACATCGACTGGTAGTCTTACATCTCGCCCAAACATGAGATAGAATGGTGTGTAGCCTGTTGATTCATGCTGACTAGACCTGTAGGCTAACATGACTTGGGGGAGGAAGTTGTCCCAGTCATTGTGTCGCTCATTAACCCACTGGCTCAACATGGCTAGAAGTGTGTGGTTAAACCTTTCGACTTATCCATCTGATTGGGGATGGTATGATGTAGTCCTCGTTTTCCTGATTCCCAGAAACAAGCACATTTCTTGAAATATCTTAGCTTCGAATTGACGCCCTTGGTCACTGTGGATTTCATCAGGAGCTCCAAATCGACACACGAATTCCTCAATTATTATCCTTGACACTGTCACAGTTTCCTGGTTATGCATGGCATATGCTTCTGTCCACTTCGTGAAATGATCCCTACAATCAGGATGTATTTATTGTTTTGGGCGGTCTCAGGTAGTGGACCCAAAATGTCTACAGAGATCCGTTGTAATGGGTATCCTGGTCGACGATTGATGAGTGGTGCTCTAGCAGCCATATTTGGGGATTTCCTACGTGCACAATCATGGCAGGATTTGCACCACACCTTCACATCTTCCAGATGCCCAGGCCAATAGAACCGCTCCCGAACTTTCTCCAGCGTTTTCTTATATCCCAGATGACCTGTTGGTGAACTATGGAGTGCCTCCATGACTTCATTTTTTAGGTCTCGTGGTAGAAGTAGCTGAAGTCGTTTGTTCCCAATATCTCCCTCCCCCTGTCGATACACCAAGCCGTTCCTTAGTGTCAAACTATCCCATTGTTCCCATAGTCTTAGCACCTGACGACTTTCTTGGACGATTGTGTCTCGGGGTGGCTGTTATCCCGCTTTGCACCACTGCACTGCATGTTTAACTACATGATCTTCTTCCTGTTTCTCCTGTAGTTCTTCTAGCGACCATCCGAAGCTGTCGATCGCAAGAAAACTCACATCCAGTGCTTTACTTAAACTTCCCTTGAAATTATTCGGCGTTTCCTTTCCTTTCATTGCTTCAGATGCATCTTCCTTCGCACTGTCTCTTCCACATTGTTGGCATGGTCGGCGAGATAGCTCATCAGCATTCCCATGGGACTTGCCATTTCGGTGTTGCACTGTTAACTCCAGCTCAGCAAGTTGTTCCAGCCAGCGTGCAACCTGCCCTTCTGGCTCTTTGAAAGATTGAAGCCAGCGTAAGGAGCTATGGTCTGTTCTGACAATAAATGGCTTGCCATATAGATAGTGCCGAAAATGTCTGGTGGCAACAACTAAAGCCAACATTTCCTTTCTTGTCACACAATAATGTCGCTCTGCCTTTGTCAATGTGCGACTCATATAGGCTACTACCTTCTCTTCGCCATCGCATTTAATGCTCAATAAAGCACCTATACCTGTATTGCTTGCATCTGTATCTAGAATAAAGCTATCTTCGGGTGAAGGAAATGCCAGAACAGGACTGGAATTAAGGCGTTTCTTTAGATCTTTGAAAGCTATTTCACAGGTTTGATCCCAGGTATACCGTTCACATTTTTGTGTAAGCTTGTAAAGAGGAGCAGCCACGGTTGCAAAACTTTTTATGAACCTACGGTAATATGAAGCAGTTCCTAGAAATGCCCGATGTTCCTCTATGTCTTTTGGTGCCGGCCACTCCTCAACAGCACGCACCTTCTGTGGGTCTGTTGAAATTCCCCGTCCTGAGATGGTGTGTCCCAAGAAATTGACTTGAGGCTGCATGAGCTGACACTTTGAAGACTTTAGTTTGAGCCCTGCTTCTCGCAAACGCGAGAATACTTCTTGAAGTCGAAGTAAATGTTCATTGAATGTTTTCCCATACACTATTACGTCATCTAGGTAAACCAGAGTGGACTTCCACTGCAACCCAGCTAAAATTAAGTCCATTATACGTTGGAAAGTACTAGGTCCATTGCATACACCGTATGGTAGGACTTTGAATTCATATAGCCCCCCTTCCCATGTTGAAAATGCGGTCTTTGGGCGATCCTTTGGGGCCACTTCACATTGCCAGTACCATGATGCCATATCTAGAGTACTGAACGATGTTGCACCTCCTAGTGAGTCCAGGAGATCGTCGATCCGTGGAAGAGGGTAAGCATCCTTTTGTGTTACTGCGTTTAACTTCCTGTAGTCCACGCAAAATCTTGTTGTTCCATCCTTTTTTTGCACAAGGACAATGGGAGAACTCCGTGGAGATGACGATGGCTGTATTATATCATCCGAGATCATGTCCTCCACTACCCGGCTCGCTTCTCCCCGCCGGTGTATTGGGAGACGTCTTGGTGGCTGCCTGACAGGAATAGCACTACCTGTTTCGATGTGATGATAAATATGATTAGTTCTCCCCAGGTCATTTGATCCCTTAGAGCAGATATCACTAAACTCGTTTAGTAAGCTGCTAAGTCTTTGGCGTTCTTCCTGGCCCAGTTTGCATTTATTCAAGTCAAAAATATATTCTACTCGTCCGTCACTCATGTCTCTTTTTCCAATTGTTGCAACTTGCATCTCTTTTGGTACTTCAAAGAACTTGCCTATTGTCGTGCCTGCCCGCAATGTAATAGGCGACGGACCTGGGTTAATCAGTCTAATTGGTAATTCTTTGTTCTGTATACATGCCAATACATGGGTAGCCATAACTCCATGCTTCTCCCTAAGGTTGTCCGAAGGCTCTAACAATCCAGTAACATTATCGTGAACTGCATTAACCGATCCACGAGTGAATGCCTCACTATATGATGGCACTATCATTGTTTTGTCCACAGCTACGTTCCACACGCTAGTTCCAGTCACATTATTCTTTTCTGGAACTGTTATTAACCCTACCACTGAGTCACCAAGCCTTAGCTCTGAGTTAGAGAGTAAAACATACCCCTGATTTTTAATGAGAAAATCTACTCCAAGAATGCACTGTTGGGTAATATTACACACGACTAAAAATCTGTGTAGCACTTGAGTACCACCAATCTTCACAGTCATTTCGACCTCTCCCTCAGTATTTATTGGATCTCCACTCGCGTTCACGATATAGGCTAATGTGGGTGCTACCGACATTTTAGACCGTCCTTTAACACTTTCCCACACATCTCTGCGTATTAGGGACACGGCGGCACCAGTGTCAATTAAAATACGAACAGCACAACCTTCTATATGTCCGTTCACGTATACTGCCCCGTCTGACTCTACACTCCATACCCCAAATGTGAGAGGGTACTTGTCAATATCCTCGCGGTCTGCGCTGACATGTGGGGATGCAGGACCAATCTCGCGCCCCTCACGCACGTGTGAACTTACCTCACAGCTACCATCCCCATGTGAATGCTGCTTAGCCAGCTGGCTTTCCGTAATCCTGGGTACATCCTCCTCGGGTGACTCGCGTTTACCGGTCTCTTGTGAAGTTTCCCCATTCGGCGCGCGTTTCGCGGTTCCGTGTGAAGACTCCTCGGCCATCGCGCGTTTCGCGGTCCCGTATGAAGTCCCGGCCAGCATGAACTCGTTCACACTGGCCGCTGGCCGTTTCCCTGAGGGCACTGTGCGCGTCGGTGGCTGTTTTCACCACACGCCCAACATCTCATTGATCGACCAGATGATGATTGTAATGGGCGTCGGTCACCCCGCTCTCATGATGCAGAAAGTGTTGTTGATAATTGCTGCATCGCTGTCGTCATGGCCTGAAGCGTCTTTTGTTCCTGAAGCAGCTTGCCCATATCTTGCAGTGTAAGACCCGCCACCATGCCCGGAGGATTGGTGGGCGTCTCATTACCACTTGTGTTGGTTGGTAGCGTCCTAGAACGTTCCACTTCAAGGGTAGATTCTGTTTCTACAGCAACAGTCATAGCTTCATCAAGCGTTTTAGGTCTAGACTGTCGCACAAATAAACGCAATTGCGGGTCATTCACCACCTCTATAAATTGGTCCTTGGCGAGAACATCTCTCACAGCCGCATCTAAATTTGGGAAAGCTTTGGCGGAAAGTCGGCGTAAATCCAGCCCAAGCGACGGGAGTGGTTCTGCGGGTGCATGACGTCGGTTACGAAACATGGCTTTAAAAAGTTCGTCTCCTTGCCCCGAGGCCAGAGCTTGTTTTAATCCATTTTTAACTTTGGAATATTGTTTTTGTTCTTCTTGGTCCAAAACAAGATACGACTGTAACGCTTTACCGGCCAAACTTGCCGCGAGATACGCGCACTTCGTTGCGTCATCCGACCAATTGTTCACTGTAGCCACTAACTCAAAATGAGCTATCCACTCGGACACGTCACTTTGACCGTCGAATGTTCGGGGCAATAATGTAGCGCTAGCCATTGTAGTTTAATATAACAAAATAAGTTTAATACGTACTGTCCGACCGCTGCCACCACTGTTACGGTTCTTACTTACTAATATATTATAAACTACAATATTACATTGAATTAATATTTATATACACGCCTATTAAATACCCTTGTCTTGAGTGCGCACACGTCCACTACAGTCTGGAAACACGCACTCTTATCTTTTCACTCTCAGTCCCGTTGCTCGACTGTCTCTTGTTACACCTGTCCAGTTTAGCCCTACACTCGGCCCGTTGGAATGTCCCCCACCCCCTTACTAATAGGGGTGGCCCAAGCCTGATGTCTGTGCAGGGCTGGCCCGAGCATGGGCTCGCTCGCTACACATACAATGGTTAAAATTAATTTTAGTAATATTCTCTCTCGCCAAAGCCGAAAAACCACTAACATGACCCAACATAGCCGGAGCTCCATCAACAGACACAGCAATGCAGTCTTCCCACTTTAAACTAACGCTATTAACTTTATTGGCGACATCAATTCCACGAGATCGGAACTCGAGATAAGAACAAAATAGCATTTCCTCTTCAATTGCATGTAAACCTTTCTAGCGAACATACAGCATCAGCTGCAACTTAATACTGACATCTGTAGTCTCATCAAGCTGAATAGCAAAGCATTACTCTCTTTTATTGAAGAAATATCTTGTTCCCTCACATTTTCTTTCATAACTTTTGCAGACAAGGGCACTGAATTTAGTTTAATGGCTTCTTTCTGACCACACATAACCTCTGCCATTTTCAAAGCAGCTGGTTTAACCAATTTGTCACCAATAGTATATGTTTTCTTCTTTCGAGCAATCAACCAGACCACCTCAAAGCAAGCCTTTGATGGTGAACGTTGATCGAATGTGCCTCTCAAGTTGCTGTCCACTCTTTGTCTTTTGACAAACATTTCCAAATTTACAAAGTATTCCCGCGTTTTGGAAGACAGACTTCTGTGTAAATTATCCAAGTGTTTCTTCAATTGAATCTTTTTGAAAAATTCTGCAGTCAGTACTTTCAAACATACAACACACTGTGGTTTCATTATTTCTTTGTCTTCTATTTGTGTAAACCCATAGTTGAGGAACTCTTTTTGGTATATTTCTTTTCTAGTTGATGTCATCTGAAGGATAAAAAAAGACAAAAGTTTTAACCCTTCATAACACGCGGTTTTTTATAGCTATATGAGGCCACGTGTAAATTGGAGGAAACCTCCACATGTACAATATGTGTAAGTCATTACTCTATAATCGGCAAACAATTTTTTTTGCAAATTTAAAATACTCTATAAAAATGATTTTATTTTAAATTACGATAGAAAAAAAATCGATATAAAAGAAACTGTAAATACTTCTGCTCTCCACTCCACAACATGTCGGGTGCATTTTCCCAATACACTGGCCAGATGCATCGCTGGTCTCGATAGAAAAACTCATTCGTACTCGTATTGCACATGAACTATAATAAGAAATTACCGATTCATTGTTACAAGATCAAATTACTACTACTACTGCACATAAATCATTATTATTAGCGCCGCGTCTTACTACCCGTTCGGGTTGTACGCACTTACGCTAATGTGTAATGGTAGGGTGATTGTGAGATGAAATGGAGGACCTACAGTTTAACGTGGGATCCGAACCACGGTGGAGGCCTGGCATTCCTCACATTCACAAGTTGTGATTAATACACGTCTTGTCAGAGATGAAGGAAGGGTTTGGCAATCAGATAAATCTGTGCCGGGACCGAGGATTGAACCCCGGACCCCCAGCACAGAAGTCTGACACCTTACCATTAGACCACAAGGTCAACTTGCACATAAATGATTTTGCATCGGTTTCACGAAAAAAGTGATTTCTCTGCTTATTAAATTAATAATGAATGGATTAATTAATTAATTTTAAATAGTAAATCCTTGCTAACAAAACACTATCTTACCTTGATCGTTGGATATATAAAAGACATGCGCTTTTTCTGGCTTCCGATCAACAACTAACCAGAAAAATGTATCTCTTAACAAGGAACGCGCTTTTTATAAAATTCCTCATTACTCCCAAGAATTTAATTTTACCCCATTTGGGGTAATTTACCCCGGTTCGCCGACCCCTGATCTAGACACTCCCACCTACGACCAATAAAAAGTTTTAAGGGATGCCGTTATTTAATAGGTGGTTCACAAAAAACTAAAGTACGAGACTCTAGGACGAATCATTAGCGAATATACCGGTCTTAGACCAAAATTCTACTCTTTCGATATTCTAGGAGACCTCAAAGCAAAAGATGTCAAGAATATCCCATTAAGAACGCTTTCAATAAATGGTTACCACAATTTTCTCAACAACGAGACAATCGTGATGTGAGAAGTCCACTCAATAAGAGTGGTTGGTTTCAGAGTATACACTAATAATTGAATAGAGTAGCCTTATACTCAATCGATGATAAAAGGTACATTATACCCAGTACAGTTAATACCTTACCCTGGTTCAATACGCTAGAAGGCATCACAATAAGCTCCCTTTTGAGTGAACTTTTATAAATATGATGAAGACACCAATCTCACTGAATAGCGAAGAAGATGAAAAAAAGACTTGCAATGTTGAAGAATTAATTTATACATAAAGACAATGACTATGGAAAAAAAGACTAACAATGTTGAAGATTTAGTTTATTAATAAAGACAATGACTATAATAAAAGACTACCAGTTTTGAAGATTTAATTTATTAATAAAGACAATGACTTGTTGTGTGTGTGTTTGTGTTTTTTGTGTTGTGTTTGTTTGTGTTTGTGTTTGTGTTTGTGTTTGTTTTGTGTTTGTGTTTGTGTTGTGTTGTGTTTGTGTTTGTGTTGTGTGTTTTGTGGTTTTTGTTTGTTTGTGTGTTTTTTGTGTGTTTTGTGTGTTTTTGTGTTTTTGTGTGTTTTTGTGTGTTTTTGTGTGTTTTTGTGTGTTTTTGTGTGTTTTGTGTGTTTTTGTGTGTTTGTTGTGTTTTTGTGTGTTTTTGTGTGTTTTTGTGTGTTTTTGTGTGTTTTTGTGTGTTTTTGTGTGTGTTTTGTGTGTTTTGTGTGTTTTGTGTGTTTTTGTGTGTTTTGTGTGTTTTGTGTGTGTTTGTGTGTGTTTTGTGTGTGTTTGTGTGTTTGTGTGTTTTGTGTGTTTTGTGTTTGTGTTTGTGTGTGTTTGTGTGTTTGTGTGTGTGTGTGTTTTGTGTTTGTGTGTGTGTGTGTTTTGTGTGTGTGTGTGTGTTTGTGTTGTGTGTGTGTGTGTGTTTTGTGTGTGTGTGTGGTTTTGTGTTGTGTGTGTGTGTTGTGTGTGTTGTGTTTGTGTGTGTGTGTGTGTGTTGTGTTTTTGTGTGTGTGTTTGTGTTTTTGTGTTTGTGTTTTTGTGTGTTTGTGTTTTTGTGTGTTTGTGTGTTTGTGTTTTGTGTTTTTGTGTTTGTGTGTTTGTGTTTTTGTGTTTTTGTGTTTGTGTTTTTGTGTTTGTGTGTGTTTGTGTGTTTGTGTGTGTGTTTGTGTGTTTGTGTGTGTGTTTGTGTGTTTGTGTGTGTGTGTGTGTGTGTGTGTTTGTGTGTTTGTGTGTTTGTGTGTTGTGTGTTTTGTGTTTGTGTGTGTGTGTGTGTGTGTGTGTTCTTAAATGTTCTATATACTGTATATTCATCTGCTATATATTAGACAATTCTTTTATATTATTTTGCTCCAAAAGTTAATTAACTGTAAAAACAAAATTGTCTGTTTTGAAATAAAACACCTCAACATTACTTTTATTAATTAATTAAAAACTAATTAATCCTTCTTAAACTCTAAATATTATTAAATAGTCGAGTTTCAAATGTTATTATTTACCCTAACAGATTAATTTTATCTAACATGCTAGTTTAAAAAATGTAAATATTATCTACATATTAGAGGTATAAAGCGTTAGTTTATCTAGATTTTATCTAAGTTATAGTTTGAAAGGTCTTAAATATTATCTATGCCCTAGCTGTTTAAATGCATGCAAACAAATATGAATAAATTTAAAACAGATCCTAGAATGATCTATGATGATGTGAACAAACTCTTTATATTATCATTAAATCTAGATTCACCTGTCATTATATATTACGATACACTTTGTCAACAATCTCAGGCTTGCACTGTCTGTTCAAATACTGTTTAGGCAGTACTGTAATTATTGGGGCACTTGAGTACCTTGCGTAGGGTTTTGCGCTTTTTTGGGGAGGTACAGCCGAGATCCTCCAACTCGTAAAAGCTGTACTCGTCACTATTGGTTACTCTGGGGCCTATATTCTCTGTTCCTTTAAAATCGAGTGTAGCTTCCTTCTCTAGATGCCTATCAATCCGTGAACTGAGTTCCGACTAGGGTCTATCCTCACTCTGCCAAGACAGCACACGATGATGTCTATTCACCACATCTACGTTCCTTTTACTCCTTGCCGTAGGAATCCGTCTTGAACGTTATTCATGTTATCATACCATCCATGAGAGTATCTTCCTGACGGCTAACGTCAGACACGACGATGGATGCGTAATATTTGAATGCGATACAGCTTAGTAGTGGTAAGGGAATGCGTGTTCCACAGTACGAAGTCTGGAAATTAGCATAGTCCTCGTACATTTTAATGAAGGGAGCATGGTTAGAGTCCAAGTTCATATCCTCAAGAGTGCATGACTGAATTCAGATAGAGATCGGCATAGATTGCACAGGCTTTTATATGAAGCCGTAATATTTTTACGTCCTGACTGAAAATCGAAAGTGATGAAACAAGATGTTTCCAGCAAATTCGATGTTTTCGTAGTCCAATCATGCTGATTAGAGGTAGGTACTTTTGGATACTCGTGAAATTCCCATTTACAGAAAGATGGATCGATGGCTCATCCACTCTTGATGAACTTTAGCAGATTGAGTCGATTCAAATCATCCGTTTTGATATGTAATGAGCCAAGACATTTTACTCAGTTTGGTTTTAGAAAGTGTCTACATCAGCAGCACTGACAAGCTGTAAAGCGTTATTGTCTGTAGTCGAGCGAAGAAGCGCAAGTTATTTCTTAGCATTGACGGGAATAGTCTTCGACGAATCCTAAAACGAAACGTAAAAGGATGCATATGTCAAAGATACCTCTTATAAAATGTACACCTACTTCTTTATGTCTCCATCCTGCGTTTTACAGGTACGTTCCCCCCCACTCCTTATCGATAGATATTTCTTGATCTGAGTTGAAATGCCTACATCTCTCGATTGAAATCTCCACCCCATTGATCCTGGAGGTGATTCTCGAGAAGGCAAAGTATCTCGTTATTGTCTCTTCATGAAGTACTTCTTTCAGCTCCATTATTCAATAAAAGTATTCCTTTGATATGTAGGAAAGAACGATGCGGCAGTATGAATAATCCTTGCTGGATAGCTATCCTAAGCTCGTATCTGTTAGTTAAAGGACTTGGAATATAAGAGGATTGGGGATTATTTTGGAAACTGGTCAAAACAGTATCGAAAGTGGCAGGGTCTTGGTTATCTCTCTATATATAAAAGCGAAAGCCCTGACTGACTGACTGACTGATTGATTAACTCACTCACTCACTCACTCACTCACTCACTCACTCACTCACTCACCACTAATTTTCCCACTTCCTACTAAGCTAGAGGGCTGAAATTTGCCATAGGTGTTCCTTATAAGCTAATTAGGAAAAGTAAAAGTGTATCATTCTGATGTTTTGTGATTAAGGGGGTGAAATTGGGGTAACTACCCTAATCAACAATATTGCTTTAAACTCTTTTTAAGCGCTTGTAGGGTAATAATCCAATACGTTTGTTCTAATAATGCCTTCGAAAAAATATAGCAATTATTTTCAACCCCGTAGATGCTTCTTAGGGGTGGGAAAAAATGAATACAGACGATTAATTAAAATATGTAATTACGTTTTAATATGCAACTCCAAGAGACTGTAGAAGTTTGTAGTTTATATTTTGCTGAATTCTGTGGTGTTTGTAGTTTCTGTGTGAGTGAGAGGGCCCGGTCCGGGGTGGTGTGTGGTGGTGGGGAGTGGTGGGAGGGGTGGAGATACCTGGACAGCCGCGCTCAGCTGATAACGCCCCAGGTAGTAGGCAAGGGGGCCTGCAGAAAATAAAGCTCCCCTTGAGAAACGATACATGTTCACCTCCTCGCGGTGTTTCTCGGGTAACGCTAAGAACCATTCCATTAAGCTTCAAATGAAAATTCCTAATTTTCATACCAAAATAAATAGTAACACAATATCCCGTGTGAAGAACGGGGGGATTCAGCTAGTTTAGTATATCGAAAGCGTCATCCATTATTTTTTTAGCGAGTAACTTAATCGTCGTAAATAGAGTTTATTGCCAGATGTTATTGATTTTACTGATATTTGATCTATGTTTTAAGGAAGAGGACGAAGTCTTGTTTTATCTAGTACGAGTCCCATCACCGACTAGTTTCAAGTGCAGGCGTAGTGGTATGGTGCAGTATCTAAAGTTGATTATATTTACTTGTTCGTCTACGAGTCGTACTGAGATAAATTCTATGACTAGTTTCGTTACTGGAAGGTAAATGATTTTGTTCGGTCTTTCTACTATCTTTTAGCCCGGAGGGGAACAAATGCTGAACTCGTGGAAGGTGTAATGTTGAACTCGTGGAAGGTGTAATGTTGAACTCGTGGAAGGTGTAATGCTGAACTCGTGGAAGGTGTAATGCTGAACTCGTGGAAGGTGTGACTAGGTTCTCTGCTGACGTAAGATCCACTAGCAAGAGTAAATTCGACACAGATCACATTCACGTGTAAGAAATTCACAGTATTTGTTGAGATGTGTTTTCTTCCTCGCTGTAATGTTCGAAACCTAGCAGAGATGCGAACATACTTGAGCGACCAACTAAAGTCTATAAACTTATTGCAAATGATGTAACTCTTGGGTCACCGATAATGGGGAGTTTCACATCACTTGAGACTTCTCGCCTAAAGTATCGATTCAAAGCTCCAAGCTCATAAGTACCCTAAGAAACAATATATTAATTCCCTCCGCAATAAAATTTATTATTACGTGTGCTATTGTTAGGTATGGAATTGCGCGTCGGTAGATCGATCAGTATAAAAAACATTGTTCATAACGATTTTCTTTTCCCAGCAGGTTATGCGGAAAGTAACTTTCCGTCCGATTCGAACTTTGACCCGACGTTGTGTCATAGACATGTTAACCAAAATCGATCATAAGTGCGAATATTTAATTAACGTTAGACAAAGATGTCCACAGTATACAGTATTATCCTTTTGATACCGTTTATGATTATAGACGATCGTTATTCCTCAGATATATTGTGTAAGTTCAAGCGGTAGTCTTAGATCACTGATACTGTGTAATATTCAACACATCCTCCGTGTTTTTATACACCACCAATGCGTATCCTTACCACTATCTCTATCGAGATTGGCAATAGGACACTCGTCCTTCTTTGGTAATCTAGTAAATAAAGCGTCACTTTTGAGAACCCCTCTAAAGAATTTAATTTTTAATGCTTGAGCATACGTCTTGTACATATGTTTCGATACGGGCTCATCCAAGTAGCGCTTTAATCAATTCTTTGAATACAGACATAGATACATTCCTTTTCCCATGGCAATAATCTCGAACATACTATACTCTGAGCCTCAACAATATGCTTTTTGTTAGCCTTAGCACTTTGCACGGCTTTCGTGATTCCAGCAGCACTTCCTGTGACATCTCCTAATGCGACTATCAGAAGGAGTATTGGTAGGAGCCCTCCTTTTTTATTCTTCCTCTTCTTCTTACGACGAGTATCAATGCGTCTTTGACGACGACGTCCTTTTGTTAGACCACCAACCCATCTTAACCTGAGCTTTAATCGTGTTCGCTACAGAACAAGCAGTAGCTTTCTCTCTCTCTCCCAACATTGAAACGGGGGCAAGCACTCTTTTCCAAGCTTTCTCTGCACGTTCACGATCTTCAATCTGAAGTCCAGACAAATCTTTAGCTTTAGAGTTAGCGATATTGTGTGCTCTTTCCAGGTTCTGGAGACAGTCTCAGACATTTAATCGTGAAACATTTTGTCTCAGGCCACACTATATGGCATTGTAAAATATTAGTTGCTAGATACAGTAGCCCCATGGCTTCTTTGGTGCTGACTGACAGCTGACAGCTCTGAAAAGTTACCAGCCCAAATTATGTATCCCTACGCTGAACCATATGATCTGGAAAAACATGTGTTTAGCAGCTGTCACTTCTGACAGTCAACATTTAGGTATATACCTAAATGTTGACTGTCAGAAGTCAGCTGTGAGCTGTCAGTCAGCACCAAAGAAGCCATGGTTCTACTTTATGTAGCATGAGGACGTTCCATGCTCCAATTCTTACCCTCTCCTTCCTCTCTACCTTAGCTTATTCTACTTTCCTTCTATTTGCCATGGTACATTTCTTCGCCCCATTCACGCTTTGATCCTTGGTTGGCTTGATTGACCTTATGTCCTGTTTGAGTTGGGCTATTGGCCCCTCCTGTATGCCCTTTGTAAAGGTTAATGTGTCTTTAATAGTGTGTTTTTATTGATTTCAGTCACTGGACTCGACTCGGCGGATGCTGGCGCTATGTGAGGAGGTAAGTGTCCACACGTCAAAATACATTATTTGATTGATTGTCAGTGGCTGGACGCCACCATGACGCCGAGATGGACTGCGCCTAGTATGATTTTAAAACTAAAAACATTATACATATATAGCAAAATAGTCACTGGTGGCCGGATTAAATACATTTTCCAATAAATATTTTCAAATTTGTTTAGATATAAAATAATTATTAAAATAATTCATTCCAAAGTACAGTCGACTGCGCTTAAGATTAAGATATTTCATTCACTATGCCCAAAGTTTACTAAAATTGAAATGTTCCCCCATTTAACTTTACGTGAGAAGTTTTATGACAATCAAAACTAAGAATCATAAACTGAATCGTTATAACTTAATATTTCACATAGATAAATTCTTTATTTTTAATCAAATTATAATTGATATTTTGTAGCATTTCCTGGAGTGACACATCATCCTCTCCCTCAAAAGTCACAATGTGCCTAAAGTAGCTGTGTAAAGTGACCATTGGCACATTTATTTACGCCTTTTTGGCAGGACATTGAGCGCTACATTCTGACTTGATTCCATGGCTTGGATTTTGTGGAGCATTCGCCCACTCTGTCAAACTTATATAGCGAAGAAGCCTGTTGTTTATATTTCCTTGATGCACCGTGGTATGAAACTTAAGACCATTGGGAGAATGCCGTGGCTGTCTGTGCTCAGATTTTAGTCCCCTTCTCATACCGCTTCATGTGCTACCAAAATAGCAACTGTTTTCTTCAAGTCTTAATTAAGTTCAAACAACAAAAAGGTTTGTTTTAAAAAAATAATCCCCATGCTAAAAACACATTTTTCTTTGAAGTTCCAGTTTTTAGGTTCACCACAACCAGAGTTTAGTAGCCATTATAAACGAAAGTTAAAAATAAAAATAACAAAATCTATGTGGATTGAGACAAATTAAATGTGCTCATTATAGCCGAATGTCCACCATGACTGAGCCCACTAAATTCATAGTTGGCTGTGTTTGTGATTGATTGCTTCTGGGCACATAATAATTATAACACAATGCACACACACATATATTATAAAAATACTTATTTTAAATTCTGAAATTAAATATTTAATTTATGCTCCACATAATTAATTATACACTAGTCAATATGGTTTTTATCTCCAGAAATATTTTGTCTCTTTTTAGTCCATTTTTGTGTGTAGATCTCTGTAGTACGATACAAATATCACATCTCAATTTTTTTTATATTTATAAGGTTTTTTTGTTCACACATAATACATGTTTTTACTACCTTTATAGTGAAGGGAATATAACCCTGATCTATCATATGACCTATAGTAATACATTTACAACGAAAACTTTGAGGAATTCCTTGGTGCCCAGTTTTAGCAACTTACTTGGAATGGGAACCAAAATAACATTATATCGATAATGCAGAGAAGTGTATTCAGCTATTTCACTATGGAGAACAATATGTGAAGAATTTAATAGTCTTATGAAAAAAATTAGGCATTGAACAAAGGTTAAATGAAGGGCACATATTTTTTGAGGTGTTGAAATTAAGTTTGAAAGCAGTTCTGCTACATAATTATTCTGGAAATAAATATCGATCAGTTCCTTTATTGGGACTTGAAAGAAACATCTCGAAGTATGTTGAAGATTCTGAATGCAGGGTAGTACCAATACTGCTCTTGGAATGTATGTGGGGCTCTTAAGGTTATTGGAATATTTACGGGTCTACAGGGAGGTTTCATGAAATATGGTTTTTACTATGTTTTTGGGACAATCAGGTAACATAAAAGCACTGAAGAAGTAATTGTAAATATGTTCCACTGGTTGAACCAGATAAATGCTATTTTACACTTTAACATAATTATACAGCTTGATTTGAGGAAGAATTATTTTTAGGCCTAAGACAAAATAGGAAGTGAATTCACCCATTTCACAGAAGTTTTCTCAATAAAACAGATGTTAAACCTAATTGTCATTGGTTCCCATTATGAAATATCCATTAGCGCCAAAGCCACAGGATACTGAACAGAGTTCAAAGCAGTTGTGCATGAATTTCTTGGAAAAAGAGAGAAGACAATTATGAGACTCTAATCAACTTGGCGCGTACAATGCTATAAATATATGAGACACCAAATGTAATTTTATACCTTCGCGTTTGGGTTTTTAGACTGATAATTTGGGAGCTGTGAGGAATGAGCCAGGGGAACGCCCTCATAAGGACATATCCATTACGTAAAAGAGTTATCAAGGTCTTTGGGACACTGCCATGATGGCAGATATTTCTTGGTTTTTTTAAGAGGGAATGCAAAATGTACTATTAGGAAAAAATAACCTTGACAATAATTTTAATTATATAGAATGCAAATATTACCTATACAATAACTTAATATATAACTATAGTATTTTAACATTAAAAAAGTTCACGATGAAGATTATATAATATAATTGTATGGTAATAAAAATTGGAAATTCATTGACATTTTTAACTAGAATAAATCTTTTTAATTTAAACATGATACAAAAAAATTAATGGAATTTTTGAAATCAGCACATCAATTTTTTTTTAATCAGATATTATGTTGTGGAGGTATGAATTTTTTTTTTTGTTTACTTGTTTATTTGTGTGGCTCGTTGCCAAGTAAGCATTCATCAGCGGATATGTGATAGCTTACACCTGGGAGTATGTCTTCCTGTGGTACAGGACCACTTGTATAATACATAGTTGTGTGTAACTGTTGGTAGCATATGAGTCGATGTGGGCATTCCTCTTGAAATCTTTTATTAAAATAAAAAGTTATTATTACAACACAAATGAAACATTTAAAAAAAGTCACAATCATTAGTTTTATGATGTTTTATGATCTGGTCCACTTAACATATTAACTAATCAGAATTAAAAATACTTAAACTTTATGTAAAATATACAAACAAAAACCTATTTTTTTGCGAAGTGTATGTGCACTGCAACCCATCTCGGCGTTGACATGCTCCTGTTTTGTGTCCACTCTTTGCAAGTCTCTTGTTTCCTGTGCTGTCTCTTTCTCTCTCGGAACTCACTCCGTGTGTTTGTCATGTCATGTTTGCTAGGAATGTTATGTTGGCACAACCAGTGGTACCAACCACACTTTGGTGTCGTCTGCACGGGCGCCTCGTGGCATGGACCAAACAAATAAACTGTTTTTGTCATTTGTTTTGGTTAATTTGTTTTTATTGTGTTTCTAATATCTCTGTCACTCTTTTATCTCTTACAGGCCTGCCGAAATAAACATTGCTCTAGCTGCACACTCTATGGGAGTGCATTCGAAATACAATTCTAGAACAATTATCTAAGATTTCACTTTTTGTAATATGCTTTAAATTTTTTTTCTTCTTTTCAGAAAATGGCATTCTTCTTTAAAACGATCTCATTTCTGGTTTGAATGTAGTTTTACTATTTAAATATAATTTTGTTGCTGTATATCATCAAGGATGAAAGTTGATGACCAAAATGGGGTTATGTGATGAACGAAGGTAGTAACTGCCAAACTGGAGGATGTCAATGTTACAATGATAATTATATTCTCAATATGACCTAACCATTTCCAGTGTTGTTTGCTACACTCATGCCAGCTCTCGTTAATATAACCACTTTATATCTTTGATGATATTGTTTACAAATACTTTTATATATTATTGTATTTAAAATGTTCTTTGGCTTCATAATCCAACTGATTTCAATTTGAAAAACTATAGTTTTTAAATTAAAAAATAATAATTGGTCCAAAGTTATTTCAGTTGATACATAAAATTCTTGGTTCCAGTTTTCAGATATGATTTTATTTTATTTACAAACACAATAATTCTCAGGTTACATGAAAAATATCAATTAAAGTGTTTATTATTGGTTTATATAGTAATACTAATTCTACCAGTTACAAACAGCCCAGAACATTTAAAATTCAACTTTTCAGCTGCAGATATTGGTAAAATTAATATAAAATGTTATATTAAAAGGTAGACAAGGCAATCAGATGAGTCCAAAATACATTTGCATTTGGATACACTCATACATTTTATTGTAAATAAATCAATGCAATTTTGTAAGAATATGTAAAACATATTTTGGACTTATTTTCTTTATTGAATGCGACACTGGCTCCATTGATCGATGGTAAAGTGGTCAGTTGTACACAAGTTCACTTTTGTCAGTAAACATTTCTCAAAGTATTAACTTTAACAGTGAAATTATCTGAAATATAGCAATATTGATTTGCAAGTGATCAGCCGGTCTAGTGTGGGGGAGTAATGTATAATCTCTGCACTGAAAATAATAATTATCATTAAAGATAATCTCCTTAGACCATTCAAATCTTGACACACTAATTAGGTACAGTACCTATACAGAGAATTTAATTATTATATCTTGACATTCAACTTAATTAGGTACAGTACCTATACAGAGAATTTAAAGTTATTTTGGTGGAGTTTAACATAATTACTGATAGAACACTTAGTAAAAATCATTGGTATATTTATTGGAGTTGTTTCATTGCAGTTATTATAGCTAGATAATATAAAACAACTATCTCTTTGCAAATGTGCTGCAAAATATAACTTAAGGTTGCATCAATAATATTTTGATTAAAAAAACTCTTTATCTAATGAATATTAATATAATGACCAATGAATATTAATATAATGACCAATTATGAATGAAAGAATTAGTTTATATTGTTGAGCCTTTGTTTATGTAGCAACATGAAATGAATGATGAAAACTGACCTATGGGACTGACATGGTACCCTCGATGTAACTACTTAATTGTACTTGTGTACAAGCAAGCCAGTAAGCCAGTGCGTGTGTGTAAGGCCGTGTGTGAGAGTGATAAGAGTTCTGAAGAATCGAGGAATCTCGTGGTATATAAAAACCTCGAGGTAAGGCCAAGTGTTGTACAGCAACTACAGAACAAACCCCATGTTTGCTGCATGTCTTGTCAGTCTGTGTGTTACTGTGGCCACCTTCATTTATGTTACTTTTTACTAGTTCATTGAAAAAGAAGGTGCATAAAAAGTTTTTTTTTTTGCATCAACATATTTGTTTGGAAATTAAATAAATGTAAAACAGAACTGCATGGAAAATAAAGTGTTGATGATGGCCACAGGAAAAAAAAAACTGTACATTTTTGGGAAGACAAAATAAAACGGTAAAAACCAGTGGATCTACTATGAAATGAAAGTTTTGTCAATTTTTTTTGTCTCCCCTCAAAAAGTGCCCCCTGATCTCCTTGTTTTGCCCAGCCCCCATGACCTCTACACTCTCTCTATGCTTTATCTCTCTCTGTGCCAGCTCGCTGCTTATTACTGTGTATCTACTTGATGTTTGTTGTGCCTCTCTATTCTGTGTAGGTGTTTTTTGATTCTATTCCACCTGTCTAGTGGCTGTGTATATTTGGTTTATTTTTCTGTTTGTTTATACTTCTCTGTGCAGCAGTACTTATGTCTTGTTGACTGTGCGTGCGATGATCGATCGATGTGTTCATCGGAAGGTTTCCGTGTCCAGCTGCATGTACACTTCAACTAACATATAATATAATCCCAGCAGGTCATCTCTTTGTGTTTGGCTCTTACTAACACTCGACACAAATTTACACTCAGAATTATAACTATTTTTTCACAAAAAAATAACTTTTTTTTTTTTACAAAAAATGTGTTTTACAACTTATTGTGTAAGTAAAGCGTCCATTTCCATAGTTTATTTCAACACCATCGTTCATTGTATAAAAGTTATTGATACATAAATCAAATTAATTTAATTAATCATGGAGTAGATAGATATTAACTCAATTATTTTCCCCTTGTTAATTGACCAAACATGGAAGTCTTATCACATTTCTCTTCATTTTCAAACATAAATTTGATTTAATTATTTCTTAATACTAAATAGATGTACCAAGATATAAAGATTGACTAGGCTACAAAAATCATTCAAAAGGCAAAAAATCCAAATACATGCACTTAAAAACATATATTATGTAAAAACAAACACTGATGTAAGTGAAGTCTTGAGAGGAGGAGTAGATTCAGTGTTACCAATCGACTCTTCGGTGCCAACTGAAACTCATATCACAGTTTAGTTGTATGAGTAGAGCAAATATATACAATTTGCAAAAAATAAATAGAATGGTGCAACAAACATACACCTTCTTTCTCTTTTATCTTAAAATAAAAACATTTACCAAAAATTCGCAAGATTTGCAAGAAAAAAATGTATTGTTACCGAAACACTACCTATACCAAATTTCATAAAATAAATAATATTCACTGTCGTAAAAACATCATGAATAGATGAACATCTTTGTCCACCAAAGGGCATAATCATTAATTTCGTATGTTTTATATATATATATATTTGATTATATCTCAGAAACTATTGGTTTTATAAAAATATATACCCGAATAAAATATTTTTATTTTTAATGGTACTAAAACTAATAATGATAAGTTATCTCGGATGTCACATAGTTGCGGAGATAAATCAAAATAGGGAATTTCTGCTTCTCTAAACTTTAAGGCCATTTTCATTGAAAAAGAACTTTCCATTTGTTTTGTAGTTTTAATCAGTGCCTAGATACAAATTTTAATAAAAAAAAATATTGGAAATTGAGAAAAATGATTTTATATCTTTTTACCCTTCAATAGACTACAATAGTAGATTTCATAGATTTCAGGGTTAGATATCTAATTATAAAATCCCAAAGGGGAAACTTTATGAAAATCCTAGATAGCATGTTTTAGTCTGAACGGTAAAATGGTTTCGGCTCTATTTCGAGATACACACATACAAAGATGTCTTTTCGGTTTTAGGGGGTCATAAAATGTCGTCATTTATCAAAACATTTAATTTGATTTTTTGAATGATTACAAATCTTTGCCCTCTAACAGGTCTAGATAAAATAAATACACTTATATATAAATTATAAACTTATAAATAAAAGATAAAAATACTTTCAAAATGTGTTTTTTATTAAGTTTAATCTTGAGATTTGTTCCCTATTAAACAGGACATGACAAAGACTTTATAAAAACAAACATATAGTCTAAAATAAGTTAAACCAAAATATATATAATTATAAATAAATTTTAAATAAAATTAAATTTGTATTATATTTCCAAAAACATTCTATTTATATTAAAACACTAATCTAGTTTAAATATGTATTGATAATTATTCAAATATTTTTTTTTAAAAATTTCTGAACTTTAATTAAAACATTCTCAGTTTGGGTTTTATTTGGCCACAGATCCCCTAACACCCATCTAATGTATATATAGATGATGTTGCATTTGGCTGAATGAGTATTGCATTAGGACATTTTCTCTTTATATATTTTATTATTAGAAAGATTTTTAAGAGCTCAACTTTTTTTTTCTCTCTCTCCTCAAAGTAGAATTAATTTGAAGTATTCTATATTTATAAGTTTGGAATAATATATACATTGCATCAAACTTTGGCAGGCTATTCCTTGGGTGAAAATAGAATAATTCACATCAGCAATCTAGGGTCCATCTTGGATATTAAGGGCGGTATACACCCCTAAAGATAGAGCTAAAAACGACTGTTGTGTGAAATATTATGAAAACTGCTTAGTGTATTGCAACGAATCTTGGTATACTACTTATTGAAACCTTGATCATTAATAAACCAACTGTTCTGTTACCGTTCCCACCCCCATCATGTTAAAAAGGGGGGGTTGTAACACTTTTTTCTGCAATAAAATATATCAGTGTAAGTATTACCCATTTTGTCTTAAGATTACAAAACATGGAGTAAAAATTAACAAAAAAGGTATCTTGAAGAAACTGTCTAGCTTTCCTCGTTTCCAAGATAATCACACAAGTTTGAGCTCAGAGACAAGTGTAAATATCTGCCAGTATAGCTGTGTTAATTCGCATTGCAGTCGTTTAGCTAGTTTTACCAGCACGTGTGACTATGTATCACGTACATTTTGTAGACAAGGCTGGTTTGTGTGTTATGATGGAGAAACTCTGATACTTTTCCTTCTTCATACGCTACAATTTGTTGCTATTTATTACATTAGTGAGTTATGCTCACAAAGTTCACAATTGGGTGGGATTTTATTCATTACACTCACTGGAGTATTGAAAGCAAAATTAAGAAATACTAATTGTAGCTATAGCATGTTTTAGTTCCTATATTCAAAAGCAGATTCATAGCAAATGTTCAAAATGGCTGCCCCTAAAGTCATTGCAATAATTGAGGTGGCGTGTCAATGACTGGCATACTCTTTCGAAAACACTGGGGTTTCTTAAACCTTATCACATGCAGCACCTAACCTGGCTAACAGGTCTTCCTCGGATTCAAGGCTGTCTCTGTCTCGTACACCAAAGCTTTGACAAAGCCCCACAGAAAGAAGTATAATGGATTTAAGGTCAGGAGAGCGTGGTGGCAGCGCAACAGGCCCACCTCGTCCTATTCATCAGGCGGGAAATAGAGTGTTGAGGTAGTCACGAACAGCTTTGTGAAATGAGGTGGGGTACCTTCGTGTTGTAGCCACATTCGTTGTCGAACGGATAACGGTACATTCTCGAGGAGCTGTGGCAATGCAAATGTCAGAAATTGGCAGTAGATATGGCCTAGTCAAGCGTTGTGGCATCAGGTAAGGGCCAATGAGATAGTTACCCACAATTCCCGCTCAGATGTTGACAGAAAATATATGCTGGTTGCCCACGATGACAGTTGCATGAGGGTTCACGTCATTCCTAATGTGACTATTTGTACTATTAAAATAGCCGTCTCTGGTGAATGTTGCCTCATCGGAAAATAAGACTATAGTGTAGAAATCAGGAACCACTCCGCACTGCTGCAGAAAGCAGTCGAGAAATCATGTCGAGGAGCGTAATCTGCTGGCCCCAATGTATGCGGCTTTTGCATGTGGTACGGATGCAGCAGCTGATCATGCATGACACGCCATACTGTGGAATGGAACACATTCGTTCGGTGTGCAATGGCACATGTGTTTGTTGATGCGTTATCATCCACATAATTCAGTACCTCTTCTTCGACAATTGAAGTGTGAACATTCCTCGGGTGACCAGATCCCTCTCGTAGCTTAAATGTACCCGTTTCACGAAGCCGCTGAGTGACATCGGTGAAGGTCCGGTGATAAGGTTGGCGTCATGCAGGATATCTATCGTGGTAAAACCGTGCAGCTGCCCTTGCGTTTCCTCTAGCTTCACTGTACAGCATGACCATGTCTGTCATTTCTGCGTTTGTGTACTTTGCCATTTGACTAGTAATGCGCGCAACATGCAGTGAAGTCGTGTGGACTGATGCAGTCTGCTTGTGGATGGAGGTGAAGATAGTGATAATAAGACTAGGGGAAAGGGGGACGTAGTAACACAGTTATACTGGCTCCTTACCTGGAAGTTAAAAACTTTTCTCTGAGCTCAAACTTGTGTGATTATCTCGGAAATAGGGGAAAGCTAGACAGTTTCTCCAAGACACCTTTTTTTGTTAATTTTTAGTCCATGTTTTGTAATCTTAAGACAAAATTGGTAATACTTATTCTGACATAGTTTAATTGCAGAAAAAAGTGTTTCAGCCCCCCCCTTTTTTACATGAGGGGGTGGGTAATGGTAACAGAACATTTTGTTTATTAGTGATCAAGGTTTCAATAAGTAGTATACCAAGATTCGTTGAAATACCTAAGCAGTTTTCATAATATTTCACACAACAGTCGTTTTTTAGCTCTATCTTTAGGGGTGTATACAGCCCTTAATATCCAAGATGGACCCTAGGTTACTGATGTGAATTACTCTATTTTCACCCAAGGAATAGCCTGCCAAAGTTTGATACAATGTTTTAGATACACGTTGTATATATAAAGTTTTGACTAAGTACATTTTTTAAATACCATACTTTAAAGTGTGTGCTAAACTCACATTAAGAACAGGTTACCATTTGTTTGTAGGTCTTTAGTTAATCGAAACAGCTGCTTATTTAAACGTGATAAAATACTTAAATAATTATTATAAACGAGCAGTTTTTTTAAAATTAACTTTACTTTTTTAAAAACAATTTAGTTAAATTTAAATAATACTTTTGTATTCACTATTGTAAATTATTGAAATTTAACACAAAGTAGCTTCTCTAACACTTAAATACTTAAATGTCATTTGTTTTTTTAAATTGTTCTTGCACAATTTTCAAAATAAATTTTCTAAATTTTTTTTTCCTTTTTTATAGTAAAATATTACTTGCTGTTATTAAAATAAATTACATCTTTATTTCAACATTAGTGTATGTCACATTACTGGTTAATTTCTAATATACATTAAAAAAGTAAAATTATTTGTTTCATTGTAATACCAAACAAATTACAGCTTCATTTTTAAACAGAAGGCCATTGTGAAGTTTCCAAAAGATTAGTAACTGTGTCTTGAAGGTCTTTGAAAGTGTTTTATTTGTTTAATCTTATTAATAGCATTATTGATCGGTTCTCTAACGGCAAAGTTGGTTTAGCCTCAACAATCTGCGTTTGGGATTTGATTTAGATCTCACTTGTGTTCACTTAAGAGAAGTATCCACATTGGGATAGTTTCAAAGTGGTGAATTTCATTTAGTTTAATCTTCATCTCATTCTTATGTAAGATAGGTGCAATCGACCTTAAAAGGCATTAAGACACTAAAATGATTGTTTGAAACTCTTTTCATGATTTATCTTCTAGCTTACAATAAAGGCTGTGCAGCAAATAAATATGATCACTTCGGAAATACTTGCTGTTATAACAAAAATCAGCCAGCCATGTCAAAACAAACAAATAAATAATCTCATTATATTAAGATTTATTCAATTTATACAAATAATATTTAGAAATAAATGAAAATCAGATGATCTAAAATCTTGTGTCTAAACTTTACATTTTAATATTTGTAACATTTAAATAGATTATTATTACTTCCTTTTTTCAGTTTTTTTCTATAGATGTATACACTACACTGAATCTTGTGGATACAATCTAGATGACATGTAGGCCTACATATTAAACATGTCAAACTATCATTATTATTTTAACATTTCACGTTTCTTTTCCCAAACTAACTTGACCACCTGCTGGGATTGTGGGTGAAAAAAAAAATCAGGAAAATAGTGTTCATCAGAATATTGTTTATTTAATTCCCTTAATCCTCAAAAAAATAATATAAACACATACCAAAAAAATATATTCAAAAAAAATGCTTAATATTTTGTTGGAAAGGCAAACTAAATCGTTGTGGCTCTTTCTTTTCGTGCTGCTCAGAGCAAGGAAGCTGGCATCCGCACTCTGGTTGCCCTGGACGACCAGGGAGGTGAGTCCCCCCTGCTCCCCTTCTTACCAAGGTGGGCACGTTGACTCCAAACTATGCGCTAAAATATCACCTTTAAGATATAAAACTTTACTGCAAAGTTATATCTGCGTACAGTGACGGATTTTGGTGTTTCCACCTGGTAGGGTCTATTACGGTTCCCCATAATAATAATATAATAATAATAATAAATAATAATATTATAATAATTCCAATCACTAATAAACAAAATATACAAACTTCTTATTTGCATAAATGTTGACAATGTTTCAATTCATATTTGAGTTAAATGTGTAATAAATACATTTAAATCTTTAAAACTAATATCTATTTTACTGTAATCATGCTAGCATATGTTGGTTAAACATTTAATTTATATTTTTCTGTGAAAATACTTTTTTTTTTAATATTGGCACATTTAAAATCTAAGTGAAAAAAACAAAATTGTTTACTATTACATCTTCTCATACTAGATTTTTGTTAGTCTTGATTAAAATATATTATACTAAAGATGAACCATATTCACTTTAGTTCCAACAACAGTATTGAGCCGATTAATTTGCAGTTTTGAGTGTATTTGAAAGCCGAGCCGTTAAAGGATGCAACCTGCCCATCTTCACACAATCCCAAGGTACACATGCACCTCACTAGACACATAATGTCCGACATGAACAAGAAAATATTAATATACAAATCCAAGAGTGGGGCTGTGTCAATTATTTTATCTATTTACAAAAAGGGTGATAACTACTTACATTTATATATAAAATTCTATCAGGAAGAAATGTTTATTGTTACCTAAGCTAAGTAAGGTTACATAATACAATTGTTAATATTCTGTAATACTGAAAGTATCGTGATTAAGTTACAGCACAAATACCCACTTCTACAGCAAGAAGCTTTAACGCACCATGTTAAATTTGTCCATATTGTTTGAACACAACACCATATCAAGGTAGGTTTATGTACTCTAGGATTAAACCAGGTCTACATGCTTTACTTACTTATTTATTTGAAATGGTGACATTTGTATCAAGACAGACACCACATTTTGATAATTTTGTCACTCTACACACACTCCATTCCTGGTCTATCGACTCTGTCCACATTGAAGAGCCAGCTGCAAAGATATAAAAGAACCACTTCTCCACATGCAACCACCAACCCTTGGTAGTTGGAACACAACTATAAAACTATCAAAGCATAAATAATAATAATATAATCATCTTAAAAAACCACACGATTAACAACTTCCCTAAATTATGTTTGATAATTTATTTAATGTTTTATTTTATATATAAAAAAATAATGGTTTTGCATGTTTGTAAAGTATTTAATATGTATATAATCAACTCTAGTGTTGAAAGTGGTTGTTGTTATGAAAAGCTATCGTAAACGCTTTAGTTTTTTTTTTATACAAATTGTTATACTTTTTTTTTTATCATTCAAAAAAGCCCAACCTAAAAACTTTATATTTTTCCAAGCTATGAATCTGTAACTCTGGGCCTGAGACTCGTTATCATTATTATTAGCTTGGCCGTGGTGGGCGAGCTGAGCGAATGTTTTATGTGTGCTCTCTTCATTTCTCTTGTTTCCAGTATCCTCTCATTCCAGCTGCACAGTAGATATCACTCATTTTCACAAAGTGATGCTTCTAATTATATTTATAATTGTTTGGTTTTCTAATAATATTCTATACCATATGTATTATATTTGTCTTCAAACTGTCACTTTTTGTGTTAGTTTGTAATTTATCTTTCTTCAAGAGATAATCAATCTGTAACATTATTATAATCGCATTTTATTAAAATGTTCGCAAAAAAAAAAACTGTCTGTCAAACTTTTTAAAATTAATGTTTTTGGCCAGTGCCTTTCACAAACACAAATCATTATTTGCTCGAAAAACATCTCTTGAACCCGGAGTTTTTTCGCATAGTCTCGATGCCCATAACCGGTGCTAGACAGTATTGGCCTTTGTCTAGGTATAGAACTCGGTATGTAAAGGCAACCTCTCTGATGACACAATCTTACAAAAATAAACTATTACCATAAGTTGCACCTTAGAGCACAGTTTTAAGAAGCTAAAAAATGTTCACTAACTTATACAATGTTGTGCGCAGGGGATACAGGGGTGAAGAATGGCTCAGATAAATTTTGATAGGGGGAATTCAATACCTGTTAGAATATACGATGGGGTATCTAAAAGTTTAAAGACTTGGTTCCGTAAAATGAAAACAGAGCAGAGAATGGGGATGCGTGTGTTGGTGTGGCGAGCTGTGACCTTAATCCAATGTATTGTGTTACACATGTTTATTTGACGACATGCACAGGTGCATTTGCGATTTTATTATGGACTGCAAACTCGAGCAGAGAGAGGACATCAAATTCTTCGTCATACTTGGTAAACCTTCCAAATGATGCAGGCATAAGGCAATGAAGCTATAAGCTAACTGTTGTGTGTTGAGTAGCACTTGCGCTTCAGGAGCGGCAGAACGTCATTGAAAGATGAAGAGAGTTCAGGGTGACCTTACATGAGCATAAACCCGGAAATTGTGGACAGAGTTAGGCAACTTAAACGTGAGGATCGCCGGATGATCACTAAGGACATTTCTGACATCGTGAATGTGTCATACGGATCAGTGCAGACAATCATCATGTCCGTTTTTAACATGCACCGCATTGCCGCCAAGTTCATACTCAGGCTTCTGACTCTCGAACAGAAGAAGCACCGTGCCCAAGTCTTTCGGGAACTTCAACATCCCCTGGATGACCCAACCTTCATGTCGAGGATAATCACTGGGAATGAGTGTTAGATCTACGGTTACAACATGGAGACCAAACAACAGTCTTCGCAGTGGAAGAGCCCCGGATCTCCAAGACTGAATTTCCGGAAGGAAGGTCGCCCTGACCTCTCTTCGTCTTTCAGTCACGTTCTGCCGCTCCTGAAGCGCGATTGCTACTCAAAACACACCAGATGGCTCCTAGCTTCATTGCCTTAAGCCTGCTGCATCACTTGAAAAGTTTCCATTCCAGATTTACCAAGTAAGACGCAGAATTTGATGTTCACTCTCCACTCGAGTTTACAGTCCATAATAAAACAGAAATGCACCTGCGCACATCGTCAGGTAAATGTGAGTAATACAGCCACTGGTCTACACAGAATGATGCCATTTGTTGTATTAACAGATGGTCACAGCTCGCCATACCAGCGCACACATCCCCATGCTGCAATCTGTTTACATTTTACAAAACCAATCTTGAAACTTTTTTATACGCCTGCATATTATCTTTTTTTTTAGCACCACATTTTACTACCTGTTAAGGTTATACTCATGTGTACTAATTACATTAATTATCTAGGGATGGGCAAATGTACCCACATTTGTGTGGAGGTATAGTGAAAATCATTTTGGAATAACCAACCTCAATACACCCTGACCAAGATTTGAACCCCGATATACCTGTCATAGGCAGTTTAGTATCTTGTGATAGTGACGCTATAGACCATGCGGCCACTGAAGCAGGCTGTTAATATAATTGGGGGATGCTATATTTCAAAGTTAATCAATATATAGTTTGATAGTCAGATAATAAATACACAGTAACAGTGTGGCCACTGATCGTAAAAACTAGAATTATGCCTGAATTTTGTGCATCCATTAAAAACCAGGGGAAAATACTTGAATGTTGCCGTCTTATGGGAATTTAAAAGCGAGGACCACTCTAAATAGCTTATAGGCCTATACAATTTGCACACATTTTCAGGGTTGAGTGTCCCTGGATTCCTCCTTTGTTTAAAACATACCCCCAACCCCACCTCCCCTAATCATTTGCTTGGTATAACACATATGTATACATACCAGTGTTTATCTTGTCTACTCTCTACTTGTGACTGAACACATATCACTAGTGGAATAATTACTTTCTGATACAAACATTCAAATAAAATGTGATTAGTACTTAGAGTGGTTCTAGGATTGTAACTGCATTTATTTTGTTTAAGGGGGGTGGGAGGGTTTGGATCTGTGGGGGAATTTTCCACCTGGAGATGGCTAAGATTTAATTTCTAACTGAGACCCATCTTGAAGTAATTTAAAATGTCTTAAGACATAGTTGGACATAGTTGAGGTTGTAGATGGTAAGACTTAAGTAAGACTCTATTAGTCCAAGTCTAATAGCCTAGGAATTATGTAGAAATACTAATTAACAATACTTGCACTCAAGTACTAAGACTTGGTTGTGCAATCCCCACACTTTTTACACATCATTTTCATTCAAAATTGTGAGTTCAAAGTTTCACAACTGGAGAAAAAGTCTTTTAAAAAAATCAGGAAAAAAAATTTGTTCAACTGTAAAATACCATTAATTATATTGTAATTCGGGTGACCTGGAAGTCTAGGGGTAAGGTGTCAGACTTATGTGCTGGGGGTCCGGGGTTCAATCCTCGGTCCCGGCACAAATATATCTGATTGCCAAACCCTTCCTTCGCCTCTAACAAGACATGTATTAATCACAACTTGTGAATGTGTGGAATGCCAGGTCTCCACCGTGTTTCGGATCCCACGTTAAACTGTAGGTCCTCCATTTCATCTCACAATCACCCTACCATTACACATTAGCGTAAGTGTGTATAATATAACCCAAACGGGTAGTAAGACGCGGTGCTATAATAATATATATTGTAATTTTATTGTAGAGTCTGAGTGGCCACCCTGAGTAATTATCTTATTTCTACAATTACATTAAACATATATCCTAATTTTCTGAATAAAAACATGGTTCTACTCATCTGACTCAAACTAAGAATTTGTTTTGCGCCATATACTTCCAACTACACTCCTTGATGGACATATGGATTGTTTACTCAAGTGGCCATTCATCTCACATGTGCACAATGCCTTAGGTTAGTTGCTCATCATGGGCAGACAAGATAATGAATAACTTAGTGGTAAAAGAATTTACTTGCTAAAGATCAGAATCTAATTCTTGTGGCCATCTGTAATTTAGCAACATATATTTGAAAAAACTTAAGTTTTGAAAACATAAATATAAGATCAAATAGAAACTTTTTTAAATGTTTAATTTTTCTTTGGTAAAATATGTGAAATATCATCTAGGTGCTATTTTAAGCCACAGTGGCTACCAACATATTTCTTGATAATTATCTTAGTATTTCACTCTCCCTGTACCTTAGATTATAAATTCACTTTGTACAAATCATCACACTATGATAGGAGTGAATATGTGTTAAACGTCTGTGCAGCTGGATTAAAACTCTACTTTCCTTCTTCCTTCAGCTCCATACACATCCTGATAGTTCAAGGATGGGGAGTCAGTTTCGTAGAAGTCGTGTGTGTTGCGTCTACATTTCAATTTCCTGCTTTCAGCAGTGTCCACGCTTATTTCCTTTTTTTATAAATTGATCCATTAACTAGCATTTTTTTAATTTTATGTAGCAATTTTATTTTGTGTAACTGTAAAGGTATTTATGACATTTTTTCATGAAACCCTAATTACACTTTTTTTTTTTTCTTTTTCCCACTTGAATTATTTAAATTTGTTATTTACACTCCCTTTATAAAAGATTTATTTGAATATTGTTTCATTTTATTTTATTTTTTTCACACTTTTGGTTGTTTTGTTGTGCCATTGTAGAGTCAAGACGTCGGTGGCCAAACGCTTGTGTTATTGGACCGTCAAGGGGGTAAGACCAAGCAAACATAGCGGTGTGTGTGCGTGTGTGTGTCTTACTAACCGGCCCAATATTAACTTATACTAACTTAATTCTAGGGTGCGTCGCAAGGGACTAACTAACGCATTGTGATGGTGGAGGTAGTAGTGATTTAGATAAGTGTTGTAACTTCCCAACCCCATGTCAGCAAAGCTGGAGTCGCCCGTCGATGATCGCTCCCCCACCTTTAGTAGTGTTGTGAGTAGTTGGCTAGTAGCGGCCTTCACAGGAGAGGTGGATATGGATATGTTACAAACATTTACTTTTGGAATGCATGGTTTTTTCACATTATGTTTTATTAATTTTTTTTATTATTTTCTTTAGTATTTTTGATTTATTCTTTTATTTGAAAATTAATTTTATACTTTCCTTGCATGTCCTTTATTCTGCCAGGGATGACAGCCTTTAGAATTTCAAAACATGTTTGACAGGTTTTTTTCTAGTGCCAACAATTACTATTATACTTTCTGAGTTTTTTAATCTGTAAATATTTTAATGCATAACTTTGTGTGTATTTTTTATCATTAAAAACTGTATAGAACTTATTAAGTTTGATAATATTTGGACTATTAGATAAAATGTATGTCATTCTTGCTCTAAAATATTGTTTTTTTCAAACTTGATGCTTTATGCCAAACTTGAAAAAATTAAATAAGTACAGAAGGGTATCAAACTAATGAACCTTTATGTTTTCAATATATTTGTAGAACTATTGTGTATTCTAAAATTCCAAACATGACTATATCTTAAATGATGCTATGTGCATGAAAAAAAAAATCTTCTTTATTTGAAAAAAATAAAGTAGCTTGGCTTAATAAACTTATTTTTAATAATGATTTTGAGTAGTTGAAATGTAAAAAGTATTAATCATACAGAAAAATAGGTAAAAAACCTTTATTATTTATTGTTAAAAAAAGAGCATTGAGAGTTAATAAATCAACAAATAAATTCTAACAAAATTTACAAAGCACTAATTAAACATTGAACTAAAAGTGCATCATATTTAAGTCATGTTTGATTTGACAAATTTTTTTAAATGTGTAGAGTCAACTTTTACAACGCATTGTCTGATCGACCAAATACTCCTATGTTTGTTCAAAGCAATGTTGAAACTAAGGATATTAATATTTTCAAACATTGGTTAGACTGTGGATTAAACATTGAACAAGCTTTGTAACAGTTGACCTAAATGTAATTAGCCTTGTTATAAGCTCTATTTAGTTAAAAACTTGGGTTTTTTTTTACATTTAATTTCATCCAAGCTGTCATCCCTTGTGTAGATTTAATTTATTTTCTAAACCTCTCTAATTTGTTTGGTGGGATTGTGTTGATGCTCCTGTTACTGTTTTTGTAGAGCCACGAAGTCGGAATGAAAACGCTTGTGATGTTGGATGAACAAGGGGGTAAGAATCCAATGTGTTTGTTGTGAAGCCACCAAGTGTAAACCTAAATGAATGAAATTATTTGCACTAGAAATGTGTGAATAAATTCATTCATCTTTTCACAGCATTTTCTTTCTTGTTTTTATTTAATAATATGCTGTAACTTATAAATATATTTTTTGTAATGATTAAGTAAAACAAGACACCATCAACAACAACAAAAATGTATTGAAACAATTAAAAACAAAAAAAAAGTTTATAAATGTATCTAAAATTTATTTATTTATGCCTACCTAACATTAAATGTTAGTGGGTTCACAAATCACTACCAAAATTTATAAACAATCAATACATCAGGTTCCTCAAAACATATATATGGTAACACTTGTTACCATTAAACCTCTATAAGGTAATAATACAGTAAAACCTTGGATTGCGAGCATAATTCGTTTTGTAAGCGTGTTGGTAATACAAAGCACTCGTATATCAAAGCGAATCTCCCCCATAAGAAATAATGGAAACTCAGATGATTCGTTCCACAACCCAAAAATATTTATTCCAAAAATGATTAATAACAAAAAAATTATCTTTTTTATTTTCGTTATTTAAATTTAACTGTACTTTAATCAAATTTATTAATTAAATTTAATCGTGGCTGGTGTGAGGTAGACGAGAGAGTGGAGAAAAAGAGGTGTGTTATTGCTTAGGACGACTTTTACTGTCAATAACGAAATCACTGGTATCTGTTGGCTCACTGGAATCTTTTTCTTTTTGTGCGTCTTTAACAAGGAACCTATCCAATGACACTTGCTTTTTAGGATTTCGTGGAAGTGTAACATTGCATTGTCGTTAAACAGATTCATCGCTTGCACTGCTACAGCCTTATTCGGGCGGTGATTTTCTACAAAATTTTGCACTGTTTCCCACATTTTGCACTGTTTCCCACATTTTGAATTGTTTCCCACATTTTGCACATCTTCCTAATCTCATTTGAAGTGAGGGATTCATTCATATTTTTCTCCTCCTCCTACTCCTCCTCCTCAGATGAGATCTCCATAACTTCTTGCAGTTGCTCACCACTGGTGGCTCCTGTTCATGAGAAAACACCTTGACGCAATTAGACCACAGTTTTCTCCAAGCAGAATTGAGGGTTTTATTGATGACCCCATCCCAGGCTTTATCAATGATCTTGAGGCAGTTTACAATGTGAAAATGCTTTTTCCAAAACTCTCAGAGGGTAAGGTGTTGCTCCTTCGGTCACCTCGAAGCATCGCTGAAATAGTGCTTTGGTGTAAAGCTGTTTAAAGTTCAAAATTACCTGCTTATCCATGGGCTGGAGTAATAGAGTGGTGTTAGGAGGAAGGAATTTGACCTTATTGAACTTTAATTCCTCCAGTTAGTCGTCCTTAAGGCCTGGAGGATGAGCAGGAGCATTATCCATAACCAGCAAGACTGTGAGTGGCAAACTCTTTTCTAAAAGGGTTTTTTTCAGTGCAGGACCGAGTACCTCGTTGATCTACTCAACACGAAACAGTTGACACAAGCCTTTCTGTTGGACCTCTAAATAACGTTTAACTGGCTCTTCTGCACCTTGCATTTTTTGAAGGCTCGTGGATTCTCGGAATGATACATGAGAAGGGGCTTGACTTTGAAATCATCGCTTGTATTAGCACACAAGAGGGTGAGATGGTCTGGTCTTTCGTGGGCTTGTGACCGGGCATTGCACTTTCTTCTGCTGTAATGTAGGTCCTCTTTGGCATCTTTTTCCAAAATAGCCCTGTCTCATTTCAGTAAAAAACTTGCTGTGGCAGATAGCACTCGGAAACCATGAGCTTCTGGAACTTGGCAACAAACGCCTCAGCTGCCTTAGCGTCCAAACTCGCAGCCGCTACGTGCCTCAAAACACTATCAATACCACTTCTTCTCTTAAAGTTATCAAACCATCCCTGCTCGCCTTGAAGCCTTCTTCATTTTTTGTCGACGTACCTGGCAGTTTAATTACGAGGTCAGCGTACAAGGTCTTTGCCTTCTCGCAGATAAAGTTCTTGGTCACAGTATCACCTGCTAGTTGCTTCTCGTTTAACCATACGAGAAGCAACTTTTCTACATCTTAGAGAACACATGGCCGTTGCTTTGGTACTCTAGTGACTCCTTTTGCTGCATCTAGCCCCCTTATTTCTTCTTTCTTCTTTAATACTTTACAAATTGTCGACGTAGACTTAGTACTACTCGTATTGCAAGACATTGCTCGTTTATCAAGTTAAAATTTATTGAAAATTTTTGCTCGTCTTACAAAACACTCGCAGACCAAGTTACTCGCAATCCAAGGTTTTACTGTATGGTCACATGCTCTTACTAAACCTTCATTAGGGGCCAGTTTTATAGTCATATTTAGTACGCCTCAAGTGCGGCGCTATACTAAATACAAGACGTCACCTACCTGAAATTGAAAGGAATGGGTCGGTTTCATATGCGAAACTGGCGCATTCCATTCAATTTCAGGTAGGTGACGTCTTGTATTTAGTAAAGCGCCGCACTTGAGGCATACTAAATCTGACTATGAAACTGGCCCTAGGTATCACAATAATCACTTGCTCTTACTAAACCTTCATTAGGTATCAGTGTAATCACTTGCTTTTACTAAACCTTCATTAGGCATCAGAATAATCACTTGTTCTTAATAAACCTTCATTAGGCATCAGAATAATCACTTGTTCTTAATAAACCTTCATTAGGCATCAGAATAATCACTTGTTCTTACTAAACCTTCATTAGGTATCACAATAATGACTTGTTCTTACTAAACCTTCATTAGGTATCACAATAATCACTTGTTCTTACTAAACCCTCATTAGGTATCAGAATAATCACTTGTTCTTACCAAACCTTCACTAGGTATCAGAATAATCACTTGTTCTTACCAAACCTTCACTAGGTATCAGAATAATCACTTGTTCTTACCAAACCTTCACTAGGTATCAGAATAATCACTTGTTCTTACGAAACCTCTATCAGTTAGCAGGGCTCGAATTTTGATTACATAAAAATAATGAAAAAATGATCTTAAAATTCTAAATAATGACTTCAATTTTTCAATAATGACCTAAAAATACTAATAAAAACATGAAATAAGCACACAACTAAATCAAACATGCACTTTATACAAAACTAGAAAATACACATTCAAATGAAAAGCCTTTAACATAAAACCCTTACAATCGACTAAATATAGTATTTATTTAGAAATATCTGTTTCCGAATTATCTACTCCCTCCCAACGCAACCTAGCAGCAGTGTCTCACCTGGAATGTTTACTGTATTTGGCTATCAACAATGTTCTAGATACCTTAGACCTTAGTAGAGAGTAGTTTTCCTGAGAAGACAGCGAGAGCATACAGACTCAAGGTAGATCGCGGTCATTTGGAGAAACTACTACAATGTATGAGGGAGGAGATAGAAGCTGATCAAAGAGTTTCCATTGCCATGTTTGGTTTTGTATTAAAGAATGAGAGCACAAACCCAGAGGGAAAAGGTCTACTAAAGGGGAACAGCTACCAGACTCTTTGTTAAAACAGATACGATTAAGTACCAAGCATTCATGTGTTTTATTTAGTAAAGCTCATATGTCATGTCACCTTGATGTGTCCTTTATTGATATATATAGAGAAGAAAGAAGGATCCTGTAGTGATGGGAATGTTTTCAATAGTGTGAGCTCCTTTGAAATGCTGCTACAGACACTTGTTGTCTGGCTGAAAAAGGACCTCATGAAGAAGTTCTTGTTAGGGCATGCGAGACACAGGATCTCAAAGGTCACATATTTTGCAAACTACCGCCAAGTTAATGGGTTTATTGTGCTGAAAAGAAATACAGTAAGACGATATCTTTTTGGAGGAAAAATCATTACAAAGCATGCCATGATTGTTTTCAAATAGATACTAAAGGGGTTACTAATTCGTTCAAGTGCACTATAGAAGCCTTAGAGCAAAATATTATTACAAGTTACAGCACATTTACTCAAGGCCTATGTCTATATGAGAGTTACGAAAAGTAGGCATTGAGTATGAAGATCGTAGGGGGTCCACTTTAGGTCCTGATGGGTGCAGACACCATTGGGAGGCTTCTCACTGGTCGCATGTGCAGTGGACTTGTGGAGTGACTTTTGATGTTGAAACAGAACTGGGTTGGATACTAATAGGCAAGGTACAAAACACTAACATATATATTACTCCAGTTTAGCATCAGTTGTTACTAGTCTGCATATCATAGAAGCCAATATTGAAGAGTTGTGGAGTCTGAAGACAGAATTCCCGACCTTAGTGAACAAAAAACAGGGTTTAAATACAACGGGATTTGTGTAAAGGTTGATATGCATTATGAAATCAACTTCCCTGGCAGTATAATTGCTGTTTCTTGCCCTCCAATCTTAACATTACTGGACAGTACAACTACAACTAAACCTCTAAAAACCCAAAGACTGTATGCAAACTATGATCAAGTTCTGTGGGACTGAGAGAAAGCAGGATTAATAGAGGAGATTTCACTAGTAATCACGTCACATCTCACTATTTGCCCTATCGACCTGTCGTGAAGTCGAGCTTAAAACCAAAAATATGTCCTGTATTTTATGCGTTGGCTAAAGAAACAGGGGCACCATCACTGAATGATTGTTTTGTAAGAAGGACCTAATTTGAATGAGCAAATTACTGCTATAACTGCCATACTACTTAGATTCTAAGCGGATATTCGTCAAGCATTCCTGCAAATCATTGTATGTCTAAAAGACAGAGACTATTTATGGGTCCTGTGGTGGGACGTAAACAGTAAAACTATGAAAGTAATCCCAGCATACCATGGTCATTTTAGGGGCATTGTTAAATCATCCTTAACAGATTCAGGCAAAGATATGAGGAAAGGAAGATGGCTGCTGGCGGATTTGATCTGTGGGCTTGGATACATATAGGGACTGAAGGACCTGTCTCCAATATACTTGGACTTACGTGGGATCCTAAAGAGGATGTTTTACAGCTGAACTTAATGTTTTAAGAAGGGAAAGGTTCTAAACGTGACAAAAAAGGGTAACTACTGTTGCTAGTACAGCATCGCTTTGATCTCATTGGCTTGGTTGGTCCTGTGAGTATTCGAGTGAAGATGATTCTTTGAGCCATATGTGAGAAAAATCTTGCTTGGGATGTAGAGTTGGAGAAGAATTTCTGCAAATGGATTGAGGACTTATTACTGTTTGGAGGGAGTACACATTCCTCATTGGTTGGGAAGTAAAGAAGAATGTATTCTCTGATGCATCTAAATATGTGTATGCTGCTGTAATTTTTGTGCAATCAAACATTGGGAGCAATGTTATGTTAATGTCTGCCTAATCCAAGCATAATCACATCTAGCGCCTCATAAATGTTTAACAATACCTAGACTGGAATTGATGGCTGCAACCATAACTACACATTTGATGCACTTCACAATGGAAGCCCTGGCCTGGAGTAATGTGCCAGTTTTCATGTGGTCTGATTATACAACAGTATACATCACCTGGTGATGAACAATGGTCAGTATTCATGTTATATAGGGTGAATGAAATAAAGATGTATATATCAGATAAACAATGAATACATTTACCAGGTCACCAAAATTCCACAGATATACCTTCCAGAGGCAGTGCGGCAAGGCATCAAAACAGATAGGAGGGGCCAACATGGCCAACATTAATGTAAAGCGTGTGTATCAATGTATTGGATTGTTCCGCGACACAGCACTATAATTTAAAAACATACATTGGGAGAATGATCTACATGTCTATCTACTAGAAAATACAATACGTTGAAATACAGCTGTCACTAAGTTTGTGTCGCAATGCATCATGGGCTTACATACAGCATGTGAATTGCTGTGCTATTCAAGCAGATTCTGCTTTCTATTTTCGGCGAACGTGTGAATCAAGCTTTACTCACTTTTTCACACTGCGTCCTACTACCTGTTAGGGTTGTACACTCTTCCATTGTTGAAAGTAAAAGAATGTCACCACCATATTTGATTTCAACAGAGATATGTTTTAATGGGTATTTTAGAGTAGTTTGTTATCTCAATTTGATTTATATTTTGTTAATATTTCTCAAACCATACATTTTGGATAACTTCTGTTTCTAAAAATATTGTAGTAAATTTAGTTATGTCTTTATGGTTATGAATAATTTGTCTGTAAACTTAATAATTAAATAATTAGGATTTTATGGAGTTGACAACTTTTCCCCTTCCTCCAACCCGTCATGCGGTCCTCATGGCCACCCTCACCTAACGGTTCTGCGTAGCCCCGGCCTCCCTGAACAAAATTATACCACTCATTATATTCATTCATCAAATTGCACACAGAATTAAAAATCTATTTAAAAAAAATTCACTGCACATCTCATGATTTGATTTAATGTGGAGTGGAAGTTGACACAAGAAAAGGCTGGTGTTTTTTGTAGTTTTTATAGCAAAACTTTTTTTTTTGCCTGAAAAAATAAAATATTGCTCCGGTTGAAACATATAGGTTAATTTTATACACATGGTAATATAAACAATTCTTGAATATCTGTCTTGAATGTTGCGGCATCAGATGAAAAAATGTTTAAATGAAGAGAAAAAATGGTCATTAAATTCCAGGACACCCTTCACAGATATTAAAGAACTGTTGACGTCACCATGTGAAGGAAATTAAACTATGTTTCTACTGGAGAAGTATTTGATTTATTCTACTAAAAATATTTTTTGATAAGAAAAACTTCAAAAACACTGGCCTTTTGTTGCATCCCCTTCCATCCTAGGAATCAAACTTACAATATATTAATAATAAATCCGAGATGCACAGCCCAATATTCCCTCCAGAAAAATGCTAGCATGTTTTCTTAGTTTTAGTGTTAACTCAAGTAGTGGTCAAGCGGTCAACAGTGATAGGCTCACAAAATTATATATTATAAATAAACACTCAAATTTCATACTCCTAGGTTGCATATGATGAGAATTAAAAGAATTAGATTTCTGGATTTTGAAGTAACCCACTTTTAGGGATGGGGTATTGAAAGAAAAGTATTGGTACTGAACTAATTAAAAGTATCAGAAGAAAAATATCGATACTGTACTACAGGGCTATTCAATTAGTTATCCTAGCGGGCCACTCCAAAAAATCATAATATTTGGCAGGCCAGAAATTTAATTCAATCTGGCAGTAATTTAGAACGGTATTAGATTATACTTTTATGTTTTAAAAGGGGGAGGGGGAGTGAAAAACATAATTTGATATTACATATAATATTGATATAGTTCAGTGAAATTAAAAAATGTAAAAGTTAGAATATGACTAGGCTTAGTAAATATGAAAAATTAAATTCATTTTAACATAAATAACCATTATTAAAATATAAACCATTGATGAAAAAAATACAATAGGACTAATTACAAGCATAGCTCCACTATTACTATAAATAACACACGAATAATAAGCCAGGCAAATATCAACTGGCGAGACATCGGCTGCTGTTGGGTGGAGAGGAGAAGTAGTGTAAGTCACACTCAGCCACCCTGTTACCCAGCCATCTGCATTGTTCAAGGTCAAAATCAAGAATATGTTGTATAGCTCAGCCGTTATGTGGAGGGAGAGATACCAGGTCTAGAGTGGGGGACGCACGCCGCTGGAGGGAGAGATACCTGGTCTAGAGTGGGGGACGCACGCCGCTGGAGGGAGAGATACCTGGTCTAGAGTGGGGGACGCACGCCGCTGGAGGGAGAGATACCTGGTCTAGAGTGGGGGACGCACGCCGCTGGAGGGAGAGATACCGGGTATAGAGTGGGGGACGCACGCCGCTGGAGGGAGAGATACCTGGTCTAGAGTGGGGGACGCACGCCGCTGGAGGGAGAGATACCAGGTCTAGAGTGGGGGACGCACGCCGCTGGAGGGAGAGATACCGGGTATAGAGTGGGGGACGCACGCCGCTGGAGGGTAAGCTCGCACTCCCTTGTAAACACACGATATTGGTGGCGCCAAGGACCGAGTAACACTGGACTTGCAGCTTCCCCCACCACTGGTAAGAGACTGAAGATCTTTCTGGCCATTCAAGGTCAGGCGCCTCTACATACTGTCTAAACTACACGACACATCTCCAGTGATACAGTAGTTGGACTTTCAATCGGCGGAGCTTGGTGGGCCGGATGTGGCCCGTGGGCTGCCAAATGAATAGCCCTGCCATACTAGTATCAAAAGAAAAGTATCGCTAACGGTATCTTTATCGAAACGCATATAAACTTTTCTGCTTCGTTTGTTTGCTGCAACCTTGAGTTGACTGAGTTCATTGATCTCCACATAAGCTTATTTTGTTTAGTTTGTGATGGCCGTGCTCATTGATAAAGGAAGGGGTACTAAGACTGGTCGCCACTCCCCTCGCCCCGGCAGGCATCAGGCTGTATTGACAAACAAATATGGAAGAATAGCTATGAATTATGATTAGCTAAAAGAGATTGAATGCTAGAATTGCAGAAAATGAGTGAGAATTGAGAGAGAAATAGTGTAATTTGGCCTTCCTCCCCAGTCCAACCTAATAAACATCTAAGCCCAGCATGAATGAAGATAGCAACCAAGTTGCTTCTTTCGATACCGATCCGATACCGGGGTGTGAGTACTAATATCAGAAAAAAATACTAGAATTGAAAGGAAAATATCGATATAAGTCAGGTAGCGATACTTTTCCCACATCCCTATCTGCACAGACAGCTAAGCTAAGCTTGGATCTCAATATAGGTAGAATTATATATTATAAATAAAAAAAAACACCTTGAGTACACATCCTCATACATCCCTCAGTTCATTGGAAAAGTTTCTTGGTCTGAAGTGACGTTGTTGTCATACACTAATGTACTTAAGACTTTATTTGATTATTTCTTTGTCTTCTCCGGAGTTTAAACTGCCTTTTAGTTGGAGAATAATTCTATAGATATAATTATTTAGTATGTAGATGTAATATCAAATAAATAAATATTTAAACATTACCTATGTGTGAGTTTTATTATGTTAAATAAACATGATTTGCCTACTAATATGAATAAAAAAACACATAATAGTTTCTTTCCAGACTTAAGATTGAAATATATATATAATTATGAGCTTACTCTTTGGATTGCACTTGATTTGGCGATCAAGTAAGATATAAAATAATTAATTCTACATTTAATATGAGAATGATACATTATCACGTGTTTAAGACAAGATAGTTTAAAAACATCAATTTTATTTTATTTTGAAACCAAATATATTGCCTATCTGTTAACTGGACATCCAAGCTATATATATGCGAGATGTTAGCGCAGTCGGTACAGGGTTTTTTTGGGTTAGAGAAGAATATGCAGAGACCAACTCATTTATATAACATGAATGCCTTATAATGACTCAAAAACACTTAAAGTGAATAAAAAAGACTATGAATGCCTAAAAAGGACAATTAATGTGCAATACATACTCAAATTTGACACAAACCAAGAAAATATGACCTAAAATTCAACAATGATAAAAAAAAGGCAGAAAATGACCTATAAAATATACATGTCTAAAACCAGAGGGTCATGAACAAAGTTTATATACCTGTGAGCATTGTGTGTGTTGAACCAAAAACCACTTGTTCTTATAAACGTCCGTGAGGTATCAATATAATGGCTTATTCTTACCAAACCTCCATGAACAATCATTGTCTGATCACTGGTTCTTACAAAATCTCCTTGAGTTATCATTATGATCATTGGTTCTTACCAAACCTCTATGATCTATCATTATGATCACTGGTTCTTACAAAATTTCCTTGAGTTATCATTATGATCATTGGTTCTTACCAAACCTCTATTATCTATCATTATGATGATTGGTTCTTACCAAACCTCCTTGAGTTATCATTATGATTGGTTCTTACCAAACCTCCTTGAGTTATCATTATGATTGGTTCTTACCAAACCTCTATGATCCATCATTATGATCATTGGTTCTTACCAAACCACCTTGAGTTATCATTATGACCTCTGGCTCATACCAAACTTCTGTTTTTTAATTCTCTTGTATGTAATATCCATCCATCCTTTGTATATAAAACTAGCATTTACTTGCCGCTTTGCTGGCATTATAGTCACTTTTAAAACATGTTCATTAAAACAATATCATTTTTACTCCCAGAGTTCTTAATTTCCCAAACATGGAAGAAATCACACCACTTATTACATAGAGGTTAGCGTGACGATAACTTTTGGAGTTGATAAAAGATGTATCTACAGAATTTAAAAAAAAAATCCCCATAAAGTAGTTATTTTTCTATCAGGATTAGACACACGGAAAATTTGTATTAATTGAAGGAAATAAAGTAACAAACTATTGCATTGCCTTCAGGAGCAATTAGTTCCAGGCTTACTATCACAGGAACACACATGTCCATAGGAGAAATACATACAGAGGAGATCAATGCCTGCCACCTACAGGTTATATCCTTGCTCAGGGTTGATGGTCATCGCATAGCAAACCTTGAGAGGCAATTGTGTATATTTAAACTGGTCTGGTAGAATCATAGGCACTCTTGGTATCGCGACCTATTTTCCCGTAGTGCGGCCTGTCATCACATTTGTCTGTCTCTATGATAAAAGTTTTGCAGACTTTTTACCTCTAAGAGGGTCTCATTATACAGTTTAGGCGACTTCAAATTACACAACAAAATGAGAGTGCTCAAATTTGAATTGTAGAGCGTGGCTGAGAAAACCAAATGTACTAAGGGAATTCAAAATTTGTGCCTATGGACATGTACTATAAGACCATGATTGCGCTTTGAACTGTTCTAAAATACAATTGTTAATTTAACTAGCAGACTATTTTTTTTTTTTTTTTTAGTTAAGATAGCTTGCTTCTGGAACCACAAATGAGGCTTGTTTTGCAGAAGTATATTGGGATAAAATAAAATAGACTTATTCCTGAATATCCTTGACCATGATGCATATCTGGGAGTTATTCAAGGACACCTTGCCTTTGTGTTCTGCTAAAACCCCATTACAGAGTTTCAATAATCTATTGAAAAATAAGTTTATTTTTTTTCTTCGCACAGGCAGATGTGCATTTTGGCTGAAAGGGAGAGTTTCACAACCTCGGAACATATGTAGGATCTTTACAGGCAGGCATTGACCTCGTCAGCTCTTAGCGATTCTCATGATGACAGGTAGAGCTTGTTGAAAATCTCCATAGAACGAAACAGTGAGGCCTTCTATGAGAACATTGTGGCTTCGGAGATATCTCACAGATCAATCTAGATCTTCAATTGATGTCTTACGTGACATTGTACTCTCATTACATAGTATCAGAGATAATTTTCTCAGTAATTTTGATGTGTTGCTTCTTCGATAAGTAGCACATGGCAATTCAGTCATTAGAAAAACACAAAGGTAATTTTAATATTACATACGCTGTGCCGCCCCCTTTTAACAAAGTAGTGGCTATACTCAAATAATGTTGCACGCACTGTTCTGCTTCCTTCTAACAAATTAGCGTATATACCTGATAAAGCCACTGCAAAGGCAACACATCCCTCAAACCTGATCTTAACCAATAATAAATTAATTATAAAAGTATTTCCTTTACCTCCGGGCGCACCTTGCAAAAAAAAAAAACACTTTTTCTACAGAATCTTGAATACTCTATGATACTTTTATGTCTACGTTAAGTTGTTCTGTGTTCATTGGACGGTTATTTATATTCCAAGTTTGTAATAGAATTGGCAGGTCGTGTTTCGTCTTAAACATTCTCTCTATAAATAATTATGTACAACTTGTTGGGTAGAAGAAGACCCAAGTCTATCACGGTCTTTTCCTAGAGAGAACTTATATTTTGGTTGAGCTCACTCTAACCTGCGTTAAGAATATCTTCATTGAAGTCCAAATTGTCCACAGATCGATTTGTTTTGATGCTGTGTTAAATATATTCAAACATAATTTTCCCTTGGGTGAGCCAAAGTGATGAAAAATATTAATATGATGGAGAGCAAATATCTGAGTGAGGAAGAAGAATGCCACACTGCAGATTTTTTTATAAATTACCTCTCTAGTGTGTCTGGGAGTCCCAGTGACTGGCAAACTAATTAGTAGCATGTGTGGGCTACTGTATGTCCTTCACTGTACGTAAGTTTTCGAGTGAAGTTGTAGCTCTTACCCGACTGAAAGAATCACCCTTCTTTACCACGCCTCAACAGAAACACCCTGCTTTTTTCACTGGAGTAAGTAAGTCTCTTTACAAAGAGATTATTATTATTATTATTATTATTATTATTATTATTATTATTATTATTATTATTCAATTTACTAATCAAACCAATTTTCATTGTTTTATGTGAGACCTTTGATGACATAGCTAATAAAATCCCTTCTAAACAGGTTGTGTAGGGATAGTAATTATTACCCTCCCTTATTTGTGAGGAACAGTATGTGGATGAATAACACACATCTATAGTTATGTATATATTTGTGTCTGTTTGGTTTGGCCCTTCTAGTAAATTCAATGTCCGTGCAAGTCTTGATTCAAAGGATAGTGTTCCCAAATTGGTTAGTCTTTGTTACCCATTGTTGATCTCAAACAGTTCCTTATTCTGCTAAGCACACTAAAAGATTGTTGTGCTTGAGTAACAAAAAATTGAGATAGTGTGCAGAATGTGCGCAAAGCAACGCATACATTCAGAAATAGATATGCAATATTGAGTTCTGCTGTTTTGTTGAGCAGTTTTAGGGACTGCAGAGTAAATGTAGAAATGTTTGTCTTATGTATCAATTTAAGAATATTTTACGTCTTTCGTCAGCTCACCAACATTTCAATAGCCTTAACAGTGTAACCTTGAATCTTGTTTATGGCTCATCCACTCAAGTTCAAATAGTGGTAATTAGTGTACTTAATTTAGTACTCTATTGCACTTTTCTTCAGTCTCGCTAAAAGTTTATATTTTCGTCTAGGTGGTCTAGGGGTAAGGTGTCAGACTTCTGTGTTAAGGGTCCGGGGTTCAATCCTCGGTCCCATCACAGATTTATCTGATTGCCAAACCCTTCCTTCACCACTGACATGATGTGTATTAATCACAACTTGTGAATGTGAGGAATGCCAGGACTCCACCGTGGTTCGAATTCCACGTTAAACTGTAGGTCCTCCATTTCATCTCACAATCACCCTACCATTACACATTAGCGTAAGTGTGTATAACCCGAACGGGTAGTAAGTCGCGGTGCTAGTAATAATAATAATAATAATATTAATAATAATAATAAAATGAGAAGAAAAAGTGTTGAAGGCGAGCCAGGCTCCAGAAATTTTGCCCCCACACCCCACCTCTCATTGGGTTTACTGGTACCTGAACTATTGTGTTTGGACTTCCTCTCCAGCTTGTAGTCTTTACAACAGACATTTTGAAAGTGACTTGTTTAAAAATATCTCACTTGGAAGTAGTGACATCACTGGTGGTCTCTAGTGCCCAAGGACTAAACCTGGCTTGAAGAGCACAGAAAAGGCGGTCTGTGCCCTTGTGGGACTCTATAGTAGTTGGAATATTCTTTAATGGTCAGTATTGATGGCAATAGTAGCTCTACTGTCATGGAAGAAGGATAGTTATTTGTTATTCCTAATATATGAAGTTTTAAATAAGCCCTAGTTGACATTCTATATCAAAATCACACAGCACATTTTCCTACATCATTAAATACATAGTTCTAGATGACACTCTTGGTTTTACAACTAAAATATGACCCTTTTGATGTAATAATATATGTACATTGGTTGATATACCTAGTTTAGTTCCTCACATTATTTAATATGTTTCAATCATTCACTTGTAAAAAGTACAGCGATGTTTTACTGTAGACGTACTACCCGCTATCGAGAAATCACAAGTCGCACAATGTTGTTTGATCTGCCAGCCATACCGGGTTGAGGACTTGTATCGTCTTATTGTGGATAATAGCATTTGTTTGGCTACTATTAGAGCCTCGTGTGAATGTCAACATGTGTGAACATGGGTCGTTATTAACACTTTCAGAGGAATTCTGTCATTGGTCAGAGAATTAAAATTCTGAGTTTTTATTATACACATTGCTGAGTGACAATGCATTTATAAGCCATCCTGAACTATCAAGAAGAACCTTTAATATTTTTAAACATTAATTAATGAAACCATAGAATTGTTATATAAAAAACATTTTAGGATATGATATATAATAATATTTGGAAGACCTGGAAAAGCCAATAATTTTAAATAAAAAGTGTGTGACCAGCTTCTTTTTAGCTGCTATTATAACTGAACTCATTCTCTTTGAAGAGCTATCAGCCCAAACTAATTATCCAATACTATCGCGATCTGCCAGGTCAATTGAAAAAAAATTGTTAGTCAGAGTAATACAATGAAATTGAACTAACAGCTAAGAAAATAATCCATTCAATTTATTGAATTATTTGACAAAATGAGTAAAAGTAGTTTTTAACGATCTGTTTTTGACACACCTCTGATACATAAGGGCCGACATTTGCTGATTTCTGAATATTTATGACAGAACAACTGGACCGTATTGAGGAGGGCATGGACCAGATCAACGCTGACATGAAAGAAGCCGAGAAGAATCTGACAGGCATGGAGAAGTGCTGTGGGCTGTGCGTTCTGCCTTGCAACAAGTGAGTATATTAATAACAGGCATGGAGAAATGCTGTGGGCTGTGCGTTCTGCCTTGCAACAAGTGAGTATGCTTATAACAGGCATGGAGAAGTGCTGTGGGCTGTGCGTTCTGCCTTGCAACAAGTGAGTATATTAATAACAGGCATGGAGAAATGCTGTGGGCTGTGCGTTCTGCCTTGCAACAAGTGAGTATATTAATAACAGGCATGGAGAAATGCTGTGGGCTGTGCGTTCTGCCTTGCAACAAGTGAGTATATTAATAACAGGCATGGAGAAATGCTGTGGGCTGTGCGTTCTGCCTTGCAACAAGTGAGTATATTAATAACACGCATGGAGAAATGCTGTGGGCTGTGCGTTCTGCCTCGCAACAAGTGAGTATATTAATAACACGCATGGAGAAATGCTGTGGGCTGTGCGTTCTGCCTTGCAACAAGTGAGTATATTAATAACACGCATGGAGAAATGCTGTGGGCTGTGCGTTCTGCCTCGCAACAAGTGAGTATGCTTATAACAGGCATGGAGAAGTGCTGTGGGCTGTGCATTCTGCTTTGCAACAAGTGAGTATTAGACAAACTCTGTGGAATAATATATGTACATTAAGTTATTATAATAAATATCAACGTACAACCTAAATGGATGGTAAGAAGAGGAGCTAAAATAAACATAATAGATAATCAATTATAAACGGGTTATGGTAATTAATAAATAAATTTCTGACATTAATAACCAAAATAACGTATTTGCATACAACAATATTAGAAATCGTCACGGTCTAAATTCAAATTAAAATTTTCATAATGCCTTTAAAATGCTTTGACATCATAATTGTTTTCACTTTTTGTTCCAGCAATCATGAACAGTTAATACAAGTGCAATTTTTTTTTTAAAAGAAATTCAATCAATAAAGGAAGTTATTAAGGTTTGACATAAAACTGTTCGAGCCAATTGTCGGTAATAGTGTAATGTGTATGTATATTCTCCAAATTAAAGTGTGTAGTATGTTTTCAGATCAGCTTCATTCAAGGAAGATGAAGGTACCTGGAAAGGTAATGACGACGGGAAGGTAGTCAACAACCAACCCACCAGGGTAATGGATGACAGGAACGGACTCGGTCCACAAGGAGGCTACATCGCCAAGTTAGTACTTTATAGTACCTTGTTTTAAAAAGTAGCACTATTGCTGTTTAGTTATAACACAATCAGGTCATAAGCATCTTAACAAACAATAAAAAAAACTGTATGAAGGGAGGGCTGGAAGTAAAAACAATTGTCCTTCTACAACACAAACAAACAAGGAGTTAAATTAGAAAATATATATATCAAAAGAGTGATAAAATATCTTAAAACTAAACCTCAATTGTAGACAATGAACAGTGGGGTAACCCTTAAGATTGGGTCCAAAATAATTTTAAAAATCTCTTGATCCTGGTCGGATGCACTAAGGGTGGTTTTCTTAAATGGTTTTACTCTCGCCTTCCATGCAAATGCGGGTGCATTTCTTTTAAATTAAGCCTGCTAATCCCTAATAAATTAGTGTAATTAGTACATAAGCGTATAACCAAAACGGCTAGTAAGAAGCGGTGTTAAAAAACAATGATATTGTTGAGTAAAGGCATTGCTGAAGGTCTCTTTGTTTCTCCCAGAATCACAAATGATGCTCGTGAGGATGAGATGGAAAACAACATGGGGGAGGTAAACACAATGATTGGCAACCTGCGCAACATGGCGATCGACATGGGCTCTGAACTTGAAAACCAGAATCGCCAGGTAGACAGAATCAACCGCAAGGTATGTAATCACTTACTGTCAATGCTTGACTTTAGTTGTCTACTGGGTCGCCCACTCCATCATTTGAACTTTAAATATATTTACTACTTCAATAAGTCTTTTCTGTAAGACCTCTTCTGATATCTTCATTAAAAATATTATTAGTAGTTATATTCAAAGATACACTTTCAAATAATTTTACAAACGGCCCGGCACTAAATATATGATGATCCTTAATAGTTAACATACATTCATAAATACCACTAAAGTTATGTTTCACTGTAAGTTGAAATGGTAAGTATTTATGTTTCTCTTACAAGTAAACTTAATTTTGAGATAAGTTAAATTAGGGTATCGCTGATCACGTCGCTATTTTCCACTTAAAACATCAGCTTGTACACTCTACTGACATTACCAAAAATGGTTTTGAAAGGTTAGACAATTACCAGGAGTCTATTTTTGATATATTTAAGTTTGTAAAATGATCTTCCCCGCCCACTACTTGTGTGGATTACAAATTTATCAGCAGCCAGTAGTCACTTAAATGATGTTTACTAGGGCTCTATGAGTACTCTGATTTTGAACTTCAAGCTGAGCTCGTCCTTTAAGCTCGATATCGAAAGTTTTCTAGGCTCGCCATTTTTGAGCTTTCACTTGATGTACTTAATAAAAAATGCAATAGTAAGCATAGGCTATTTAATTTAGATAATATCGGCATTTCCACTTATAAATCGTTAGGTTACTTAACAAATTAATAAAAATTAATATCAATTTTCACATTAATAACTTAATAAAAGTCTTAAAACTACTTTCTAATGGTAAATTTATTCAATATTGTCGTTCATTTTGAATTATACTTGATTGAAGTTGTTTACTTGGTTTGCTATGACAAAAAGATGGAAATAAAAATAGCTAAGAAGATTACTAAACAATTGAATGAGTCTTTTTACTATTTTTACCTGGTCTCTTTCTAAAATAATAATTTATGTTGAATTAAAAATATAATATCAAGAATATATCATTATATTGAATGTTTTCAAACTTAAGATATTTAAAACTTGTATTAATTAATACCGTAAACTACAAAATTAGCACTAGTTTAGTTACTATTTAGTTATAGAATTATGTTGGTTAATTTGTCTAAAATAAATATTGAGCTTATTTATTGCAATACATATTTTACCAAACTTACCACATTTATATTAAAAAAGCATTTACTGTTTCATATTGTTTGCTAGAAATATTATTTTAAGTCATATTATTTTTAATTTTAAAGTTTGAACATCAACTTTTACAATCATTTAAAATTGAATTGAAATAAATTTCTCAATAAGATAATGTTTAACGAGAGCCGTACAACGCACATGTGCAACTGCGCATAGAGGAATGCAAATGGAACAGAAGACGCGATCATGCACAATTACACTAAGGAATAATAAACGAGAAACACTTCACATTTCTAACTGTTTATGATTCTTACATTTTCTTATAGGGTAAATTAAGTTACTGAAGCATATTTTGGGGAAATATTAGCTTATTAAAACAATGGTTTTATTAACTTTTTATCAAGACAGTGTAGAAACACACTACATTAATGTAAAGTGATAGTGAAGAAAGCCAACGTGAAAGGATAGTTAGTTTAAGCCTAGATATTAAAAAAAAAAACTTCTCTCTTTCTTCTTACACCTTTACACTTCCCCCGTTTTCAAACTTCCACAGTTGCACATTGTTTTGAATTTTCGGAAATATTTATTTTTCATATGAAGAGACTTTAATGAAAATTCAAAACAATATGCAATTGTGGAAGTTTGAAGAAGTGGGAAGTGTAAAAGTTTAAGAAGACATGAAAAGAGAAGTGCGTTTTTCTATATAGGCGTAACCTAACTATCCTTTCAGGTTGGCTTCCTTCATTATCAATTACTTTACATCACTGTACAGTGTTTCTACACTGTCTTATTATACATTTTCAAGCAATCTTGCAGTTATTCGTTTGATTACTTTTTTATAATTGTTAGTGTAATTTTAATGTTCTTAAAGACATGAGTGGTGTTCTTATTTTTAAATTGTGTTTTTTTAAGTGTTATTTCTAATTTGAAAACCGATATTTCCATTTCTTAACTTTTTTTCCAAAAGTATATATATTTATAAAAAATGAGTGTCATTCATATTATAAGAACATGTGTTTTAGTATATGTTTTAAATCCCAAATTTTAAAGATGTGATATTTACATTTAAAATAAACAAATATATATATATTTAAAATAAACAAATATATATATATGAATGTACTCGAACTCGACTCAAACTTGGGAGCTTTTAGAAATACTTGGCTCGAGTTTGGCTTGAATGAAAAAACCCAAGCTCACAGACCCCTACTGTTTACCCTTGGCGCAAGAAATTGTTTATAATCAACGCCAAGAAATAACAAAAGAATGGTTTCACAAATGATGGATTCTAAAACTTAATAACTGAGACTTTTGAATAAAATTTAATAAAAACAATAATATATAATTGAAGTTTGGTTTAGACTAGTTATGGAAGCCTAAATAAACTGGACCACCGAAATGTGTCCTGTCAGCCCGGGCCACACCTAATTGAATGAAATTGTTTTATTAGTATCAAAGAGGATATTTTACAAGGCAATTTTTTTACCATCACTAGACATACTGGGCTACTTAGGGCTGGGGTAGCTGGGTTGTTTTCCATGATCTCTCTATGAACATAGTGATGTGTACTTCCTCTAAAACTACCCTCTTAAAGTCGTTAATATCCTGGTTTTTATTTTCAATACATTTATTAATAAAATATGACTATTAAATATTATAATCCATAAGTTTTAATCCTTAAATTTCATTATTTAAATTATAACATTTAAATCAACACTTAGTGTGGTTGTGTATTCAGACGAAAATAAAAAACTTTTAAGTAAAATAAGTAAATAAGTTGTAAATCCAAAATTTGATATACTGGTAGAGGGGGCACGGTAAACAGCCAGAAATATCTGAATGATGTTTCAATTTAAAAATTGTCTGGGAAATGGGGGGAATATAAATTCGCAAAACTAACAGAAAGTACCACCTTAGGTGATGTGGATATATCCTCAAGATAATAAAAAAATCTTAAAATTTGGGATTTCAAAATGGGGGGGGGCCTATGAAATTAGCGGGAGACGTGCTCAAATTTTACAAAACTAGTAAAAACAATTTCTTTTTGGGGTAAATAATTTAAACTTGGAATAAAGGTAGGGTAACCCTCCCTCCCCCCTTCCTTAATAATTAAAAAAAAAATCTTAACACTTTCGCTGGTAAACCCATCCTATGACATTTCATTATGATCTTAAAAAAAATGCTGACCCCATCAATTGATGGTGTCCAGCTTTCTATGATAATAAATGCAACTGCCCGACTTTTGAGGGTCTTAGCTGTGTTTAGATCATTTCTAAGGAGTTTTTAGTTACCAAATAATTCGTTAGAACACACACAGCACATGGATGTGGCCACTTAAGTTCCACCGTGGATAAGGCCATGCTAGCAAGTTGTTACACTCCAAGGAAAATTATGAAAATTAACATCAAATAATATTTATATAAATAACTTGGTGTGCTTTTTATATTTTTGTAAAAACACAGTAAATTAAAAAATTGTGTGATAAAAAATATATCATTATTATATATGATATTAAAGAAGAAGAAAAGATCTTTACAACCATTTAAATATTATTGATATTCATTTTATTGCATGTTCACTATAAAATGTTGAAATAAACTAAAAATGTCCAGCAATCTATGCAATGGCAGGTCAATAAGTAATTAGCAGCGAAAGTGTTAATATAAGCCTAGAAAATGAGTGCTTGAAATATACAAAATTGAAAGAAAAAAAAAGGGTTCCATATAGTGGAAAGTTTAAATTTTTAAAGAAACTTCATGGAACACCGTGTTAAGTTGGAAATTAGTAATTTAAAACAGCATGCATGACTAGGTGAATGGATGTTGTTGAGGCGACGGAAGTATGCAAGGATAGGGAAGTCAAGTACGGAGCTGTTTATTGAACAGTTTCTTGCTTACTCCGTAAGGAAACTGTGTGATTAGTTATACATACATACTCTAGTACCAATATACTACATACTCTAGTACCAATATACTACATACTCTAGTACCAATATACTACATACTCTCATACTAATATACTACATACTCTCATACTAATATACTACATACTCTCATACTAATATACTACATACTCTAGTACCAATATACTACATACTCCAGTACCAATATACTGCATACTCCAGTACCAATATACTGCATACTCTAGTACTAAAATACTACCTACTCTATTACTAATATACTACATACTCTAGTTCTATTATACTACATACTCTAGTACCAATATACTACATACTCTAGTTCTAATATACTACCTACTCTAGTTCTAATATACTACCTACTCTAGTTCTAATATACTACATGCTCTAGTACTAAAATACTACCTACTCTATTACTAATATAATACATACTCTAGTTCTAATATACTACATACTCTAGTTCTAATATATTACCTACTATTGTACTAATATACTACATAATCTCACAGAAAACAAAAATTCTATTATTTAACATTTTCATGTATCAGTAAAAGACATCTTTAATTCTAACTTTGTTTCCTATGAAATATTGTGGTACAAAGTACTTGTTATCTGGAGGATCATTGCTTGTCAATTTTGTTCTCTTTGGCTCTTTCACACAATATTAATTGGTTTCCTATGGTCTCGCTTGGGGACCACAGTTTGAGAACCACTTTGTTCGCTGGCCACACCAAATGTGTTCAAAAACAGTTCTTTATTGAAATTAGATCAACATATTTTGTCTCGCTGACTCAGATTATAACAAATTAAACGATTGCATAAAAACTAAGTGTCAAACAAATGCTCTTATTAATTTAAATGGTTCTCTGATTTTTTTAAATATATTAGTACAATGGCCATGTGTATTTTTACCTAAATTACTACACTCTCTTATTCCATGCAATGCTTTGCACATAAACAAGAAAATGTTTATTTTTTAATTTTTGTAATGATTATATAGTAGATGCCTTGTATTGGTTAAATTAGTAAAACAGTATATATTTAAATTAATATTCATTATATTGATTCGCTTCTAGTATCTCAGTTATTACACGTCACGCCTCTTGGATAGTGTGAGAATGGCTGTCAACAGATTTACTGTAAATTCACAATATCTATTTCTTTACTCCAATCACCAAGACAAATTTTTAAGTTATGTAATTTAACTACTATTATTACACCTGATATTTTATTATAACAATTAGACCTGCTTCACTGAGGTGCTATTAAATAACACAGGTCTGCAATGGTAAAACTGTTTGAAAACTAATCACTGATTATTATATATTTTTGGGCACTGATTTCACTAAAAATATTTTTTTTTAATTGTAAACACGTACCATTTTTGCACAAACTCAAATTTTCTATTTCAATATTCTCCAAATTGACTGTATTAACCCTCTAAGAAAAAAATGGTACGAAACTCCGCACAGACTTTCTCACTCTATTGTTTAAAAATAGAGATATTTACTCAAAACTCATAATATATGTGAAAAGAAATAATATACATTAACAAACCCAAGCACAATTTACACTATATTTATGTAAAACATTTTTTAGTCCCGGCTTAAAATTTTATAATTTTATTTTTAAAGAATTAATATCCTCATTTGTATGTTTGTACCGATAAAAAAATATAAATATTGGATTCGCAAGGGTCAACACTTTGTATTAAAATTTCGACTTCCGATTAAAATTTTAGACATTTCATTGGGTGTTGCACATCTTCATGTCATTGCATTTTTATTAAATTCCTCATTTATAAATTTTGACAAATAAAAAATGTAAATATTAACTATCGAGTCTAAAATGGAGATAGATCATTGTTGTACAAACATTTCTCCTAAGAGGTTTAAGGAAAAATGATATAAACTTTTTGAGAGACTTATATTTAATTACTCTATGGCATTGGAGAATTATTGCAAAACTTAAGTAGTATCTCTTTACAATTAAAGCTTACAAAATTAACATATTGGCCAATATCTCAGAAACTGTTGGTTTTATAAAAATATATTTCATATAAAAGTTTTTTATTTTTAATAGTTCTGCAATTTTGCAATGACAAGTTATTTAGTATCTCAAATAGTTGCGGGGATACGGAAATTTCAGCTCCTGTAAAGTACCCTAAAAGTCATTTTCATGGGGAAAGGAAAATAGCCAGTTTATTTATAATCTTAATCATCGCCTGGATACGAATTTTAATCAAAATCAATTTTTTCTCTTTTCACCCTTTACTAAACTACACTTAATTTTAAGTTTAAACAGACACACAGAGAGATGGCATTGCAAATACCACTTTATAGGGTTCGGGGGGTCATGAGACATCGACATCCATCAACATTTCAGGTTATATTTTTTTCACGGTCGCAATACTTTACCTTTTGTGTTCGAAAAGTTAAAAAATATAAATATTTGCATTTCCATTTCCAGTTGAATTTTTACCTAAGTTTACACCTGTTGTGAATATATTATGTTAAAATATTGTATGATCTGTTAGTGTCATACTAATTTATTTATTTTTTGCAGTGAAAAAATATATTTTATTTAATAAACGGTATCTGTAAAAATTTATAATAATTTAAGGAGGTTAATATTTGATTTAAGAATGAAAAATTTCAATCTATTAAATTGATATTCATACATTATATTCTTTTAAAATTATATAAGATACATTTACCTACGCTCAACAATGACTCAAGAACGTCTTAACATCTTTTGCAATAATCTCAATGAAAAATTACATTTTAGAAACTCTAGATCTCTTTAATTTTATTAAAACTTTTGCTAAAATCATAGCAAAACATGATAAATTTAAAATAAGATTAACAAATAAATAATGTAAATACAAATTTAATTAAGAAAAATTAATTATTGGTATAAGCTGTAAATTCTTTTTAACCTAAATAACAAGATATCAGAATTTTTAAATAATAAAAATAAAAATATTTCTAAAGAAAATTTTTTCAAAGCATAATCTACAATATCTTAATATTATTTGTTATTAAGGAGGGAGTGGCGCTTCTTTCGGGATTTTTCCAGGTTGCATGGACGGCTTTTCCCGTCTCAAACCTGATCAATAAAATTATAATCATACCAATTCATTACATTAAGTACTCAACAATATATATTTGGTTTGCCTTAAATATATTATTGTTATACTATTAATATCAAATCAATGTTTGAAGATTAACAAATTAAAGTTTAACCAATTGATAGGTCCGCTACTATATGAAAGATTAGGAATCTACACCTCAAATGGGTTTATTCTGCATAGAATTCTTGAATTAAAGATATTAATTTGCTCCTTACAGGAACTGTTGGTGCAGTCTAAATAGTTTAACACTTTAAAAACTGCAAGTACCAGTACTTGACAGGAAAACATTTCTAATTTACAACAGGATATCTAGTAGACATACACTTTTAGTTTAAATCAACTACAATAAATATTTTAAGACTTGAATCCTTGACTTGTTTCTAGTAGTTTTAAAATGAAATGTCGGTGACCCAGTAGACTGTTAATGTGTGTAAATGTAGGATCTCTCCAATGTTTTCTGTTTGATGTAAAGGTTATAAGATGTGTGCATTGAATGTTATGTATTGGTTGACTGACACTTGCCCTTTTAGCTTTGTAAATTTTGTTTTAAGTGTATGACGTTATCAAACAGTGATACCTTGACCTTGGTGTTGAGTCACTAATGACATGGTTTATTTTTAAATCAACATTGGAATTGATAGTATTTCTTCGTAAACACTTTAATAAAATACATCTACTTTTTATATGAGTCTAGCAGAACTATCTTTATCCTATATCATGCTTGACTTTGAGCCAGTTAGTAATTTTCCATGCTCTTTCTAGGTGAATGCTGATTATTAATTCCCTCATTGTGTCTCCTGAAATTAGTTTTAGTTGCAGATAATAAGAAGTATACACTAAAAAAAAATACTTTCTATCAACAATTGGTATAAATTCCCTAAATTTGGTAGTCAACAATTCATATTATTTTTAACTAAGATCATCATTATGTTCATGAGAGTGTGATTTTTTTAATATCAACATAAATGTTTAAAAGGTTTGAAAAATGAGCTCTTGGCAAATTAAATTGCATTTCATCATGTTTATTTATTTCCATAAGCAATCTAGTGTGAGCAATCCCGCCTCAAACCAACAATCTCAAAGCTAACTGCTTCCTCAAGGCGGTAATTGATCACGAAAATTCCTATTCTTGAGATTTATCCTGGTCTTTTAAACATCGCTACAAACATCTTGAATCTGACTAAACTCACCATTCTGCAACATGTCATAGTAATTCTGCCCTACTCCATTGTAAATAGTTTAGATGTTTTCCAATAGGAGCTTCTTCTGAATGTTGGGAAAAGTTGAGATTTTACTTTTTATGTAGACTTTTTTGGATTTGTGTGTTTGATGTTCTATTTTGTTATGGTTGTTCTTGCCAGACTTGGAAAGGCAGCTAAAATATTTTCAAAGTAATATTTAATATAAATTATGTGCAATGAACATTTCCATGCTTGCGTCTAAATCTCTCCTGGGATTTCACCTTACCTCCCTCCCCTACAACTTTTCATTCTTCTTGAGCCCATGAATGGGTCATTCGATGTTGACACTTGGAAGTTTGTTTCCTGTCTTCTTGTTGTTATTGGTGTTGTGACGTTGTTTGGTGTTGTGGGTGTTTGGTGAGACTGTGTGTTGACGGCCATCCAGAGATAAATCACTCCTATCAACTGTTTATCAGTGTTAATTAGTCTTCCTGTTCTTCGGAAATTTGCTGGTTGATCCGTGTCGCATGGATCGAAGGAAATAGTGTTATTTCGGACCGGATGTGACGGCTATGAAGCCAGTGTTGTTGCTAAAGAGAAAGAGATAGTTTTAAAATGTTGTTTGTTCTTGGCAAGCTTCAAACTCTCTATTGTTTGGGAGACAACTAAATACTCAAGATCTACAACACACCCAGGAAGTCAAGGAAACACAAAACATGTATTTAAACACAAAAAAAAAAAAGTTTGACAAAATAAAAATGAAAGTCAATTTAGAAGTTATTAAATAACAATAAAGGAGTACCTACCTAATATCTAAACATAACAATAAAAGAATGTTGATAAATTTTATTTACATTTTGTAAGGGAAATGTTAAATATCTGGACTGAGTGAAAGGATTACCCACCTTAACTCAAAGAGTTAAAATTCTGGAGATTACTTTTTATCACTTTTTTACTTTACATTTTTATTGCTTGGTTTCCCATCTGCTTTGCTGATGCGTTTCCTTAAACTTCACCCTCTTTCTGTTCCATTAGGTTAAATGGTCGAAGTTTCAGATAACCACCAGATTGTGTTGTATGAGTGAGTCTTCATGATTTGTTATACTTAGTTTAATTTGAAAAACAGTCTGTATCAAAACTCTAATATTTGTATTGAAGCAGTTTATGTTTCGTTATCAGGCATGTACAGATATATTTATTTTCTTGGTATTTTACACCAAAGTGAGCATGGACCTTGAAGGACTATTTTGTGGCACAACATTTATCCAAGAGTGTAAATATAGATACATCCTATGTTCCATTTGTGTAACAGCAAAATCTACATGTCATAATAGCATACAAATTAATTTAGGATTAAATAATATAGTTTATATGTAAATATCAGCTGAGCCATTGTTAACCAAATTCTGTGCACCTAAAAAGAACACTTAACATTGTTGCTAATATAAGACAGGAAAATATGTTTAAATAATTTCCTACTTGTGAGTTTGAACTAATATGTTCTTGGATCAGTGAAAATGATAAATTAAGCTGAAAAAACTTGCTATACACTGATTATTTTTAAGACAAGTGCCTCATCAAAAGAAAGCTCGGCTATATCAAACAGTCTGACTGCAGACAATAAGTTAATCATATATTAGACTAGTACTCATTTTATATTACCGGTATTAAATTATATTGGTAATGTGGTAAGATTAAACTATTGAATTTAATATAAAAACATGAATGTCAATCCATTATTTTTTATTCGTAAATATGCCTTTATTAAGGTTTCAGGGATCAAAACCTTAATTAAACTACTGAAGCTATAGATAACATTATTCGATTACAAATATTGTGTTACTTTTAAACAAAATAATAAAAGTGTCTTATGAATATGATTTATATTAAAATCGTTTAAAAAACACTGTAAAACAATATTACATAATTGAGAGTAAATAGCCAGAGCTATATTAATGGTAATTACTTCAGTTAAATATCATATCCTGAAAATTGAAAAATGACACATGGACACGGGAATCGAACCCAGGACCTTTGGCTTAGTACGCTCATGCTCAATTCCTGTGTCCAGGTGTCATTTTTCAATTTTCAGGATATGATATCTAACTGAAGTAATTACCATTAATATAGCTCTGGCTATTTACTCTTAATATATATGCATTCCCTTACAATTATAATAATTGTACATATGGCAATAAGCCACTACCGAGTCGCAGATGGCTGCGGTATCTGATGGCTTGTGATATTAAAAAAAAAATCACATAATTGTAGCTGACGATTTCCACTAAGTCCATCATAGGCTCTGCCTTAAAATATGAGTGAAGAATGACCCTAGGCACGGGATGAATCCTGGATAGCTCGGTGGTTAGAGCATTGGCGTACTAAGCCAAAGGTCCCGGGTTCGATTCCCGTGTCCAGGTGTCATTTTTCAATTTTCAGGATATGAAGTATTACATAAGTTATAAGGAAGGAATCCAAATTGGAAAGATAATTTGGATAGGCTTTAATAGAAACCGTTAAAATTTCTCTCTTCATATTTCTTTCATACAGTTATACTTTCCCGCATAAAAACATGAAAGTGTCAGTAATATTTGAAAATTTTTATGATAATTGAAGTTTTCAATATTGCCAGATATATTGTTTTTTTATGGGGCCAAGTAGTTTAGGGTTCAAATGAAAGCTTAGGCGATAGGAGGTCACTTGAAATGTGTAGCCATTTCTAAGAATATAGCCAATATTTTGATCCCAACCAATAAAACCGGTTTTACCTTATAATACTACCCACAATAAAGAGTTATAGTGGGTAATTCAATCCAGACTCATCATTATCATCCTCAACTCTTCTAAGCCTGTGGCCGGGTCAGTTTAGTGCCTCCTCTTACTCTTTCTTTCCACCACTATTCCTTCTATAATTGCTTCCTTTTGTCTAATCTCACTTTCACACTTTATGTTATCTGGTCTTCACGTCTTTCTTTGTCTTCCTTGCAGTATTTATTCTACATACCTCATTTCCACCTCATGCAATATGGTATTTTTACTCCTTTTTTATACTCATAATATCACCATACCATCTCAGCCTTGCTCCCTCTACTACCTCATATACTCTCACTTTTTCCAGGATAACTTCATTCCTAATCTTGTTTCTCCTCGTGACAGCTAACAAGCTCCTCACAAACTTCATTCCCATGGCCTCCACTTTTCTAGTCTCTCTTACTTTCATTGTCCATGTTTCTGCTGCATGTGGCAATGGGTACAAAGTACGCCCTACACAGCACTTCCTCACACTTCAAAGGCTTTTCTCTTCTCCATAATAGGTCTATTACATATCAATAGAACAACTCTCCCTGCTGTCCTCTTCTCATTAAATCCTCTCTACTTCCACCCCTCATCTCAAATCATTCTTCCAAAATATTTTACGTTCTGTACTTCTCTAAGCTCTACTTCAACCAACTTATCTCTACTAGGTCTTACCCTCTTCTTTGTCACTACCATCACTTCACACTTCGCCATGCTAAATTTCATTCCACACTCTTTCACTGCCTTATTCCATTTCTGTACGTCCTCTTACTTCTCCCACCATACCATCAAGTCATCAGCAAACACCACGGGTTTCATTCTATTCCCCGAGTTTCCTCATAACTTTATTGATGATCATTTCCATTCCCATTACAAATAAAAGTGGTGAGAGGGCCTACCTGCCTTCATTTCATTTAAAAAAAATCTAGAACCACTTTTTCCATCGCTTCTTTGTCTTACACATCTCATGCTATCCTCATACAGACACTCTCATTACAACTCTTCTCTCCCCTCCAGCCTCCTCCTTCCCTTTCCAGACCTTATTTCTATCCACTCTATTATAATTCTTTATACATATTCATAAATTCTATTATCAAATCCTTCCCAAATTCCTACCTTCTTTCCATCACACGCCGTGCAGCAAATATCAAGTCTATTGTAGATCTCTGTTCCGTACATCCTTGTTGTTCTTCTCACCACTTTCCTTTCATTTTCTTTATTATTCTATTTTCCCGTATCAGCTTATATATTTTTGTATAATGGCATATCAGCGTTATTTCCCTATAATTTTGTCTCCTTACATACCAATCTCACCATCCTGTATAACCATTGTAATCATGCTTCTCATGCAGCTCTTATCATTTCCATGATTAGTTCATCAACACCTGGTGCTTTTCCAAGTTTCGTCCGCTTTAATGCATCCTACACCTCTTTCAATGTAGAACCCACTCCATCTTCTTTGACCAATTCTTCATGCTCTTCTGCTTCACTAACCCGGTCCTCTTCCAGGTTGAACATCTCCTTTGAATATCTATTCCATAGTTATTTTCTTCTTCTTCTTCTCATTCATCATTATTCTTCCTTCTTATTTCCTTCCGTATCACTTTCCAACATCTTTGTCGATTTTTGCATCCAAACTCGCTTAACTCTTTCCCTTCTTCTCCCTATACTATTTCTCTGTTTCCTTTCCTCTCCTCAACTGGTTCTTTCGCTCAAACTACCCCTAAGTTTAAACTTGGATGGATATCTTAAGAAAATTATTATCTTATGTAGCTACCACTCAATCCATCACCATTAATCTAGCAACATTTCAAATCAGTTATTCTCAACTTTTTCAAATATGAACGAAACTTTCCTACATTTTATTATTCTCTTGTTATTTTGGCTAAGGAATATGCCTGAAAATTTAAAGTAATGTGCAGTGTGTAACCAGATGATTGAGAACATTGAAGGGAAGAGTAATGAAGAGAGAAGTTTAATTGTTTATATTAATTCCTAGCTTGAATATATTTTCAACTGGGCTTCCTTCTCTACACAGTAAATTGTCTTACAAAGTTTTTTTTATACAAAGATTGCCTATAAATAACCGTTATATTCTCTCTAATCAAACCAAAATATTTTAGAGACCTGTTTAAGGACTGTTTATCCTATTCATTGAGCAAACTTCTTTTGTGTTCAACTACCTAAGCTTGACATAAATACTATTTTTTCAAAATTGTTTTGAATCCTTAACTTATGTTCATAATGTATTACTAGTTATTGTAGTGAAAAACTGATAGTTAAATGTTATCACTCAATATTACGGGGTAGTATAATAAAATAGCTCACAACAACGGATGCTGCTTAGACTTTTTACTATTAATTTAAACTATTATTTCTCCAAAACATATACAAATTAATCAACTAGACTTGTTGTTTTCTAAGTGTTGAATCTTGGTGTGAGGCTATGAGAAAATTATTAAAGTGAGGTCCCAAATATGTAAAGCCCCTCTTAAATTAAAGCAAACAATAAAATAAAACTATGACACTCAAGTTTCTGGTCCAAAATGCTAAAAGTTATAATTTTTCTCTTTAAAAACTATGTTTTTTTAAGAAGTTGGTAGTATTTCCTTACCCTCCGGTAATGGTTGTTATTGTGGCAATGTAGGCTTGTTAAATGTTGCATGCATGTTGTGTATGTCGTGTTTTGTGTGCACTGACTCGAGCCTCGCTTGTATTGTTGTGGCCTGTGCAGGGGGAATCCAACGAGACCAGGATAGCGGTGGCCAACCAGCGGGCCCACGACCTGCTCAAGTAATTCGGCGAGTTTGGCGGCTCATCGTAACCCTACTAAAGTGCTTATTAACTTTATATTACAAAGAAAGTTAAAAAAGTTATGATAGAGAAACTTGTGATGTCATTTGAAAAAAAAAATATCATTATTAAATTGTTAAGAAACGAAAAACAGTTTTTATTTTGTTTAGCGTTGTTGTTTCATCTCAAGTAATGAGGTAAAGTCACTCCCAGTTGTTAGACGATGCTATAAGTTGTTTTTTAATGTAAAGATATGTACGGTACTTCTAGCAATAATGCAATAAATGTTATTCCTAATAGAATAATATGTTTTCTGTGTACATATGAAGCCTCTAATTGAAATGTTAAGGCGTAGTTTCACTTTCTTGCTTTATTATGAATGGGCTCTAATTCTAAAAAAAAAAATCTTATTTTTTTTATGAAAGTGACTTTACCTTATAAATTAAAAATTATAATAATTTGTTTGTCATTAAATTAGTAAAATTTTAAAACACCACTTTTTAAATCAATTTATCTCGCAGGTCATCTAACCATTTGGATTATACGTTTATTATTTCTCATCAAATTGTTCAATTCACTACATACTTATTTTTATTGATATGTGTGAATATCAACGTCTATCTTAACCTGATATTGTGCCTGTGCTGCGTAGGAAATTTCAAACGAAACTCGACTAAAGGATGCTAACAGGAGAGTGAGCAAACTCTACAAGCCCTAGGAGAACCAAGATATTACCTGGGAACACCTGACTTATCCTCCTAAAGGTAAACTTACAAACAAACAAAATAACCTCTAAACCAAACGTCAATTCTCTTCTCTTTCTTGGCCTTAAGCTTTCTATTCATATAACCGGTCCGTATATTAAACAGGTCTGGAATTAATTCAGAAGATATATAAAAACTAAAAAAATTAAACTTATATTTCAAATTGAAAGTGATCACATTCATTAGTCTGTGATATATGCCCATAAATCTTTGTCAATTTTAAACTAGATAACAATTTTGAATGAACTTGATTTTTAAAAGTGAACAGACTTGATATATAATATTTAATAGTTTTCCCTCCACTCTTGTTGATGAATGGCTTACTGTGGGGTTCTTTTGTTGGTAGCCATTTCCTACCCGGCACAAAAACATCTGTAATTCCTCTCCATTAAATGTACTTATTAATGTGTCCAGTTAGGTAATGTAAGTGTATTATCATCTTCAATGTAAGGACAACTCCAACACACATGCATGTCTCCCTATGTACTATCCACCTCATCAACTAGTTATTTAACATCAAGGGAGAGAAATAATCACGGAAAGTTGGCATTATGTATATAAATTGTAAATATAGAATTTAAAAAAAAGGGGCAAATTTAATATTCATCTCGCCAATTATTAATTGCTTGGCTTAATATTGTGGTAAAAAAAACTTAATTTCATTATTATAGTGTAAATAAAATTAAAAAGCATTCTCTATTAAGTATGGTAATTTTATTTTCTATTTGAAAATTTAAACGATTTTTTATCAAGATTTAGTCAAATTGTATTTAAATATGTTAGTATATTGTTCATGTTTCATTAATTTTGTGTTTTAAGGCTTGTACTTGAAGAGCTCATTCATTTTTTATAGTCAGCTCTTTTTAGGTATTGTTTTTATGATAATATAGGGTCGATGGTTAATGATGCAAAAATAATATTATTTTGTGAAACCACAGTTAGATCTTTGAATTTAATGCAATTACTACTACTAATGAAACATATTCTATGATTGAATAAAATAAAAATAATACTACATTTAACTAACATTAAATAGTGCATAAAAAGTGATTTGTAAGTAAATATAGCTTTTAATTTCATCAAATAATTTTTTCAATAAATGTTATTGATTCATATATATAATATTATCTTCATCAAACTGTGAATGCTATTTAGGGGTAGCACAAATATATTAAATAAAATCTATAATAGTTCTTAACTTACAGTTTAGTTTTAGTGTCAACTAAAACTATATTTTTACTATTGAAAAAGTTACAGTTATAAATAGTCTTAATATTATCATAACAAAATTAAAATGTTCAAAACAACTTATTTTAATTTTAAAGCTCTATTTCTACAATGCTTGTACTTATATATTTAGTAATTTAATTGAAATCATTTTGTTCATACTAGTTTGTATGAAGTAGCCATAAAAGTTAGATACTTTGTATAATGTCAGGCATAATTCATTATAATTGTAGATAACTTGTTTCACTTTATGAATAGTTTTTTTTTAATATTCCATTATGTGCGTGCGTGTGTGTGTGTGTGTGTGTGGTGTATATGTACTATTATTTCATGTGTGAATAGTTATAATATAACTGCTTGAGATTAATTATTAAAAGTATTCCTAATTGATACATCCTGTTATTCGTATGTGTTGAAGGGGCTCCTAAGAATGGCTGTGCAACAGGATTGTAATAGGATAAATTTATTATATATGTATTACTTTATTCATCAATTAAACTTTCTTCTCTATTGTTCTATTAATGTGACCAGAACCACTTATTATAGTTCTGGTAGGGGAACTGTTTGACACATATGTACTTAGTGCCGTTTCAAATATTGAGTTTGAAAAAATATTATTAAATCATTGGTATATGCATAGGACTGACTTAAACTTTGCTTTATACTTTCTCGTCATTCATTAATTCAGGAAGCGTGATATAAAATATTCATAATATTGTTAACATTTATTTAGACAATGATGAGGATCAAATTTAAACATTGGTCAAATTTAAGGTGCAGAAAGTAGAACTAACAATTAAATACATAAAATAAATTATCCCAAAAAAAACAAGTTTTTTCAATGTTTTATATGTTATTGGCTAACTATGCAAATATAAATTTATATTAATGTTATTATGGGGCACATTGGTCTCTATAATCGGAACAAAGCAGCAAATATCTAAATATAGCCTTAGCAGTAAAAACATAACGCTCTTTGAACCTAAACATAGCATATTACTTAACAATTGGTATAGCCTAGCATTCATTTTACGGGTTTGTTTATTTCAATTTTATTGTATTGCAAGAAATGTATTTTTTCAAAATAAATATATTTATATTTAATGAACATTTTATAGATTTCAAGAATTAATACAAACAAAAGTAATCCATGTTTTAGTTTATCTTTAAAATAGCTCCAAAACTGCAATATGTTAAATTAATAGAACTATGTACATAACAGAATTTGCATTATTTTGCTAGGCTAAGAGATGTTCATTTAGGATGTAAAGTTAAATCTTTTTCATAAAAATTTATTGTAAATTAAGGTACAATATAAAGTAGTTAAAAAAAGTAAATCCTAGAACTAATTATTCTGAATAAATATGTAACTCTTTCTTTCTTAGTACAATTTACTATCTCTGTGTCTTCTATGTGTATAGGTTGATTTAAAGGGCAAATGTCACGATTATTGCTGAATAAATCGGAGTTGTTTGTATTATTTTCATTTACATTTTTTCAAACTTAGTTTTGAAAGGGAAACGATGCTTCAGAAATTCCACTTGATTTACTGACATGAGATACAGGTGAAATCGCCTGAATCTGTTCTTGTAATTTATCTGTGATCATAGAGACGAGAGGAAAGGGCAAGCCTGCTAGAAGCCTAATAATTATTTTTCCAGCACCTCGACTATATTTCGTACTTGTATTGCCTTTAACAAGAGTTTTATTTTAAATAAAAGTCAGGAGAAAAGATTGCATATTTTTTTAAGAATCTGAAGAGCAAGTTACAGTAATTACAAGCCAGACCCTCATTAGATCATGTTATTTATGTAGATCAATCTCTTTCAAAGCTAAGTAAATCATATCAAAGTGTATCTGACTAGATTCATAACATGTTCCCTCTGTACTTACTGATGCCAAGAAATAAACCAATTATTAAATCTAACACATGCGCATTATTGGAACCAATTTTAGGTACTCTTGTGTCATTATTTTTAACTGACCATTGGACAGTGTATTTGTATATTTTTAGGCCCATATATTTTTCTCAATAACCAGTATGTCTTGACCATACAGCATAGATTCTGAAAATAGTTTTTTGTCGTATATTTAGCAAACATTTCTATCCCAGGGGCCATATTTGCCCCCAACACCCACGCCAGCCTGTGTGCATCAAGTGATTTATTATATATGAAAAAAGTGCATTGAGCAAAAACATTTAGTGATAAATAAAATGATAGAATATTAGGAAAATGGTAGAGCACAAATAAAAGTAACAACACTGACACATATTTACACACACTTCAATATTTCGATGCTATTGTAGCATCTTCCTCAGGAAGTCTAATTACTACTTCCTGAGGAAGATGCTACAATAGCATCGAAATATTGAAGTGTGTGTAAATATGTGTCAGTGTTGTTACTTTTATTTGTGCTCTACCATTTTCCTAATATTCTATCATTTTATTTATCACCAAGTGATTTATTAGAAATCCTGAATTGATACCCAACGGTTACATTCTAAATAATATTTTTATCTGTGATCCCAGCCAAACATGTAACATGACTATCCCTTCCTGAGGCGTGGAGGAGAAACAGAGGAATATCACGTGTTTATTCTTAAACAAATGTGTAACATGACTATCCCTTCCTGAGGCTTGGAGGAGAATCCGACTAATATAACGTGTTTATTTTTAAACAAACAAAACAAACATGTAACTTGACTATCCCTCGCTGAAACTAGGAGGCAAGTCAGAGGCATATTACATGTTTATTTTTAAACAAACATGTAACTTGACTATCCCTTGCCGAAGCTAGGAGGGAAATCAGAGGAATATTACGTGTTTAGTTAAACTATTTTCCAAATTAGTTAATGTCAGACTTATACAGATCATCAAATTAGGAATAAATGCTTGTTTTTTTATTATTATTGTGAAAGAAAATGTTAACAAACGCCAAGCAACGCTGTCTAAAACTTTTCAATCCTTAATATAATATAATAATTGTTTTTTAAGTTAATAGTAACATAAATGCTAAGTTTATTAAACTATTAATGTCCTAATATTTGTAAATGATGTACAAAATTAAATAGTCTCAAGAGGCTGACACGCCTTGTCATGGCTCTGTCAAAGTTTGACATTGGAGGAAAATGATATAGGTATGTGATGATAGTTTTTTTTTAATAACTATTATTAAATAAAATAAAATAATTTTATACTATTTAAAGTCACTTTTTCAAGTTTATGTTTTTTATTTTATTTAAAATAAATTTAAATTATTATTTCCAAATACGTTGGTACAGTTTTTAAAATGTAATATAGTTTGTCTAGTAGATAAATTATGTGTTTTAAATTATAATTATTGACTCCTCAAATTCTAAAAGAGGCTGCATATTTCTTGGAATATTCTATACACTTGCTACCTAAGATGTATTGACATCTATGTATTGATGTAGTATTGACAAAGGTCACCATTAAAATTGAAATTCATGCTGATGCAAGTAAATTTTCTTTAAAAATTTAATCCTTACACCTTACCTAACCTAATTAAAAAAATAATAACCATTTCATTAAACATAATAAGCAAATAAACATTGGAAAAAAAAATCGATTGCTGTTCCTCATTTTTAAATATCAACTTTGTTTCACTAAATCTACCAACTTCACTCTTGTAAAATGCAATGATCTGGTCTATTTGCTGTTGTTTGTCTCAGTTTGTTGTAGGATATCGTCCAGAATGGGTTGTATCAGCTGGTACGGTTCCTGTTGCCTCGTCAATGTGTCTTTGAGCTTGTATATGACTTCCAACAGGTTTTGAGCAGCCTCTACAATCTCTGGCTGAAACATCTTCCCCTCTGGGTTCTCTCGGAACAGGAACTCCGCCTACAACATTTAGTTTACTAGTAGAGGAGAGATTCATATCTTCTAAATTACACCCTCCTCCCCCCCTATCCCATAAGTGCGATATGGTATATTCTCTTAAGTTTAATGAGTATAAACTATAGATGCACCATTTTCATTTCTTTAATCAAATATTTTAACACAATACAAACAATAGACATTTGCTAAAGTTAGAAATAAATTATCAAATAAAAAGTGTGTACAGCTATTTCCTTATCTTGGATCAAGTTTACTAACACAAATAGGTTTCAACAATAGTATTACACTTTTAGTTGTTTTTTTTATAAATACCAGCTGAAACTAAACACTTTAAATCCACTATCTTGCTTTTATTTAATGTTTAATGTTCTATAAGTATTAAAGATTATCAACCTATACATCACTAAGTGAATTTCAAATTAAATAATAGCAATTGCCAAATGAAAATAATCTATATACGGTAGTCAAATATTTACAACTATTTAAATATTTCTAGTTAATCAAAACCAGAGTTTCCTGAGCTTGTGCTAAATACAAAAGTTTGATAAATTAAATACACTTTAAGAGCTTATTAATCTTAGCTATAAACTTATACTCTAGACTGAAATAAGTTAATTAAGGATTGAAAAAAAACTATTCTCTCTATTTTAAACGCAAGATTTGAACTTATTTACACATGATGAAAACTGCCAGCTATTGACTTTGTGTTCTATTTATTTTACAAATTTTATTTAAAGAACCTTATCATGTGCTACTACCCCTTGAGTTTGTGGCATTCATACACATGCTTAGGTCTATTAAACTGTTAAGTCTCTAATAGAATATTCAGAAAGCTCGTCTATTATTTTTTTTAAAAAGGTTCTGGTAGGAAAGTTTTTAACCAGACTTGTTAGGAAGAAAGAATATTTGAAAATATATTCAAGAATATCTATAATGCAACCATACATGTGATTAAATTTAAACTTTTTAGTATTTTACCCATTTAATACACAATATATGTTTAATAGTTGTTTAAATTTAAACCAATCATTGATTATTGGATTGTCATCAGGAGTAGTACCGTAGTTAAAGTAGGTACTAAATAACAGAGCCTCATTACTGTCATCAAGTTGGGAATAAGAATAATATACAAGTTTATATGAGGAATTTACACTAGAAACTTAGTGTGGAAAATAGTCTGTGAACTTACCAAACTAGATACGGTGACTAGTTGCAAGATCGATCAACTATAAAGACTTATATAATTTTTTAAAAATGATTTATGAATTCAATTCATTATAAATGGAAGCAGAACAAAATTTACTAAAAAATTGAAAAATGTATAAAAATGAGGTGGCCCAATGGCTAAATAATTTTATAGTAAAGTAAAAAAGTGAAAAGGTGTTTACCTTAGAGCAACACTATACAGGATGGCCTCTTAGTGGGAAAACTGAGATTAATGCTTTAATTTTTTCCTCTTTCAATAATTTAAAGGAGAGGACCACTATAAATAGTTTCTAGGAGTATAAAAAAAAAGATACAATCACACATATATACATACCAGTGATTATTTTGTCTACTCTCTACTTGTGGCTGAGCTCACAAGGACTGGGTATAACACATGTGTAGACATACAAGTGTTTATCTTGTCTACTCTCTACTTGTGGCTTAGATCACATCACAAAGACTGGGTATAACACATGTGTAGACATACAAGTGTTTATCTTGTCTACTCTCTACTTGTGGCTTAGATCACATCACAAGGACTGGGTATAACACGTGTAGACATACCAGTGTTTATCTTGTCTACTCTCTACTACCCGCCTCGGTGGCGTAGTTGGCTAACGCGCCAGTCGTGTTGAGCTCGACCGCCGAGGACGGGGAGATCGAGGTTCGAATCTCGGTCGGGTGAACTGGGGGTGGTTTTTTCTAAATGGTTTTCCACTCTCCCTCCACGCAAATGCGGGTTCACTTCCTCTAGATTCAACCCTCCCAATTCCTAATCCATTAGAGTAATTAGTACTTAAGCGTATAACCCGAACGGGTAGTAAGACGCGGTGCTAAATATTATTATTATTATTATTACTCTCTACTTGTGGCTGAACTCACAAGGACTGAGTATAACACATGTGTAGACATACCAGTGTTTATCTTGTCTACTCTCTACTTGTGGCTTAGATCACATCACAAGGACTGGGTATAACACATGTGTAGACATACAAGTGTTTATCTTGTCTACTCTCTACTTGTGGCTTAGATCACATCACAAGGACTGGGTATAACACGTGTAGACATACCAGTGTTTATCTTGTCTACTCTCTACTTGTGGCTGAACTCACAAGGACTGAGTATAACACATGTGTAGACATACCAGTGTTTATATCTTGTCTACTCTCTACTTGTGGCTGAACACATATCACAAGTGGAATAATTATTTTCTGATACAGACATTCAAATAAAGTGTAATTAGTATTTAGAGTAATTCCAGGATTGTAACTGGAGTTATTTTGTTTGAGAGGGAAGGTAGGGCTTGTATTTGTGGTGGCTTGTGACAGTTTTCCACCTGGAGATGGTTAAGATCTATTTTTTTATCAAAGACCCATCTTGAAGTAATTCAAAATGTTTTAAGAAATAATTGAGGTGGCAGATGGTAAGATTTTTGTAGGACTCCATTAGTCTAAAGTCTAATAACCTAGGCATGGAGTAGAAATACTAATAAACAATACGTTTTAAAGTACTAAGACTGGGTCCTGCATTCAATGAACATTTTACACATCTCAATTCAAAATCATAAGTTCAAAGTCTCACAACTGGAGAAAAAGACTTTAAAAAAAATCAAGAAAACTATTTTTTGGTTAGGAATTATATTCTCTGGGATAAATTTTAAAACCCTTTCTTTTTAAAGTGATAGTTTGGTGAATACAATTTAGTTTCTGCAGAGCAAAACATTAGATCAGCATTTCTCAACAGGTGTGCCTTAGGAGTTTGGGGGAGTAGCATATAGAAGTGAATACAAATTTGAAGAATAAAAAAATATTTTTTTAAACATGACTAACTTTATTTTTAAAATAACACAGGTATTAGAATTTTAACTATTAAACTTTGAAACACAATTTTAATACTAGTTTTTTGAATGATAAACTTTTCCTTAAAAAAGACCGCTTGTGTGCCTTGAGAGTTCAAGGCACCTTATTCAGTGGGCCATGAGTTGATAAATGTGGGAAATCACGTCTCTAGATACACCATTTGAAAATTAAACTAATAGTTTCCAAATTAATGTTAGTGGAAGCTAAGTTAGCTTGTAAGTTGAGGTGATGTAATCCTGCAAAATTGTATGATACCCGATGGAGTCTACACATTTAATACTTGAGTATGCTACTAAAATCCTATCTCGCCAAACATTAATAACAATCAGAACCCATACTATTAATTTATACAAAAGTTAGTTTTAAGCTAATCAGGACAATGTTGTTAAAAAATAATAATAATAAACTTTAATAGTGACGTTACACTTAACCAGATGTTTATAGTTTTATTTATTAATCACAACTTGTGAATGTGGGGAATGCCAGGCCTCCACCGTGGTTCGTATTCCACGTTAAACTGTAGGTCCTCTATTTAATCTCACAATCACCCTCCCATTACATATTAGCGTAAGTGCGTGTAACCCAAACGGGTAGTAAGACGCAGTGATAATAATAATAATAGTAATAATATAGTTTTATTTCTCAATGAAGTTATCACATTCATCTGATGAAAAGCCTAACATCCTGTACTGATCAAACAATGAGATTAAATTATAGGCTTGATTCAAATAGTCAATAAAATTATTTTTAAATTCTAACAATATTTGCACTTTAGAATATGAAAATTTGCTGACCAAGTAGTCGACTGGATCGGAAGGCCGCACCCTCGCCACTTCCATGAGTCCCTTGGTGAGGACCGGAAATACGTATCTCATAAGGTAGTGTCGCAATGGGGTCCCTTGAACTGTCAATAGCTCTTCTTCCTCCTCCTTTAACGTGTTCAACAATGTTCCCTGAACAATAGATTTACAATCAATATACTTTAGTTAGAATTCTAAACAGAAATTACAAGAGAGCTATATTGAGGAGATCCCAGGTTTTCAGTGGCGGCTCGTCACTTTTGAAGCTGGAGGGAATGGCTGATTCGGTTCACTAAATAATACATTGAGGATAAGATAGTTCGGAAATATTAGTTAAAAAATAATTGATCCAAACTAAAAAATAATATCACAAACAATATGCAAAAATATAAAATTCCAAACTCACCCCAAATAGCATGAATCTGTTGTGTACCCAAAAGGATAAAACAACCTTTTAGGCAACAATAATTTGTGTCTACACAAATACATGACATGAGATCAAAGATACAACGTATAGCTCCTTAGAGCAAGGGATGGCAAACATCAAACACAAGTCTCAAAAATATTCTGTACTTAGAGCAAAGATGTGGCATAATAGTTCCAAACCATGGCACAACACCCCCTTAAACTCACTAGTGTTATGCGCTAACTAACAATAAATAGGTATGGATGAAAATAGCACAACGCCCACTGAAACAGATAAGCGTTAAGAGCTAACTAATAACAATTAGATATACATGACAAAGACACAATGCCTCCTTAAACTGACAAGCGTTATCCAACAATAACAACCTCGTCGTCTTATCATGTTAAAGCTTGAAGTGCAAACAAATTATAATCACCCGAAGAATGTCCCTCCTAACAGTCTAGAACAAAGTGTTCCTTTAACAATTAAAATCCGCCCATACATAGGGTCAGGCATTTTCTCTCTTAACCTAAAACATGCTCATAAAAGGTAATACATTCTCGAACAGGTTATCAGAGATCAATGAGAATAAGACAGAACAGATTTACGAGAAAGAGGGGAAGAACAAGTCACGTGATATCGAACCAGAGCCCCGTTAGTTTGCTTCAGTCTAGATTTATCCACTGCGGTGCCGTTTTGGTCATGTTGTATACACCAAGTTCATTCGCCTCTACTTTAAGTTAATAAACTTGTCCATCACTCAATCTTCATAGTCCTTCATTTGTTAAATACATTCCTTCTTGATGGTTATCATTGCTAGACCACTCGGTCTGTCATTTGTCATCGTATTCCTGAGGAAAGTCTTATATTTTTCGGTGCTGAGCAGCATAGTTAGGATTCAGCAGGCGTCATTGGGGTCGTTATGATAATTTTCAGAAGCCTCGTCACCTCGTTGAAAACGGAAATAATGTTATTTTTCTCTATGAAGTTAAATAGTTGTATTACTCCTTTATTATTAAAGTCCTGTCACCTGTATAGTAGTTATAATTCAAACTGGAGTTTATCTTTTTCTAAGAAAGAGTAGTGTTGAATTAATCGCGTGAGCTTTTCTTCCGGAAAACAAGTAGAATATAGAGGAAATTACTGATTAAAGAGCAAATAAGTGGCCTCCAGATGACCAGTAAAAGCGAATTTGTCTTTTAGATGGCATCTCACATTTATTTTGTATCCCCCACTCTGGGTCTGTATCCTACATTGCTTTTATTTTTTGTTGTTCAGGGAACTCTACATTTATTTTCTTCTCTATAACATTTACTTGCCTCCTCACATTCTGCATCTCCTTTTCAAAAATGTAGATGTCATTTTGCCACATTACACTGTCTCTGTTCCTGATTTGTAGTTGCTGGTACAATATTTCCACGTGAGGTAAAAATTGTGGAAAGGAGTTAACCAGAACCTAAAATTCGTGTCATGAAAAAGCCCCTCTTTGGCTACTTGCCAAGTTAACTGTATGTTTGTTCGTGCACTTTTCCTCAAGAACTTGGAAGTATTCCTTCAACTGCTCTCTAGTTTCATACACAACGTTAACAGTTCGAATGTTAAAGTTCTATTTTGTTGTAGCAAATCTGGGTAGCCTGACTTGTATTACTCGCTCCAAAACGTCAGATCGTTTAGACGAGTGTGAAAAAAAATTGGGAATGGTGGAAAGGTTTAAGAATAACACTCAAAACTCTGCTGTTTGCACTTAGGAAACCCCCAAAATCTCTCACAAGCCAACACCTCAAACACATACTTAAAAACTAATACCATCTAACAATAGTTCGTTACATCAGTTGTTTCATCACAGCCAATGACTACAAATTCAAAAGCTCGTATCTGCTGAACTATTTCCTCCCTACATAATATAAGCATGCAGTCCAGTATGTCATTTTATATTATTTTTGATGTTCCTTTGAATACAGTGGCCAATTCTAAATTGTCTTTAATTGCAGAATCCAGCTTAGCAGTATAATTATTAGACACCTGTATACACCTAGCTTTGTAGATGATGCAAATTCATCATGACCTCTGAGTGGTAATTCAAAAACACCACATAATTTAACAAAGGAAATCAACCTTTTTATTTGTATCAACTTGATTTTTTTTTCCATGTTTTCTTGGTTTTTGAGTCTAAAATATACGAGATGTTAACTTTGCCTAGCAAAGAAATATCAATAACACTATTCATATGATTCATAAATACTTTGTATTTCTTAAACACTGTTTCTGTGAGAAAACAAAATACACGAGGAACAGTACAAAGATTTTTCCACATCACAGCCACGAATCCAGACACTATCTTTGGTATGCATATTTGAAATTGATCTGCCTTTTAAAAAAACTCCGATTTTTATATATCTTGGTTTCTGTTTGTTTTATAAAGAATTCAGGACATGGCATGACTAATGATTTCAAATCCCCCCCCTTTTTTTTATCAAGAGTTGATCTTGGAACACTTATTGTCTTACGCACCTGAATTGAATAATCATTCATCTTACCTACATAGAAACACTCATGCTATACACAGCAGAGACATAGGCCTTAAGAATTCTGCCGGGAAAGGTATTTTCACACACCTTCCAGGGTTCTTTTGAATGCCACAATCTACTTGGAACCGATGACTTTACTTTTCCTCCGAATGAAGTTGTGCTACGCAATTTTAACGCTCAAGAAAAATCCATCGACTTCGGCTGGGTTTGAACTAATAGTTGGGATCCAAAATATAATTCTGTATAAAGAAAATGTTTCGAAATATTTTTGTAAATCTTTTAGACACAATCATAATTATTATAACTTATTTGTCATATTGTTATTGTAACTGATTGTAAGCCTACACATATTAAATTGTATCGATTATGTATCCGATTAAATAAAAATGTGGACGAAAATGAATGGTTTTAGTTACTACTAATTCTTCATAGCAACGAGTAGTCTACTTGTTTTAGCTCAGTCATTTTTACAAATGAATTTGAAATAATCTTAAACGACAAAAATACAACCTACAAGAGAATAAAACATTGTTGGTATACAAGTATTTTTAAACTATAATAATATAAGAATATAAATTACGATAGAATTAAAAATAATAAACACGCGTAAGTTACACTCAAATTCACAACTCATTTTTTGAGTTCCGTACTAAGAATAGAACCCTTATGAAAAACTCACGTTATATATCTTTTTTCGGTCCTATACAGATCTCAACATTTGAACGGTTAGACATATAAAGCCAAAGCTTGGGTGGCAGCTAAGTGCTAGCGTGCCCACATGGAATGGGTTGGTAACAACTTTGAAAAAAGATGAATAACGGAATGTGTGAGTCATTAAAAGTAAGTTTACGTTTATTATTTTATTATTATTATTATTATTATTATTATTATTATTATTATTATTATTATTATATTATTATTATTATTATTATTATTATTATTATTATTACCCAATTTTTGCGGGGTATTTTTGAACAGCTTTTACCGTGAGGGTTTCAAATATATATACATATAAAATATTTTAATATAGTAGTATACATATATTATATTTTTAAACAAAAAGTCCCATAGACGGAATTTTAAAAATGTTGGAAAACACTAGGAAAAAAAGGAATATTTAAAACCTTGTTTTTTACAGTAAAAATTATTTTATGTATATGCAAATGATACTCTTCGAAATATTTCTATATTACTCTCACTCAGTACTTTTACTCATGAATGCCACCTGCCGACAACTTTCGGGAAATCAAAACAACAAAATCCGGGGAAATGTCTGTGTGGGTTCTTAAGCTGCGCTGATCCTACCGGTGCCGACCACTAGCTGAAAGACATGATAAGTGGTCAGCTGAAAAGAAATACCTTTTGGTCAGTGACCGTCTTGTCAGATACACCAAACAACATAATTCTCTCTCACACCCGTGCGCCACTAGCCAGCCCTTCTAAGGGCCGTGCGAAATGGCCAAGGAACCACACAAATCCAACTACGCCACATCACTAATGTTGACAAAATCACGAACTAACGTAAATGCTTTCTTTTTAAATTCATAAGCAAACCCGGAGACACCTGACATGGAGAAATGTAGGAACACAAACAGGACACAATCCAAGGAAACTATCACGACAACAAATACCAACCACTGTGAACAGAATTACAAACACACAATAACCCACTCTCAACACAGACAGGCAGCACCAAGAAACGAGATTTCCACCAATTGTGGCCGTAAGGACACATAACTACAAAAAGATAACAGAAACACTGAGACCACTAAAGGAGTTAGCTACATCAAATACGGTTTATAAATCAAAATTACCTCGACTCAATACTTCAAACTGGTTCAAAGTCCCCTCGAGGAAATAAACCAAGAGTTCTACATCTACTCTCTGCCACGTGGCAAGCCGATTAAAGGGGTCATAAAGGAACTGCCCCCAAACATAGACCCAGAAGATATCAAAGCTGAGATAATTGACCTAGGCTATGCAATGACAGACGTGCGCTAGTTTAGCCGAAAGGCAGAAGCGACCAACACCACTCAGACTGTGACGCGACTCCCGACATTGGTCTCGTTAGCTAAGACTGAAGCTCACACCACAATCTTTGGAGTTAGGTACATCAACCGGACTAGTGTTACGGTACATCCCTGCCATATCACAAGTGTCAGCGTCATGGGCAAACAAAGAACCATTGTTTGAACATACCCAGACGCGTGAATTGTCTTGGATCACACCTCACCCCTAACTGCCCCAAGAAGGACAACACGAGTTCAGCCAGACGCATAAATTGCAAGGGCCCACACACGGCCAACTACAGTAAATGATCTGTGTATGTGCAACTGTTGAAGGCCAAACACAACCAACAGAACACGAGACAGGTGTGAATTGCACCAGCACCCACATGTACAGCACCCCCACCTACCATTGGACAAAACTATCTACCTATCCCGCGCACCCGTCACGCTGTCCTTTCGACCAACCAACCACTCCCAGGCCCCATCAGCCAAACAGACCGTAGAGGCCGCCTCCATCTACCACTCACTCCTACACCGATGTTACGGCGGGGTGCATATGATAGCCAAAAACAAGAAGACACCATTTCACCACTTTGAGACATGAAAGAACTTATCAATCTAATCAAGGACCTACACATTGCTAGAATTCTCACACACTTCAAACCTTACCTCACTAAACTCAGGGAGACGACAAACTGATGAAACTGCTAGAGGGAGTGACCGAATAATTTACGAATGGTAGGCCTAATGACTAACACAAACATGACGGGGACAAAAGACATACTTCGGGTTTTATATGGAACTTGAACAACTTACGCAAGCTAAATAGCTAGAAGATATTTTTTAACTTATTCAATAGATATTGCCCTAATAAATGAGACACATCTAAACCCAGACAAAAAATTTACTTCTACGGCTCCGCTATTTATAAAAATGATAGCCCTCAAGGCAGGGAAGGAGGCATGGCTATCACGATTAAGACCCATTTACCTCACTACCAATATCAATTTCCAAATCTCCAGAATTTTGAAACTACCAATCCAACACAACCTTCGACAGCGATTCCCGGATCTGGACTTCCTTATAGCCCAGAAACGGGGAAGTGAGAAGGGAATGACAGAAATATACAAAACCCCACACCACAGGATGACTTACAATAGACTCAGAGCCCAAGCGAGGAGAAGAGTTGAAGACATCGGACGAAATAGATGGGTCACTGAGACCGCACTTGACAGAGACAAGTTGTGGAAAGTAACACTACAACTCAAGGGGACTACCGGGAAAAAGGCTGTACCAGCAATCCACGAGGAATGTGGATTGGGTTACGATAGCAGAGCCGTGGTACTTTAAAGACAATTCAAACCTAATGACGAACCACAAGAAGCCAGACTTCACTAGAGACGTGACTAGGAGAGTCAGGGACTATCTGGAAGGATCAAACGACACACTAGTGGAGGTAGTTTCTCTGGAAGAGCTAATCAGCACTATTAAGGACTTAACCTAAAAATAAATTGCCAGGGCACGACTACCTGATGAATGAAATACCCAAACAATTGCCACATAGAGCAATACTAGCGCTATTGACAATACCAAACTAATTACCGATACACTGCTATTTCCCGGGTGACTGGAAGCTGACTTGAGTAATAACAATTCCCAAAGCTGTAAAGGACCAGATATTCCCTCAGGATAGAAGGCCAATAAGTTTACTCACGGCTATAAGTAAAGTGTATGAAAGATTAATACTCAAAAGACTTAAAAGAATAAACGATAGATTAGGGATTATTCCAAAACTTCAGTTTGTATTTAGAAACCACCACTCCACTACCCACTCGAATATAAACATAGTACACAACACAATTATAACATAACAGCTCCTGCTGATATTTAAAAGAGTTTTATTATTGGTTGTACCAGCACAAAGCTATTAATCTATGGTTTTAATAAGATAATAAACTAGACCCTTTTCAAATTATTCCATGCAGTATATAGAAAATTAATCCTCATTATTTTCAAAATGGTCTCTTTTTTGTATTTTTAATGTGCAATTTTTATCACTTTCCAACCCTTTTCATTAAAAGATATATAGGGGTTTAGGGCAACTAAAAGTGTAGGTTCTCAGGATAAAAAATGGCAAAACAAAACATTGGAACTCCTGTCATGACTTATTTCACTAGATCTCTGTACAAAATGGTGACTAGTACACACTTACCCACTCCTCCATCTTGATCATATGTTCCTCATGAGCCCTCTTCTTCATCTCCTCCTCTTTACTTTGCACCTCCTGTTCCTCCTGTTTCTTCCTCTCCTCTTCTTTCAACATGATCTCTTCCATTTCCTCGGTTGTAAGCCCTTTTTGTCAACATGACATAAACAATTAGGTGTAAGCTCTTTTTGTCAACCGAATAAACAATTGATATTGAACCCGTTTCCTTAATTTTTTTTAAACATCTCATGTTAGTCACCTTACATAACAATTGATTTCCCAAGAAACACGCTTCACGCTTTATACCTAATGCTGCCACTGTGCTTTAATTGGGTCGGATTATCCCTTGAACACAAATGGCATGTTACTTACTCCACACTTTTTTTTTTTTTAAGAAATGATTTTAATTTCTCTACGATCCTTCTTAAATATAAATTGTTTGGAAAAATAAGGTCTCTATGTGGATAACCTTTAAAGAACATAGAATGTTACAGTAATAATTTAATAGCAACCTTGTATGGTAGTGCGGGATGTTTGGAAAAAAGGCAGATTACATAATTATTACAAATATGTGTGTGTTTACTGCAATACCAAGTTAATATCTTTATTGTAAAACCATTCTCTTAACCATAAAAATGTTTATTTCTCTATTTTCAAGTAAAAATGTGTCCCGATACTTTTAATACATCACATAAAGTTATTATTTATATTATAAACAACATTTCTTCATCACAATTGAAATGTATGTAAAAACTGGTAGAGTATAAGAATTCGTAAATTAAATTTTCAATTATTCAAATTGAGGAACCCAATTTCACTATTTTCCAAGTGTTTATCTTATCCAATAACTCAGAGATTTCAATCCCTAAAATGTTTTTTTTCACAAAACAAATGCAAGTAGGCCTATTGTGTATAGCCTGACTGGCAACTTCACTACATTAATTCGAATATTTTGTCTTACACCGTCTCCATTGCCTTCTACTTAACGACCACAATTAAATAAAAGGGAGAAGGTGAATCTACATAAAGGAAAAATATGAGCAGTATTAAAAATATAACAATAATATGGTTTATTCAGTATAAACGTAGATAAAGCAAAGTACAGTGGTCTCATTATATCATTCTGAATAATGCTGAAAATAATAACGTGAAGCGCAGAATGTAAACATCCCATGTTTACATTTGTTACAGGTCGTCTTTAAGAGACACAAAATAACGTAGATTTTTAACATCAACAGAGAAGTTAAACTATCAAAAGTGAAGTGAAGTAAGATATCCACAAAATGAAACAAACATTAAATATTCTTGCCTGATGGCTCCTCAAACAATTACAAGTTACAATACGAAATTTACAAAACATAACGCGAGGGTTTGACATCCAGACTCAAGTCAAAACCTCCCGGGACTAACTATCTCTTATGAAAAAAACTAAAGAATGAAATTTAGAACAAATTTAAATTATATAAAAAAAATAACAAGCATGATTTTATTTCTACAGTCGCGTGAAATAGCAAAATACAAAAGTCCACACATTTTAACATTTTACATTTAAATTTACTCAATACAAAATTACCAATGATGGAAATCAAACTAAACTAACCAACATGCTACCGCGCCTAAGTGGCGACATAATAGTTAAATTTAAGCGACTGAGATAAAGAGAAAAGTTAAATATTACACGAAAAACAAAATAATGATTCTAATACAACAAATTTATAAGCCGAAAATAAATAGAGTCTATGAAAAGTAGACGCCATAGTTACTTTCCAATTAGTATATATGAATGTGTATCCGATCATTGTCCATGACAATGATCCGTCCTCGTTCGCGGATTGATAGATAGTCCTCCATCCTCGTTCGCGGAATGATAGATAGTCATCCTCCCTCGTTCGCGGATTGATAAATAGTCCTTTTTGCAGAGCGTATACAGCCTGTTATATAGTGAGTTTCGTTACACGGAAAGGAGGGGAGGTAATTCTAGCACGTAGTTGCTAGCTGTCTTCGGTCACGTAGGCACTTTGTAGGGTTGTTCCATCAGAATATTAGAACAATTCGACGATCATTCGATGTTTGGGGTAGTTCTTCAAACAGCCATCAGGGGGCGGGTGGATTGTTGTCTTCTATCGGACTCCATGTCGATACACCTCAG